>VWYE01013981.1:26676-169765 GCA_013398995.1 Alaudala cheleensis | reverse complement strand
CTTCCCCCGGGCTCGGCACGGGCGGCCTGCGTCTGCTGCCTCCCTCCCTGCCCCGGAGCCGCAGAGGGACTGGGTCCCGGTTTTTTTCCCTCTGGAATAGTGCAGATCGGCTCCGCTGGTCTGCTGGACTGCTCCGCCAACCACCCCGGGTTCTGCAGCCACCCTGGGGCCACTGTGTAGCTCCAGTCTCGCCACACCGATGCCTTCACGAGGCCTCTCCGCTCTTGCTGCTCCCGCCGCTCCCACAGAGGAGGGGAAGTCACCGCCCATTTCCGTCCCCTTAGACCACTGCCCCGTATGCAGATAATCAGAGCTCCCGAGTGCCTCTCTACACCCGGAAGTGTGATCCAGAGCAAAAAACTTTAACTACAACAAGCCTAATCAACATTAAAGAATATAAAGAGTACCATCGTACAGACAGGGCCCCAGTACCTGTATAGATACTGCTGGCCCCCACATGCTCCATCTCGCCATGACCTCAAAAGAACCCAATAAAGGTGACAACCCTAGACCAGCTGAGCCCAAATTAAGTTCTCACAGGCTCCCGTGAGGTTCGACTCCTGGACCTGTGCTGCAGGGCAGGTCCGAAGCACCTTGTCCCTGGCGGAGCAGCAGTGTAGACAAGATCCCTGGAACCCTCAAGCCATCTGATTTTTAATAGAGGCTTATAAAGGAGTAAAACTACTCTCCTGCCCTATTTATTTATATTAATACCAAAGTATGGCTTGAAATCACATTCAGTGCGACTGTGTTTGACAAGCATGGAAAAAAGAAAAGGCAATTATTTACGAATGACGGAAGTTTCAAGAGACATAGTGCACAGGTATTCACTACCAGTCTTCATCTTTCTCCACTGAGGTCTCTCCATCTAAGTGAGAAAATCCTTCTGCCTGTTAAGAAGAAACTGAAAGGATAAGTTTATCCATCTCTCTTTCTCTTTTTTCTTTTTTTTTTCTTTTTTTTATTAGTCTGGGAAAGGAGCATGAAGAGAGAAGCATACATGTATACCGGTTGGGAAATGTGAAGATGATGATAAGTCTCCATTCTCAAGTTCATGTCAATACAATGTGCACATTCATTTTTAAAGTATACTCTGAAAATTATTGTCAGGTAGCTTTCCCTTCTTCTTCCACTCCTTGGCTTTCCCAGTTTTTCTTTTAGCTTTTAAATTTTTTTTTATTTCTGATGCACTTCTTGCTGTCACTGATTCCTAAGAAACTGTGTACACTGTGGCAGATGTTCTCCAAAGTTGCCTGAGCTCTGGTATTTTCAGTTGCTGAAGGTACTGTCTAAACCTGCAGAACTCCCTTCACAGAGGCTGAAGTCCAGGTTAGAGAAAACAGTGAGAGACTTCACCACCTCTCTCTTCTTTAGATGCCACCAGCCCCTTTCTTTTTTCCCCAAAGATTAAAAAGATAAATATATGTTAAATTACACTGTCTCTATTTGAGTGTATTTGCCTCACTTCTACTGATGCAGAGTGATATTTATCACTTAAATTAAGATATGTAATCAGTGTGGCTTGAATTTCAATCCCTCAGCTGTGTGGTTTAAGCAGAATCCATATTTAGTAGTGCTACTTTGAAGTACACTATAGCGCCATTACATACTCAGTAGTGCTACTATTTAAATGGAGACAGTTTTATATGCATCAGGCTTAGCAACAACAATGTGCCTTTAAGATAGCATTCACTATGTAAACCCGTATTTTGTTTAATGACTTTAAATTCATGGGAATGAATTTTCCTTTCAGAAAGCACTGAACACCAGGAGAATGGTGATTTAAAGGACACGTTCTGAGTGCAGATTAACAGAAAATGGAACAAGCAGCAAAGGTCAGCTTCTGTTAAGAGATCATTATGTCTCAGTGGCAGAAAAATATCACAGTTCTGGGAAATTGGTTGAGCAAAATGTAACAGTGAAAATAATTACTTCCCTGTTCTTCTTAATTTTATGACATCTGATCGTAGTTGCTGGAGCTATGCTAAAGTCAAGATTTAGTTAATAACACAGCTGGCAGAGCAGAGGCACAGCACCTGTGTGAGTGAGGAACTCAGCCATTACTCATAAGTGTTGGAGTCTCTGGGGTTCTCAATGAAAAGTATTGAAACAAAAGGTGATGAAAATATTGGTGGTTTCATTCCAGCTGGCAACTATACCACTCAGCACCTCTTGGTGGGATGGGAAAAATAATGGGAAAGGGAAGAGTAAAAGTGAGAAAACTTGTGGGTTGAGCTAAAGACAGTTTAATAGGGAAAGCAAAACCTGCTCATAAAAGCAAACAAAACAGGGAATGTATTCACCACTTCCCAAGGGAAGGCAAGAGTTCTGCTGTCCCCAGGAATGCAGGGTTCCGTCCATTACATGTTATGGTGACTAAAGAAGACAAATGCCATGACTCCAAACATTCCCCTTCCCTCTTCTTCCCTCAGCTTTATATGCTGACCATGAAGCCATGTGTTATGGAATATCCCTTGGGTCAGCTGTCCTTGCTGTGTTCCCTCCCAACTTCTTGTGCATCCCCAGCCTCCTCACTGGTGGGGTGATCACGGCAGAAAAGGCCTTGACTCTGTGTAAGCACTACTCAGCAGTAACTAAAACATCCCTGAATTACCAACACTGTTTCCAGCACAAACCCAAACCACAGTCCCATACCAGCTACTGTGAAAATTACCTCTATCCAAGCCAAAACCAGCACATCATTGCACACTGATCTTTCCAGAAATAAACACATACTGGGAAGATTATAATCACTTGCCTGACATGTGATTCAAAGTATTGAACACCATGGACTCTGGTCTCTCAAGCAGTAACTCTACAATGGCTGAAACAACCTGGTCTTGGCAGCCTGTTTCACCTTTTAAGCTGATAGTGACTTGGCTCAGGCACAGGTATTTCTTGCAAGGTTAGGCTGCCCTTCGGCTGCTAGAAAAGGCAAAATCATTCCTTGCCATATCTTGGCTGCTGTTTCTAAAAAACAGAGCACTCAACCAAGCTGATCCAATAGTTGTCATGACAGTAGAGACAAGTTCAGCTCCTGTTCTTGAAGTTTGAATTCTCAGGGATGGGTCACATTCATTTTCCCTGGTTAACCGTGACCTTTCCTCAACACACTCAGCTCCTTGCATAGAGGTTTTTCACAAAAGAAAAAGGAAAAGTGGTTCTCTGCAAATCCACCTATGAGGTATGTTTATTTACTGATAGAAGGAAACAAGTTTTTCAGTGGCTTGGTTTTTGAAATATATTTTCCTTGCCAGGAAGCTTTCTCCTTTCTGCTAAGCAGAGCGGATGTCTCACTTTTGCCTAGAGGCAAAGTATGACTTCCTAGAGGTAGAACTCTTATTAAGGCAAGAGCTTATTTGGGCTTATTTGGTGGGCATGGCAATGTATTCACCAAATGAAAACAACCCACAAAGGCAAAGTTGAATGTCTTGCTTAATGAGGCATCCAGTTTTTTTGCCTTAAACAAGAAATCACTTACTCATGTCTTGCCCTTACTGACTTTTTACTGATATCTCTCTTGACTGCTAGAAGAGCAGTGGATTGCTGAGAGCATTTGTTTGGCTTTTAAAAAATTTGTAATTATGTTTTTAGGAGTTCTTTTCTAAATGTCTGCCACATTCTTTCTCATGTTAAGGGGTACAAAAGTCAACATTACACTGCTTAGATCCTGAGGGTCCTGTCATTTAGCTTGGACCCTTGCTTATTGCAAAACTATGCAGAGAATTACCAGGACTCAGAATTATGCTAGGACTCTGATACTGATGTGAGTGCTCAGCTAAATAAATTTCCATTCAGCATTACCCAGCTGGTGTTGGTACTCTCATTTCCTCCAACAACAGGCTTCTCACTGGGGAGAGCTGCTCTTTCCGGCTTTCTATGTGTCTTAGGTTGCAATGTAAGATGTAACCAAAAGTATATATTGTATTACCATCTGTTAAAACCAGGTGAGGCTGTGTTCTTTATCTTTTCCAACCCATGCCCCCTCCAGAAAGATATCTTCTGTTAATGGGCCATTAAGTCTCACTGCATGACTAAAAAATTACATCTTCCCACTATGAGAAGCTCCACCTAAGAGCCAAGCATTCCTACCTAGATATAATCAGATATTTGGAACACCAAAGTCAGTCTTTTTTTAATAGATTCCCAGAGGAAGACCAGACCCTTCTACAAAAACACTAAACCTTTCAAAGAAAACTACACTCTTCTACAAAATCAGTGCTTCAACAGAACCACTTCTGCCACTCCAGGAATACTGCAGCCACCATTTAATCAGACTGCTACCAGCACCCTGAACGACAAGGTGTCAGGTTGTATTCTGACTCTGTCAGTGTTTTTGTACTGCTGAATTCTATTTTAATTTTCCTATTAAGTTGTAGGAACTTTGTTTGTTTATTTTTTATTTACCTATACTTACCAGTAAAGAACTGTTATTCCTATTCTCATATTTTTATATATTTTCATATTTTAAGGGGCTGAGATTCCCTTAATTTCAAAATTATAATAATTTGGAAGGAGGGGGCATACATTTTCCATTCCAAGGGAGGTGCCTGCCTTCCTTAGCAGACACCTGTCTTTCAAACCAGGACATTATGTCATACTCACATTTGACCAGCCTTCCATCCCTGTTGGGGTTTCATGGAGCATGAGGCCTCTGCAGTTCAGGAAGAGAAACAAAAGTACCCTCACAAGTCTTAGATGATAGTTTGCCATGTCAGAATGGCTGTGATTCCTTTTGGGGGGTGAGAAAGGGAAAGATGTGTTTGTGGTTTTAGCCAGCGTTTATGTGGCCCTTTTGATCTAAAGGCTTGAAGCCTAATGAGGCTTAAAAACATCAAGCTTAACCCTTTAGACCTCTCCTTTCAATTAGAATATTTATGGAAAATTAATTTTACCTATTGGAAAATAATTCCAGCTTTTCTGCACAGGTTGTAGACCAGAGTCTTATTTTTCTTGCATGACCATTTTGATTTACAAACAAGAAGAGTCAAAGAGTTTAGATTTTTCAGTTCCAAGACTGATGATAAAATTCTGAAAAAAGACAAAGAGTCCAGCCTATTCTAAGAGTTGCAACTGATGTTGGAGACTTCTTGCCACTTTCCCATGAAGGGCCAGTTTTGACTAGTGATATAAATGCAGATCAATACTGTGGATATTCCCAGCAGTTCTCATCACCCAGCACCTCACTTCTCTGTCTCTGCTTTCTCCAGTCCAGTAACTTGTGTTCATTTTACCATTTCCCACTGTCTTCTTCAGCCTGATCCATTTTCTATTCAGAAAGCCTCCCAGTGAAGACCCTGCAGTAACTGCAATATGACTCTACAATGACTTTATCTCTTACAGCTTGCACATGGGTGGAGTGTTCGGAGGCTCATCAAATCTTGAATGTGACTCCAAGCTTTAACAACTCCTGTAAAAACAAAGTTCTTGGCTGGTGTCCTGTGAAGGGCCTGAAGAGGCTTGGTTGATGAACCTAAGAGATGGAGCTGGGCAAAAAGACATGGACTGGTCTTGCAACTAGCATAGTATCCAGCTTGCAGACTCCAGTGTTATGTCCAGACAAGGGAGGAAGCTGGTTCTGCACAGGATGAGGAAGAACAGAAAGCAGAGCATGCTAATCTATGTAGTATCATTAGCTTTTTAATCACTGTACCTTGTGTCATAAATGAGAATTCAAAGTTGTAACAGTTAATAATTGCCAGTTGAATCGCAAGTGTTGTAATGGTTATAGTTATAGGTTAAGTTTGTATTAGTTGTATTACTAAGATTCATAATAGTTAAATTACAATATCTGGGTCTGTTCCAGGGTAGTTGGGGATTTATAAATTGTATTTGTAGTTAGCCAGTTAATTCCCAGCCTGAGATTGTATTGTAATTGCACAACAGAGGGTTGCAAGTAGAAATTAGTGCAGTGAGAGGGGAGAAAGGGGGGGGAGCTGCACGTTTCCCCCACAGGTTACATTGTCCTGAACAGTGATTGGTGAAACCACCAATGACCAATCATTCAACGCCCTCAAGAAATGATTGGTCAGGAATGCTCCCCGTTAAAGGCCAATCAGAGCAGCAGAAATGGACCAATCAGGTGAAGGATCAAAACCACACCAATCACCCAGAAGGAGAGCAGATAAAAAGGACTCCTGGTTTGCAGGTGGGCTCTCATGTTGTAGCAAGTGACTGGGAGCACCTGTGTTGTAGTTACCCTGTTTCAGTTATAGTCTGGCTTGCTGCATGGGATTTGGGCTACTCCCAGGTTCCCCGTTCTCAGCTGTTTTTGAATAAAGAGGCAAAATTTATTTGTTCCTAGACTCAGGTCCTAGCCTCATTTACTTCACCTTGCTTTTGCTGTGAGAGCACACAGACACATTATATCAGGACTTGCTAATAATTGCACTTCAGTAGAGAATAATGTGTTACACAAGAGGCAATGGTGATAATAACTAATCAGATTGGCAAAGAGGGCTGGTTCTTTCTTATACTAGCAAGAGCATAACTATGTTGAAATTATTTCTGCAAAACTAAAACTGTGAGAAAAACAGAAGTTGTATGTGTTTGTTTGACTTGTGTTTCCTCTCAGATATACTAGCTAGGTCTTGCACTATCTTTTTGCTACTTCTGCTTCCTTTCAGGAAGAAAACAGAACAGTCAAACTGGAGAGTATGAGAGAGGAAGGAACAGAGAATAAAAAAGAGATTGGGGAAAGAGAAAAAGTATAATAGTGAATGCTGGAGATGGAGAGATAAACAGCAAAGAGACTGGAGGCAAGGAAGAAAACACATGAAATAAGAATAGGAAGAAATTAACTTGGTTTTAATTTTGAGAAAGAGTTGTAGGATTAATTCATGAATTGACTTGACAGCTGTGAAGCTAATAGAGAAAGTGGCTCTTACAATCCCATTAAATCACATTCTAAAAGCAATTTGCTGTGGGTTGAAGTCTCAAACCACAGAACTATTCCTCATGCATAAAGGACTTCACAGTCTGCATGGAAATAATTGTCTGTTTGCAGGAGCTTCACAGTCCCATAGTCCTCACAAAACCTCTGTCCCAGCTGCTGATTGCATTTCTTTGGTGTCCCTTCTTTGGATTCTCTAGTGTGAGCAAGCATAACAGAAAGGTGTATGCATGTAAAATGCTAAGCGTGCTGCTATGGAAGTCACAAGCTTTGCTTGCTGAGATAAGGTGAGCTGGGAGCTGAGTGTGACAGCAAGGCATTGACCTCAGTGACAACAGTGTAATCCCACAGTAACAAGAAAAGTGGAACAGAGAGAGTGACCAGAATCAGCTACCAATCCAGATCCCATAGGAACTCCTTATCCAGTAGCAAGACTTAAGGTCAAGCTAGTAAGTCAATCCCATGGAACATAATGAGCATCACCAGGCACACATATTAGCTGTGCCATAGCTCAGATAAGGGCCTGAATTTACAAGCACCTTCAGAGTGAAGGTGGGGTGACCACCAGCCAGGATGATTCCAGTTTAGACAGCCTTCAGCATAGGCAGCTAAACCCCTCTTAGGGGAAGGCAGGAAAAAGGTTGTGCTCAGGGCCCAGACACCCACCAACCCAAAATAGTTCTTGTGAGTGCATCTTTCTTTGAGGAAAGAAAGAGAGTAAAGCAGAAGTGTTTGATATGAGAGAATTTATTCATGTCACTTAATGAATTACAGGAGTATGCCAGTATAATATTATATAATAATACAATAATATATAATAATATAATAATATTGATTTAGAAACAGAATAAAATATATATGTGGGGAAGGTTTTAGAAACCACACATAGGTGCAACTACATCCTATTGAGATAGTAATGGTTTTTTCCTTCTGATTAACCAGGAAAAAGAAATGGTTCTGAACAAAGAAATGGACCTGAAAGTCCCACAAAGGTCTAAAACACCCTGACTGCCAGAACTTCTCAATACACTGGATGTGTCACATCCATGGATAAGATCAAGAAAGCCACAACTTCCAATTTGACCTGATAGTGGAGGCAGTGATAAATATCTACTAGTTTCAGAATGATAAAGGTGAACCACAAAGTCTTGTCTCTAGTCTTGAGTATTTAAATCATTCTCAGATTATAGTATTCAATACCTAATCCTAAAATTCCTTACTAGCCATAGGGTAAGAGCAGGCTGCACATGGGTGTCACCCATTGCAATGGGGGGAATAAAGCATTTTCACCTGTTTATCTCCTAAGCCTGTGTCACCTTTCAAACACCTGTGGAAATTGTAAGGAACTACTGCAACTGCAGACCTTGACTGTTGCAATGTATCCCTACACCCAAGCAAATGATTCCATATTAGGAGAAGAGTTTAAGTTACGCCACTGGACTTTTAAGGAAAAAGAACCAGAAAGTTCTGTGCTTCTCTCATTGTAATTGGCCCAGTGCCAGCAGGAGCACCCATTGGAGCTTTGATATGTACCTCAAAATCTGTAGTTGTTTCTCTTGGGCAACTTGCCAAGGAACCCTCCTAAGTTGTTTGGTTACATAGGAGAGAACATAAAGATTCTCAGCGCTTCTTGGGGTGTCTTAACAGGTGTAAGGGACTGTGCACTGTGCACGGCTTTTGCTTGTGTTTTGTATCGTTTGTTATTTTCTCTTTAATTAAAACCTTTCGCTTTTCAAAACACACCTGATCAGCTGTCTTACTAATTTTTCATAAGCCATTTCTGGGAGGTTGCTGGACACCCTCAAAGTGTGTTGAACCCTCGTGGAGCTGAAAACACACTGGCCCCATGCAAAAATTCAACACTTGACCTCCCTGGATGGAAGTCTGAGGATAGAAAACGGCTTCCTTTCTTATTCCACGTTTTCTTCAGAAATAGGTTTCAATAAAAGGCAGGGGAAACCTTGTTGGCTGAATTCCTCCCATCTTGCCTGATCACGACTTCCCTCTCATGAAAACACACATATTCCCTTACCTCCTCATCCTCTAGGAATGACATACTTTCTGCTCCCGAAGCAAAGTCTGACTTGGAAAGTGGAATGTAAACAAAGAAGAACTGCATTGGTCCCAGTCAGTGCCTGATCACAAATAGTTCCAAATTGTCCATAATGCATCAAATTTATATCATGTCTTCAAAGACAGAGTGGGAAGGTGACCAGAACACTCTCTTTAGGAAAATATCCTAGGTTGCAGAGCAGTTGGGGAAGCTGGTACAAATTAAATTGGCTCCTGGGTCTTGTTATAATTATCTGGCTCATAGGAGTGAGGGTCAGGTCTTTTTAATTTCAACTTTTGTAAGTCATGTGAAGGAAAGATGGGTTTCTTTGCAGCTTCTTGGAAATTATTGTCTTCTCCCTTTGTCTAGTTTCACACTCAGTGCTTGTGGGAGGCAAGAGCCCTTTATTTTGACAAACTGACTGCAAAATATCCCTGAAAGCTCGTGAGCTTCATAAATGCTGATGCAAGCAGTCACATTGCCTGAGTTATTAGTGCCAAATAAATTAGGGCAAAGATGAAGTATAACACACACTTGCCTATAACAAGCCTTGCAAGTGCTTGTACTGTTTTGTTGTCAGCACTCCCCCTGCCATGGTTTTGCCTGTGCCAACCAGTGTTCTCAAAGATAATAATCTGATACCATTTGGGAGATAGCACAGGGTAGCAACAATTCCCACTGGGAAATATGGACACAGCTGTACCAGGTGAGGCTGTATCCAGTGTCTTTCAGCAACATTCCAGCAGACTTTGCACCCAGCCTGGGTGCAAAGCACATCCTTTTTCACTCAGAGTGCAGCCGTAACACAGTGTGTTGTGCACTTTGAACTGAATAAGAGACAGAGAACTTTATCTGTGTTTTAGACTGCAGAGGCTCTATGGGAGACCAAGGAGACCAGCAAGCTGCAAATGCAGCCAGTCTGTGCCATTTTACCAGAGCGCCAGAGAATGGCCCCTGCCCCTGCTTTATTTACAGGAAAAACACAAATTTTTCGCAAAAGCTGGATTGTGCTTTCATCTCTTGCAACTGGGACACTTACAGTTGGCAGTAAACAGTTGACCTCTTCCTGTGTCACAGAAAAGTCTGAGGCTTGCAACTTCTGAGGAAGGTACAAGAGATGTGGCCAGAGGTTCCTTCTGGCTTCCTGGAAGACAGTGTACCCCATTAGGTAATCTCCTGTCTGTATGCAGTTGGCACCTTAGAGAGCTGCCAGCTAGAGAGCTGCCAGCTAAACAGCTGTCTGTTGCAGCTGTCTCTTGTCTGTGCTTTTTTTCATCTAGCAGTGGCAAGAAAGACAGTGCAAGGATCTTCAGAACCCTAAAGAAAGTTGTTGGAAAAGGAAATAGTCAGCCTTGAGATTCAGAAGAGCCCACGAGAGTTGCAGGGGTGTTAGATGACCAAAACAAAAATTAAAATATAGCACCATTATTATCCCATTTTCTTTCCAAAAATGCTACCTCTATTCTCCAACTTCTAGTCCAACATGGTGAAAGATCTCAAGCAACTCCATCTATTTCTTAGTTATATTAATGTATTCAGTAAAAGGGACAGGCCATAATTCCTAGGCACCTGCTTTTAGATTGGCTTGTTTTGCACTCCCCTGATAGGTGTGATTGGCAGGGGAAGAAGTCAGATTTAGCTAGAGTTTCTTTCTAAAAATAGTTAATCAATTTCAGTTCAAGGCTCTCAGGTTATAGGAAAAGAAAATTATTTCACTTGGGCATATAATGAGCTTGGATAATCAGTTTTCCTACTCAGAAGCAATGAATCCAAGGGTTTAAAAAAAAGGAATGCTTTTAAGAGGGATAAAATGGCAAGTCAGCATAGAAAATGGTAGGCCTGTTCACTAAAATCAGCAACAGAACCTTCTTGTATATTTTTCAATTTAGCCCTCACCCCCGTTTTGCCCAAAGCTGTGAGAGCCCATTCTCCATCTGTAAGGAGCTGTTGTTCTTAAACCTCTTGTACTGTTTCCAAGCACAGTGATCCCACCCCTGACACCAGATAACTGATCTTACAGCTTCAATCCACGAAGCCTTTGCTCTGTCAGAGAGGAGTCTGTGGCAAGGAAAACACAAAGTGAACCCTGAGGAACACTATTTGTGTTTTGGTTTTGTTTCACACCTCTCTTGCTCCTTGGCTCATTTGCTCTACCACTATCAAGTGGAGCACCACAGGTAATTCCTAACCCTCAAATCACCATTCTCTCTTGATGAATAAGAGTTTTTAATACTTTCAAATGTGAGACACAATTGTATTTTAAACTCAGTGCCTGGAAGTGAAATCCACTGAAGTCAATTCGCCTGCTCCCTTTTTGTTGTGATCTCATCACTTCAAACAGTGCTGGATTTCTCTTTTATCCCATTATAGGCAGGATCAGCAGTAAGTACTCCATTCTTTTAGGAATACTGGGTTTACCTCAGGATAGATATAGCTCTGAATGTAGGTTTTACTTCTGTGCAAGTTTTACTGCACAAAGGATTGAATCAAATAGTTGGCTCAAGACTCTAATAAGGGTTTTTGCAGTATCCATCTTCTATTCTTACAGTTGTTACCATCTCTTTAAATGAGCCATTCAAAGTCTTCACAGTGGAGATAACAAAGGTTGGAATCATCCAGGATAGAATGAGATAGGCAGAGGTCAGAGGTTAAATGAAAAGAAAAATGAAATATTGTTTGGAGAATACGAAATATTTGTTAAAAGTGATATCCTGTAAAATGCTCTGTGCTTCAGCTCCAGTGATGCATAGACCTGAACTGAGAAGTAACCATTACTGCTAGAAAAAGTTGTGAGGAGAGTGCTGCAGAAGCTGGGGTGAAACTGGTTTCTTCTACTTCAAATCTTTGTAGTCTGATTCTATTTTAAGTGCACTGACTGTTTAGAGATGACATAAACAGTTCTTGAATAGCAATTTCAGAGAATGATTTAGCTAAACCAGAGAACACACTTCTTTCCAATTTCTGACTTGTCAGATAAAAACTCTAGCTCAGAACTGCCACCCAATGATCAGACCCTGTAAAATCACTTAAATACGAGCTACCTGTGTTGCAAAGCACTGTATTGTGTGAGACAATACAGTGGAGGAAAACTAATTTCTTGCTGCATAAAAAAGACAGTGAAAAGTCATTTCCACCTTCACTCTCCTACTCCTCTTTCCCAACATCTGCATGTCCCATTACTCATTGCCTTGTCTGCAACAAGGTCCTTTGCTTAGAAGTTTTGGTTAACCCGTTAACTTTTGTTTTATTTTTCCTTCTGTATTGATTTTCTGCTGGTTTATCAAATTGACTCAGTTCAGAGCTTGGGCAGCAAAGTGCCAACACCAGCACAAAACAAGCAAGAAGGAATGAACTGTTGAGAGCCGAAAAATGGATAGAAGGGAGATCTCAGCTGCAGTGAGCATGAGCACTTATTTCAGCTCTGTTCTTGTCTAACCGCATATGACATGTACCTTGACATTCCAAGGCTGGGTTTCCATATCCGTGTTTGGATATCCAGAGCACTCTACAACACAAAGTGCCACACAGGAAAATGCTCCTTGCCAAGTTTGTGACTAAATTAGTCTGTCAGCACTCAAAGACTTCAAGTGTTGATTGTCCCCAGTGGCTGTGCTACCTCACTGAAAGCTATAACCTCAGTTATCTCTGCAGCTTTCATGTGACATCTGTCTAAAAATGTTTGTTCCTGGCTGAGCTTTACCATTTGGCTAAGCAAAGAAGATGAAGGGAGATTGACACAGGTATGTTCATTTGTCATCAAACAGCTGCCACCCATTTGAGTGTATTACACAACACCAAGTATTTTATTTAAGTGCTTATAAAATATTTTCATTTGTACAAGGTGTACACAGTGACTTCATTTCACTGCAAGAGGCAAACACCCCATTTTCTGCCCAGTGGTGCACTAACAGGACCTTTCAGTCCATTTCTCTTCTGATCTACTCTCTTAATGAGCCCTTCATGAATAGCAACAGGGCATTTGCTTCCAGCTGAACCATAATCCTGCAGTCTGCCTCCTTGCCCTAGTGTCTATTTCTAATGTCTTATAGGCATCTAGGAGAAACAAATTTGAACATCTATGTGTGGATTCATCCCACATTATGTGTTGCCTATTAGCTGACTGTGCCCTGAACTGCCTGCTTCCAGTATGCCAAACGACATCAGTAAATTTCTGTTCAGATCCATGTTTTCTGGATTAGGACCTGCTGTGGTCTCAGAAGACAGTGTTCATTATGTATATGGAGTTATATTGGCCATCAGTGCTGGATGCAACACAGAGCTGTTCCTACAGAGCTGTGCTGTTCAGGGGAGGCAAGAGTGGTGTGTGCTCAGACAGCAGCCACTCAATACTGATGTACAGAAGCAAACCCGCAGGGAGGTTTCTACAAGCTGCAATTTGGCCTGTCTCCCTAATTTGAAAGACTTGGACATCTGCCTGGAAATATCCAGTTAATTATTGGTGGTGAAAAATGATTGTCACTTGATTATCATATGAGTTAAATTTTAACCTTCTTCACTACTTTAAAAAAGTTGGCATACTGTTATCTAATCATCAGCCAGTGGTGAAGTAATAATCCTAATTCTGTCCCAAACCAGTTCATATTACTGAGCAAAGCATCAGTCTTCTGAAATGGTGAGAGAACAGATGGGGAAGAACAGGGCATCATTATTCCCAGAAATGTACTTTGTGATTGCTGCACCAAATTGCTGTCACAGCACAGCTGGTCTGTAGGTGGACAAAATAAATTTGGTCATAACAAATCCAATTCGTCTAACCTGGCTCATTCTAGAAACAAGTCCCTGGGTGAACAATAGAACTCATACAGGGACCTCAGCCAATCATGTTCAATCCAGAGGGCAGACATATCACTGGTCAGGGACCTGGGCAGTGTTAAAACCCAGACCAATCAGTTGTCTGGATCCGGGAGTTTTGAATTACTATATAGGAAGGATCCGAACAATAAACATGCTGTTTTCTGATAACCCCCCGTGTGTACTGTGTCGTGTGCCTATCTCCAACCCATGACCATCACGTAACAGATTGCTACACTTTGGAGCTGGAAGGCAGAATCCTGCAATAAAGACCATTAAATTTGTGAGAAAAACACATCAGGAAGCACTAAAGACCCTGCATATCCTGCATCATTCAAGCCTTGAGTGGTCCTTCCTTACTGCCCAGATACATTCCTGAACTCCAGGTTGTACTGACTGGATGCTGGATGCATGTGCTTCTCTCTGAGAGTCACTTACCTCTGAGCTCGGGAAAGGGCTGGCAGGGGTAGGTGGGGTTTATGAGAGGTTTAGTAAGTTTAACATGCATGTTATGGGGTGATTTGTGCATCGGAGGAGTCCGGAGGCTTCCTGCAGCTTTCCTGTTGCCTTGAGGTAGAATAAGCTGTTGTTTCTTTGGTTTTATTTTCACTGGTTAGGCCTATAAATAGAGTGAGCTTTCATAAACAGGCTGATGCCTCCTTGTTGGATTAACCCTTTTTCTGACCCAGAGATGGGGCTCCTTAGAGGAGTTTGAAAAGATTTAATTCCATTTTCAGTCTAATGAAAAGGGTGAGGTGGTACAGATGTGACAATTCATGCCATCAGAATGAGAAGCCAAACTATTTCCTAATTACAAAACATTATAAGCATTTTTTGGGCTAGCAGATTTTGCTACACAATGCTGCTAATGCTTCTAAGTCAAACATCGATTAAAATACCCAACGTGGGTCCTACTACAATACATCTTCAGTAGTTCTGTTTCTCCAAAATATCTAGTCCCTTTGCAAGGTCATCATATGAAACTTGTTTCCCTTGTCAGAGAAAATTTTCCAAGCATCAAACATAGCAAGGCCTGTGAGAAAGTCACATAACTTTCCCATACATTGATCTGACTAGTTGTGAAAAAGCTCAGTGAAAAAATTAAAACAATCACTGCACTTGGTGTTTTGCACTTGTTGATTGCAAGATGTTTACAAAAGAGGTGGCTTCTTGATTAAGCAGTAATGGTGAGGGATGTTAATTAAAGGACCAATCATGTCCAGCTGCTTTGATACTGTCTATATAAAGTGTACTTTCTGAATAAAACTTTGCTTCATGCTCAGCAAGCACACGAGTCTGTGTCACTTCATTCAAGACATCCCTAATACAATAGTGACAGTTTCTAGTTCAATTTCTCTCTCAACAATGTCTATCCTATTCCATGGCCTTTCTAACTCAGCATACTTTATCTCAAGGTTTGCATACAGATGCACAAGACTATATGAGCCTTCTGTCAGGCTTTGAGAATTCTCTACAAAATCATTTCCCATGCCTCTTCTTCTCAGGTGAATTTCCATTTGCTTTAGCACATTTCTGCTGCTAGGACAACCCTGGTTGGTTCCCAGTGCATCCTCTGTACTCTCTGGAGTGCTGGGGCAGCTGTCAAAGTGTCAGGAATCTTCTGGCAATCATGAGTTTGCTCACAAACACACACCCCTTCCACTACTGCCTTCTTACACCACTCACAGGTCCTGCTCCAGCTTATATGCTGAGCAGGTGAATTTCTGGGTGGGGTCCTTCAACACCAAATCCCCTGCAAGGGTATGGGCCTCACACACTAATCCTTCCCACTGTACCAGTGACCAACAAAGTGATGTTTTTGTTTTGTTTGCATATTCAGATTTATCTCACACTGCTCTCCCCACAGACACTTTAAGAGAGAGGGGAGAAAGTACTAGGAACAAATCTGCTGTTGCCAGCTTGCAGGCAATGGATTCAGGTTTCACAGGCAGGTTTATTAGATGGTGGAACAAAAAGACTTGTTGAATGCACTCCAGTCTCCAACCTTCATCTTCTAGGAAATTTTTTTATCTCCCCAATATTTCTCCTTCATTGCTTTCTGCACATTAAGATCTAGGAAATATTTCTCATACCATCTCCCTGTAAAGAAGAGAAATCATAGTTCAGTTACAGCTTCCCTCCTACTGCTATCATACCGCAAGGATTATTCTAGCTGTAGAACTTCTCTCTTGTTAAAATGCTAGTTTCTAGTCCCCTTGTGCCTCTGCCCAAATCTATCCTTTGTTTTTGGCAGAAGCAGCACCCATCTCATGAATTCAGCAATGTACTTTTCCTGGCAGAATCCATACCTAGCTCATTAATTGTCCTTCCATGCCAATGTCTGGGATCTATAACTGTCTTCTGAAATACATCAGGGGTGTAGGAATCTCTCATCAAGCTTTGGCTCTTCAGTGGGCCACCTGCAAGGAACAGCAAATAAGGAACTGTATGTAGAAATCACCCTACTGCAGTCCTGGAATTGAGCAGGGGAGCAACACCAGCAGTTGGAAGGGCTCAAGAAAAGGCATGTGTTGACTGCAGTACCTTTGATCAGGTTTGAGGCTGGGTGCTGAACCATAGCTTCATTATCACTTCCTAAGAGGCTGCTTGTGTTTGCCATTTCATGTGCTTTTCATCCTCAAGTATGAGATACACACAGAGGGTGCTGCAAGGTATCATCTCTATTTTATACCAGTGCCCTTTCTTCAGTCAAGTGCCCACTTACCTCCTGTTGAATCTCCTCATCCATGTGAGTAGCTTCTTAGCAGCTACTAGCAGCACAACTCCACAAAACCCCCACCATCTTACCATTCCAGGCCTTCTTGATCTCATTTTCTGCCACAATACTAAACAAAGAGTTGCCAACTGTGACTTCTCTTTTTATCCCCTTTACTTCTACCCACGAAGGGGCTTTATTTTACTCTCTAATCCTTTCCTCTTCACTTTCCTTTTAAGCATATCTTTGTCTTGACAATAATAGTTTTGAGCTCCCAGAGGAAAGATGTCCTTTTCTTTGTGACCACACCAACCCAAGACAATGCAGTCCTCAATACCCAGCAAGGTCTTGTCAGGGAAAATACTGTATAAGGAAAAGGAATCTGCCTTATGCTGGTACATGCAAAACTAGAATCAGGGAAAATTATTTCAGAGTTTCTTGGATGAATTCTCAGTTTCCACTATTTGCTTAGATGGAGGTGTGATATATGCCCTGAAATAATTCATGTTTTCTCTGCTGTATGAAGTGTAATAATGTTTAATCATAAAAACCTAGAACCTTACCACAATAAAAGTCGGGTCGGGGACCTTGGAATGTACACCTTGAGATTGTATCACAGCTGCCAGTAAGGCTGGATTGTATCATTACTGCCAGTAATGCCAGTAAGATTTGCAACAGAAAGACGGGTGGACTCACGAATCAGATCGGTATCTATAGACCGGTGATGAGAGCAGTTACTAAGACCATCAGCACCGATACTGAGGATAACATCTGAATGGGACTCCTCAGAAATCTATTCAAACACCCATCTCCATCTGGAAAACTATTCAGCTGTCCTGCAACGCTGAAAAGATTTTAGATGAATATGCAACAAGGACAAGGACTGGACACTGAATAGTCTGTTGCAATATGGCCCCCGGGCAGAAAAACAGTATAAGAAGTGGCTGCTCCGAGTGGACTGTATGAACTGGGGGGTGCACAGGGTGGTAGAGACTGTACATGCGGTTCACCTAGCGCCGATCCTGGGCTTGGCTCTGCCTTTTGTTGTGGCTTTCTGGCATTTTGTCATTCAATTTTGGAATAAAACTATTTGATTCATTAATTGGACACTCAATCCCGTTTCATTTATAAGTTTCTGGTGACCCCAATGTGATCCAGCTTCGGGCTCCGCGGTCCCCCACTTTCCACTTGGAAAGGCGCCTCTGCTGATTTAGCGGTCCAGCAGAGTGGGGAGATCTCGGTTTTCCAGCTGGATCTCAAGCCAATCAGGAACTGGAGCCACATACAAAAGGGGTTCCGGGGAAAACTAGCTTTGGAGCTCTCAGGGAGAACTTGGGAAAGATAGGAAATATTTCAGGGGCTGCGGCCAGCAAATTCACTCGTAAAAATCAACGTGCACAAAGAATCCGCATGAGAAGAAGCCCGTAAGTATCACGTGGTTGAGTGGGGTGACCAAGTGTGTGTGAGTGAGATGTGACCTGGTCACGAAGCAAGTGTGGACCCTGTGATCGCAGTTCCATTCTCCCGTGAGGGAAATGGTCAGTCAAAGGGGAAGCAGGTGCGGATGGGGTAAAACCCATGCTTTACACACACAAACCCAAAACTCATGGGGAAGTTTTGGGTGGTCACCAGGGGGCTGAGAGGAAAGGGACATCTCTTAGGAGTTCAGGGACTGGTAAGCCTTTTTAGCTCGGGCTGGGTTAGACCCACACGAAAAGTAGTCGAAAAAGGAAAAGGGAGAGCTCTTTACCTGCCGAAAACTCTGCGATATGGTCAATTGTGGAGCCAGTACGTGGTAAAATTGGAAAAAACCGAGACCCGGTACTAAGAAAGCGCACAAGGGAGGATGTGTGGTGTGTTAGTAACAGACATATCGGCATATTCTTGAGGTACGATCGATCTGAGGAAAGTGAGTAGTTTGTGGTTAAATAGGAAAATGGGACAGGCACAAAGTAAGAAGTCTAAGAAATCTTCAAAGAGCCCGGTAAAGAAGCTCGAGGAAAATATCCCAGAGATCCCCTTAGATAGTGCTCTGGGGTGGATGTTAGAAGACTGGGGGGAGAACCCCAGATGGAGAGGAAAAACGAAGGAAAAGTTGATTCATTATTGCATGGTGGTTTGGGGAGGAAAAGAAATCATGGAACACATCATGTGGCCAATATTTGGACCTTTGATAAATGCACTTGTAGGCCCCTGAGGGAATTTTTGAATAACAAACGGACGGGGGAAAAGAAGGAATGAGAATATGTCAAGTTGTGGGAGCAGGCTAACATCGGGCTTTTTAAAATGAGGACTAAAAACTCATCGGAGAAGTCAGCTGACACTTGGGAGCCCCTAGATCATCTTCCCCCTCCCTATTTGATGCCACCCCCCTTACAACCCCAGGCTCCCCCACTGGAGAGCCCTGGGACTCTACCCCCACCTTTGCAGGGGGCCCAGGCCTCCTTGTCTGCTGCTTCTGCGGTGCAATCAGAGACACGACCCCCCCAAGCAGAATTTCTACTGCCTTTCGGGGGTGCAATTCAACCACAAGACACGGTACCGTTAACAGGACCTATCTCCGCACTCCAAACCCCTAAGGCAGAGCTATTTTGCCAAGATCCTGTCCTTATCCTTCTATGGAGCAGGACAAACCAAAGTTTGCCCCTACCCCACCGTCGGTACGGACGCAGCGGCAGGTGAAAAAGGCCAAGGAAGAGGAGAGTGGGGAGGAGGGACAGCCTAAGCTTCTTCCACTAAGGGAAGTGCCGACGGCTCCAGGACTAATAAGTTATGTAAATGTGCCCATAAATACAGCAGATGTACAGGCTTTTAAAAAGGAGATGGGTAGACTAATGGATGATCCTTTCAGGGTGGCAGAGCGGTTGGACGAATTTCTAGGAACTAGTATATACTCGTATGAGGATATGGTGGCGATTTTGAGATCATCATTTAATGTAGAGGAAAGAGAAATGATAAGGCAAGCGGGGATACGAGACTGGCAACGCAGGAATCTTCAGGGAACAACAGGAGAACTGAAATGGCCCAGCCAGAACCCAGGGTGGGACGCTCAGACTGAGGAGGGACGTAGGAGTATGACAGATATGCAGAATCTGGTGATTCAGGGCATTCGAGAGGCAGTACTTAGAGGTCAAAACATCAGCAAAGTTTTCAGGGAGTGTCAGGGAAAGGATGAAACACCATCAGAATGGTTAGATAGGCTCCGAAGGAACCTACAGATCCATTCTGGGACAGATCCTAACTCCCCTATTGGGGAGGTGTTGTTAAAAACACAGTTTGTGGCAAAGTCCTGGGAGGATATTAGGAAGAAATTAGAAAAGATAGAGAACTGGCAAGAAAAGAGTCTACAAGAACTGCTCAGGGAAGCTCAGAAGGTATATATGAGGCGCGATGAGGACGGGCAAAAGGCCCAGGCAAGGGTCTTAGTTGCGGCAGTCAGAGAAGCCCAGAAACAGGAGCGAACACAAACACCTGGGAGACCAGGGAAAGAGGTTGCATATAAAAAGCGGTCACCTGCCCTGTTAAAGGGGAAGCCTGAAAATCAAGGGAGTAACCTCGAATGCTTTTACTATAAGGAGAAGGGGCACATTAAGCGCCATTGTAATAAGAGAATGAAGGATGAAGTTATTTTCCAAGAAGATTAGGGATGTCAGGGGCTTTTTATTCTGGGGTCCAGACTGTTGGGATGCAGCTTAGGCCGGGTAGAGAATTTCCTTATAGGGAAATATGTTTTAGCTTTACCTTAGAACAAAAAAGGAAAAAGCCCTAGAAAGTTCCATGTCCCCCAGGCTGCCATTGGCTCTGGGCCAGGAGAGAGGTCCTGATGGGTCTGTCTGCCTGTCCCTCAGCTTTGTAGTTAATCTTCATTGGGCAGTTTGCCAGGAAAACCCACTAGATCGTTTCGTACTTAAGGCTGAACACGAGGTTTCTCGGGAGCATTTTTGGGGTGCTGTAGCAGGTGTATGGGTGCAGTCTCTACACTGTGCACAGCTTTGTTCTTTGTTCTTTGTATTATTTTCTTCCCTTATTAAAACCTTTTTGCGTTATGAGGCATTCTCAATCATGCCGTCTTGCTATTATTTCTAAGCCATTTCTGAGAGGTGCAGGCCATCCCTCAGAGGTATTGAACCCTTGGTGAGCTAAGTCCACCAGGCTCATCGAGACATTCAATACCAGACCATCTGAAGAGCCCTTGATAAAGTTAAAGATAGGACCTCAGAAAGAGATAACAGAGTTCTTAGTAGATTCGGGGGCAGAAAGGAGCACAATTAAGAAATTACCTCAGGGATGCGAAAAGAGTACAGATACCATGACTGTTACTGGTGTGAAAGGAGAGCATTTTAAAGTCCCAGTAGTAAAAGATGTAGAAGTAGAAACAGATACCAAGCTGTGTTTAGGGAACATGTTGTTGGTTGAAGAAGCTGACTATAATTTATTAGGTCGGGATCTCATGGTAGCATTAGGGATTAATTTGATAATAAAGGACTCACAGTTAGTTGTCATTCTATATAAATTAACCATCAACTATGAAAACAGGATAGATCAAAAGGTCTGGCATACCCCAGGGGAGGCCAAGAGAATAGAAATGGACCCAATCGAAATTGAGATAGACAGACCAGGGGATCCCATCAGGATAAAACAGTATTACATCTCGATGGAAGGAAGAAAGGGATTGAAACCAGTAATTGATGATGTAGTAAGGAAGGGAATGTTGGAGCCTTGCATGTCCAGACGTAATACCCTGATATTAGCAGTGCAAAAGCCAGATGGGAGCTATAGGCTGGTGCAAGACCTATGAGCAGTAAATGTGAGAACAAAACCAAAATTCCCAGTAGTGGCTAACCCAAACACCCTTCTAAGCCAAATCTCTCCCGAGGATGTGTGGTATAGTGTAATAGACTTGAAAGATGCATTTTGGTCATGCCCACTAGCGGAAGGGAGCAGGGATTATTTCGCGTTCCAATGGGAGGACTCTGAGACCCACTGAAAACAGCAATTTAGGTGGACTCTTCCCCAAGGCTTTGTGGACTCCCCCCTCCTTTTCGAACAAGCATTAGGACATCTTTTAAGCCACTTCATTCCCCATGAAGGAACTAAGCTTCTCCAGCATGTTGATGATTTATTGATAGCGGGAGAAATGGAGGAAAGTGTGAGAAAATGTACCATTGCCCTGTTGAATTTTCTGGGAGAGAAAGGGTTGAAGGTTTCCAAAACTGAACTGCAGTTTACTGAGCCAGAGGTAAAGTATCTCGGACACTGGCTAACAAAAGGAAAGAAGAAATTGGACCCAGATAGGGTGGCAGGGATCATAGAGTTACCAGCACCTCAAACAAAGAGGGAGATTAGACAAGTGTTAGGACTATTAGGTTATTGTAGACAATGCATCGAGGGTTATAGTGATAAGGTAAAATTCCTGTTCGAAAAATTAACCACAGATAAGATAAAATGGACAGAGGAGGATAACAGGGAATTTAGAATGATAAAGGAGGTATTGATAGCTGCCCCGGTCTTAAGCCTTCCCGACGTAAGGAGGCAATTCCAGCTTTTTGTAGATGTAAGCAATCACACTGCCCACAGAGTTCTAACACAGGAGTGGGCTGGGAGTAGAAAACCTGTGGGTTATCTTTCTAAACTCTTGGACCCAGTGAGCAGGGGCTGGCCCACCTGCTTGCAGACTATAGTGGCTGTAGCATTGTTAGTAGAAAAGGCCAGAAAAGCCACCTTTGGGGCCCTGTTGGTAGTGTATACCCCTCATAATGTGAGAGGGATTTTGCAGCAAAAGGCAGAAAAGTGGCTTACAGATTCGAGCCTGCTGAAATATGAGGCCATACTAGTACATTCTCAGGACTTAGAGTTGAAAACAACAACAGTACAGAACCCAGCACAGTTTTAATTTGGGGAAGCCAGCAAAGGCTGCACGCATGGTTGTAGCAAGATAATAGTTACAAAGATAAGACCCGATTTAGAGGAGGAGGAATTAGAGGAAGGTGAAAAATAGTTTGTAGATGGATCAGCAAGGGTTGTAGAGGGTAAAAGAAAATCTGGATATGCCGTGGTTGATGGTATTACAGGTAAGGTAGTGGAGTCAGGTTCTTTAAGCCCTAGCTGGTCAGCCCAGGCATGTGAATTGTATGCGGTAGCACAAGCACTAGAAAGATTAAAAGGGAAGAAAGGCACCATTTTTACTGACTCTAAGTATGCATTTGGAGTAGTACACACATTCGGTAAAATTTGGGAAGAAAGAGGACTAATCAGCACCCGTGGAAAGGGGTTAATTCATGAGGAATTAATTAAAAGTATCTTAGATGCAATACGAGGACCAGAGGAAATTGCGGTAGTTCACATAAGAGGACATCAGTCGGGAACTAACTTTCGGGTTCGGGGAAATAACTTAGCTGATGAAGAGGCAAAAAAGGTAGCACTCTTGGTAGTCAGGGTTCCCAAGATTGAGAGTCGGGAGGAACAAGAATATCCTCCCTGTCCTACTCAGAAGGAAATCATAGGATATAAAGAGATGGAGGGAATCTTAGAAGACTGAAGTGGAAGTTGCCCAACGTCACGGAACTAATTTCTAAGAAATACACGAGAAAGATCTTACAGAGATTACATCAGCAAACCCATTGGGGAGCGCAGGCATTGGCAGAGCAGTTCTTAAAATTTTTTGGCTGCTAAAGAATCTATGAAATAGCTAACCAGGAAGTGCGAAATTGCATGACATGCCAGAAAATAAATAAAGCCAGAACGAGACAGGCTGCCATGGGGGGGTCGACCACTTGCTTATCGACCATTTGGGAGGGTTCAGGTAGATTTCACCGAAGTTCCAAAAGTTGGGAGATATAAGTATTTGTTAGTCATGGTAGATCAGCTAATCCGATGAGTGGAAGCTTTTCCTTGTGCTCGGGCCACTGCACGAATGGTTTCTAAATTCTTGCTGGAAGAAGTCGTGCCTAGGTATGGGGTAATAGACTCCATAGATTTGGACCAAGGCACCCACTTCACATCTAAGATTGTAAAGCAATTGGCAGATCCTTTGGGAATTAATTGGGAATATCACACCGCGTGGCACCCTCAGAGTTCAGGGAGGGTGGAGACGATGAATCAGATGTTGAAAGCCCAACTCTCAAAATTGATGATAGAAACAAAAATGTCTTGGTTAAAATGGCTCCCTCTGGCACTGCTGAATATAAGGACACAATCCCATTCGGAAACAAGATTATCCCCATTTGAGATGCTTTATGGTATGCCCTATGAACATGGGATGCCTGTGGGACATCCGAGGGTGGAGGATAATCAAATCCAACCATATCTAATAGCGTCCAACAATAACCTCCAAGAGATGAGGAAATGTGGGCTTGTGGCACAAAATACTCCACTGGGATTTGCAATACATAAAATAAGACCGGGAGATAAGGTATTGGTCAAGTCTTGGAGAGAGGTGCCACTCGCACCTCATCTGGAAGGTCCCTTTGTTGTCCTTCTAACAGATACAGCGATACGGACAGCTGAGAAGGGTTAGACCCATGCATGGTGAATTAAGAAAGTTGCAGGACACCAGGAGGAGGAGCCTGGGTGGAAACTTACATCTCCGCCGGGGGATCTGAAGCTGAAGCTCCAGAGACTGAATAAATGAGCGACGAGTATGTGATAAGGTGCTCAACTCAGGGGTGTCCGCGCTTTCTGTGGATCCATTATAAGTGTGCATATTGTAAGGAAATCTGGGTTATACATTGTGAAAGGGGCGCTAGACCTATCGGATTGTGTTCAGGGTGTTATAAAATCGAGTTAAGTCTGACCACCTTATTCCTCAGGCTAGCCACTCAATGTGGAATTATGGAATTAAATTCTAGAGTGTGGTTTCAGTGCTTTACCCTCAGGATAAGAGGGAAATTAAACGAAAGGGCACAGCCACTAGTAATAGAGTGTCGGAAAACGAACTGTAGAGTGCCTTGCACTGCAGGAGAGGTAAAGGCAGCACGTTGGGGTGTTTTTAAAAGGAGATATGATGCCAGGGCAGACTACAGGGACCCTGAGGAAATCTCCTGCTGCCAAGAAGATGGCTCTCTCGCTGCTGGAGGCACCTGGTGGGTGTAGGCAAAGGCAGAGGAGCACTCCCATGGGTAGTCCTGACGATCTTGTGCCTAGCCAAATACCAGGTAATGGGCCTTCAGGCAGAGAAGCTGCCAGACATTAGGCAACCAAGCTCTGTGAGAGAGTGTGGGCTCTGCCTTGAGGATGTCCCGGAGAGACAACACCAAATCCAGCGTGATTGCCCAGAGGATGCAGTGGTAAGGCACTGCTGGTGTAATGACACTCTATTAGAAATTTGCAAATTGGCAGGGAAATTAATTTGCTCAAATCCCAAGGCCAAGCCCAAGGGGAGGAGGTCAGAATTGACTCACCAGACAAACAAATATCAGAGGATAAGGAGGGATGTGGGGTGGGCACCTAACATCCAAACATGTAACCAGTGTAATCGAACGGTATGGATGGGAGGTAGGAAGGAGTAGACCTTTGTAGCCTACCTCCAAGTAAACAAATTGTGTTATGATAGTGAAAAGCGCGGTATATGCTCAATGAATGGTAAAACTTATTAGGTAGGAAAGAACCTTAAGTATAGGAAAATCTCATCCAAAAATGAACCTATTATATTAGATCTACTTGGGGAAAATGATGAAAGGGTTTGTCTAAAATATGAGGAAGTTTTCTGCTTCACACAGAATCAAGAAGGCTTAGACCCAGAGAATAAGGTCAAACAAATATCTAAAGAGGTAAAAAGACAGGAATCCATAGCTAGGAAGTATAAATTGGAACAAGAAAGAATGAAAACATTGAGTGAACAATATGACAAGTTAGAGAAACAGTACAATGATGGGGTTCTCTGGGTATCAGGTAAGAATTTGTTTTTGGATCTGATGCAAGAAATATCCACCGAACTCGGTCTGTCCAACTGTTGGATATGTGGGAGTCTAAAATCTGCAAAAAAATGGCCTTGGAAAGGTGAAGGTCTGGCTCTGGAGTAACTTTTAAAATAGAATAACAACCAAATTTCAAAAACTATACTCAGACCAGAGGGGTGGGTATTAAACCAGAGGGTAATTAGGACCTTCTGTGTAAGCAGGGAGGGGAAAGAATAGACTGAGGTGGTAGGGTATACACCGTGTATATCCACCCTAGCAGTAAATTCGGACAACAAAACCTGGAGTCTGGCAACCCAAACCCCCCTCAGGATACTGGAGTAAAGATAAATCTGAAAAATGTGAGTGGGAAGACCAGGCTGGATTATGCTGGCACCCGAGCTCTGGAGCCAATCCTTACCTTAGAAGATTTTAGGGAACAATGGGAGACTCCTGAAGGAGTCTAAAAGGGTTAAATGGAAAGCTCCTGTGGGGATTTATTGGATTTGCGGTAAAAAGGCATATAGCAAGCTACCCCAGAATTGGAAGGGATCATGTACACCCGGGATGATTCGACCGTCCTTTTTAATTTTGCCCGGGTCGGAAAGTAATCAACTGGGGGCTCCCTTGTACAAGACTTTAGGGAGAGAAAAGAGGGAACTGAGAAAAGAATTCCCCAAGGCAGGGGGTAACCAAAAATGGGGAAATGAGGATTGGCCAGCAGAAAGAATAATAGAGTATTATGGGCCAGCTACATGGGGTCATGATGGAAGTTGGGGATACCGAACTCCCATTTACCTGCTGAACCGACTCATAAGGCTACAAGCAGTAGTAGAAATTGTTTCTAATCATACCTCTGATGCTTTAGAACCCTTAGCTAAACAACATTTGCAGATGAGGGCCTGTTGTGTACCAAAATTGCATTGCCTTAGATTATTTAATAGCAGAAGGAGGGGTATGCGTGAGCTTCAACAAGTCAGAGTGCTGCATAGAAACTGACGACTGTAGAGAAACCATCCAGGGTTTAGCAGCAGAGATAAAAAAGGTGGCCCATGTCCCTGTGCAAAAGTGGAATTCAATTTTCTAGGCTTCATGGTGGGATCAACTATTTGAAGGGGTGTGGTGGAAAAAAGTAGGATTTTTAATACTCTGCTCGGTGGCAGGTATAGTGTTCCTACCATGCCTTATTCCCTGCTTTATTTGGCTAATACATTCTGTAGTACAGGGAATGCAAGTTGCGGCTATGCCTGTTGATCCAGAAAATGGCCATGGGAAAAACAGGGGGTACTCCTCCAACCTATAAGATTATGAAGTTAAAGGAGAAAAAGAAGAAGAAAGATAGAATTGCAGAAGTCCTAGAAAAATTTGAAACTAGGGCTAAGGAGGAGTTAGAAGAATATGACAAGTATCGAATCACTCATCACAGGGTCTGGAACAACTACAAAGATGAGTTTTAAAGTAGGGTAATTTTAAAGTGACCATGTACAATAAAAGAGTTTTCCTTTAGTTTTGTGTGTTAGCAGAACATGAATTAATATACTGATGTAAAAGGGGAGGGATTGTGATATATGCCCGGAAATAATTCATGTTTTCTCTGCTGTATGAAGTGTAATAATGTTTAATCATAAAAACCTAAAACCTTACCACAATAAAAGTCGGGTCGGGGACCTTGGAATGTACACCTTGAGATTGTATCACTGCTGCCAGTAAGACCAGAGACCAAGATTTGCAACAGAAAGACGGGTGGACTCACGAATCAGATCGGTATCTATGGACCGGTTGGGACTCCTCAGAAATCTATTCAAACACCCATCTCCATCTGGAAAACTATTCAGCTGTCCTGCAACGCTGAAAAGATTTTAGATGAATATGCAACAAGGACAAGGACTGGACACTGAATAGTCTGTTGCAATATGGCCTCCTGGCAGAAAAACAGTATAAGAAGTGGCTGCTCCGAGCGGACTGTATGAACTGGGGGGTGCACAGGGTGGTAGAGACTGTACACACGGTTCACCCAGCGCCGATCCTGGGCTTGGCTCTGCCTTTTGTTGTGGCTTCCTGGCATTTTGTCATTCAATTTCAGAATAAAATTATTTTATTCATTATTCTATGGTCAAACCAGTTTCATTTGTAACAGAGGGATCCTGGGGAACCTTGAAAATAGAGGTTTGGGAAAGGTATTTCAGAGCTCCACATGTCTAAAGGTCTGGAAGAGAAATGATATTGGCACTGGAACTGGAAGTAACTAAGAACTGGAGATGACAGGGAACATTGAATTGCAAATGGTGTCCATTTGGACAGCTCTGGACAGGACAACAGTGGTTATGATTCATGTTCACTTCACAATGTGGGAAAAAAAACTGAAATAAAAGAAAGGGGTAGAATACATAAAACAGGAGTGTCTAGATTCCAGTTCCTCAGGTACCACATCTTGGAAAAGCAAGGACTTTGGATAGAAGGAATAACAAGGGAAAGTGAGTATTACCTATGGTCAGATCTCTGCCCACAGCAATGTGGCTGTCTGAGCCCTGGCAAAGCATAGATGGAACCATCTTTGAAGGTCAGGGGTAGGTGGTGTGTCCTCTCACCTTGGAAGAGATTTATGCTCAAGTTGTAACCCAGCTGTTGGTAATCTGAAAGAGATGCCCAGGCCAAGGAGTTTTTTGTCATTTCAGTACAATCATTGAGTCCTTTCTGTCCTGTTTCTAATGCTGCATTGTCCTGAGCTTGACGTTTCTGGAAATACAAACAACAGGGAAACTGTCAATCCACATTCCCACAGTGCAGCAAATTCCTGGCATTTCCACTTCTTTGAGCTGTGACTAATGCCTGGGACCTGGAGATGACCCAGGGCTTACCTTCTGCTCTTGAGGCAGTTGTGGTAATGAAGGGTAGGAAGCCTAGTACTCCACCAGGGCTGACTTTAATCAGCAGCAGTGTGGGTTTTACACTGAGACAGATCTTTGCAGCACCAAGTCTTACACAGTATTGGGATTCTAAAGCTGAAGTTAATGTATCAGCCAGACTCCAGGAGTCAGTGCTACATGTTCTGCAGAACCTCTCCCGCAACAAGAACAGGGCCACAAGACATGAGGAGAGGAAGCCAGTCTTGACTCACAGGGGAATGACCTGCTTTTTTTCCTGTATCACTCTTCTTTCTTTTTAAAGAAGAGCCGTGCACTTACACATGATCACAAGTGCAGGAAGCTGCTGCTAAATAAACTGCTGTGCTAACTCCTACCTCCTACTTAAAACAAACATATCTGTTTGTTATTATTACTATATTCAGTAGGAAGAACTTTCCAGTCAGCTGATGTAGAAACTCCTCCTCTTGCATTTCTTCCAACATAGCAGAATTTCTGTGTAATGAGGCAATGTGCTCATTTCCCAAATCCCTTTCATCAATAATTTCCCCAGTTCCTCTTGGACAAAATGACACTAAAGCCTGTGACTGTTCCTACTTTCTAGTTTGTAACTGTATATGATGTTATTGTCACTGTTATTATAAAAACACTGCAACTGCATGCAATTGTTATTTTTCATTTTAATTCTGACCCTGAAGGTCCAAAGTTAAAGCACTGCTCAGAGAATCCCACATCCTGAGGCCAAGAAGGACTTTAAGGCCATTTTACCATTCTCCTGGATACCAGAAACCACACAAGTATGTCTGCTTATTGCTTTGCTAAACCAATACTGTGAGGGACAATGGGCAATTAATCAGGAAAGATATATCTTGATTAAACAGCTAAAAAGGGTTAAACGTGATCTTTCTTTCTGAGCTAAATGCTTAGCACAGGTATGGGAACTGGCCACTTTCACCAGCCACCAGATACGGCCAAGAGTGGTCTCACAGGCCTTCCACATTTGACTGGGTCAGCAAGTGTGAGGTCTCAGTGACTTTCCAAACCTGAGGAGCCCCATGGATGTTAAAATTACATTTCTCTTCTTCTTCTTTTTTTTTTTTTTAAGTAAAAAAAAAAAAATCCAAATAGCCATGATGTACCAAGAGGCAAATCCTCTTCCATAACTACCTCTTCCACCTGGTCCATGATCCCTGGAGTGGTAACTGGTGATTTGTACAAGCAGGCAGGTCCAGCTGAAGTCCAGGTACGGAGGTGGGATGAAGGCTGAAGAGTAGAAATGGTTGCTAGGGAACAGTCCTCCCTCCCTCTATGAGCTGTGGGCTCCAGCTCCATGGGAAACAGAATTCACACAGTCTAGAGAAGGGTTCACTGATTGGAAAAACACACAAGGAGCAGAGTAAGAGGCTCATTTCTCATGAAATACCTGTGCTCAAGAGTTCTCATCACACACACCGGCCTTCTTGTAGCCTTTCCTAACACAGTCATGATAATCAACAAGACTGTATTTCAACAGAAATGGATCTTTCAGCATCTCCAAATGCTTGATATGAGCTCTCTGACCTCAGTCTTCTTGTTGGGACATTGTTGCTGCCTACCTGGAACACCAGTAGAAGATAATAATGAGGGCTGTACCAGTTGATACCCTACTTTTCTTTTTGATGTCCCTTATCTGGACCTCAGGCAAGCAACACACCTCCTTGGGCGTTGGGTCCGGTTGCCATATGGAAGGTACTCCCATGTTCCACATTCTAAATGGGAAGATGGTGGGCTGTCAAGAAGTCTTCCATAGAGTCAATGACAGAACCACAGCCTGGCCCTCCCATGTCCAGTACCCAGTGTTGTATTTTACCACTGGACTTTGCATTCATTCTGCTCCTGATCTTTCACCAGGCCACTGGAATTTCGGCAGGTCTTCAGACAGAGAGTAACTCTCATGCTGCAGAGCTGCTTTTCCCACCCAACACAAGCAGGTCACAGGTAACAGAGGAGAATTAGAAATACTCACAAATGCATAATCTAAGATTTTATTAATTGTAAAAAATCAAAAATTCAATAACTTCAGCAACTTAATGATAATTCTTTAAAAATTGGCAAAATATAAATCAACCGATTTTTTCTTCCACCTCCTCATTTTTGCTTTACCCTGGGCTGGAGACAGCTGCTAGACCGCATCGCCCCAGACACAGCTCTCCCTCTAGGCCTTGCTGCGCTTCAACTCAGAGACCTTGTAGTGAGGTGGGGCTCGGTGGAACCACTCGGACCAGGAGCCATCATACACGGCCACATCACGCTTGCCACACAGGAAGGCTGCCAAGGCAATCTGACACGCCGTGACACCCTTGCGGCATGTGGCCGTCAGTGGCTTCGAGAGATCCACTTTCTTCTCACGGAATATTTCCTGGATCTCCTCAATACTCTTCTCATGCCCTGTTTCTGACAGGAATGAGTGGAAGGGTATGTTCACAGCACCAGGGATGTGGCCAGATTCCAACCCTGCAAGAGCGAACCAGAAAAGGAAACACGAACAAGGATATAAGAGACATTAGAGACATCACTGCAGATAGTCCCACTCCCTCCAAGAGACTCATTTGTTCCATTTGATTATCAAGATCCAAAGTGGTATTGGGCTAAAGAGGACAAATATTATTCAACTTTGCTGAAGTCAAAACTTCCAGAATATTTAGCAAACTATTTCTTCACTGAAAGCAAAGAGATATAGAAATCTGAAGAAGCCCTAGACATAACAGGAATCAAAGAACCTCCACAGAAAATGCCTTAACAAATGTTTAAGGGCACATGTGATAAGAGGAATAAAGCAATGCATTTCCAACCTTCCCAGGTATGCCAGCAGTGTAGTGACAGTTTTCAGAAGCAGGAAATATAGCCTGTATGTGGAATTTGTGAGAGTGGTTATCTATTCACAGTTTATTCCTGCATCACCTTAAAATCATATTTCAGAAAAAATTAATAAGAAATCATAAAGCAACCTTAAAGTCAACTACATCACTGCTGAGGCAGCTATCCTGGGACAATATGGTCAGAGAAGTCAGAATTTAAATTTTGTATCACTTCTTATCTACTCCATGGATGAAATCAGTACAGGTTCTGCTTTTCTGCTGATGTATCTGACCACTTCAGGCAAGTTTAAAGCTGCATGTTAAAACAGAGAATAGCAGATATAAAAATATGATGGACAAGGTTGGCATCACACCCTTCAAATTCAGACTCATAAGGGTTAATAGCTGCAGCTTTTCCAATAATTTTGAGAGGCTTTGGATCAAGCCTCATTGGAGTAAAAAACATTATTTATTACAATGAAAATGTGTCTGAGGGAATAGTTCCTTGCTAGGTTTGAACTTCTAATGAGACAAATCTGAAAAAAATCACATGAATAGTAATCTGTTTCACTGGCAGCTTTCCACTTGCCCAAATCTCTGGGATAACTGGTCTTGGGAGATGGGAGAAATTAAGGCAGTTTAATAATTTGACTTTGTTACAGTCAAATGATTAAACTATACCTAGACAGAATTTGACATCACACATAATGACACTGCAGTTTCATCACTATGCAGAGTGGTAACATGACATGGCGAGATATAAGGGGAAAACAGCTTTGGCACAGAATTGAAAGGAATTTTTGCTCTCCTGAACTAAGTCAGCGCCTAAAGACAATCAAAGCTACACTGAGTCAGCTTCACAAGTTCTCCTCCTGTTCCAGACGGACCTCCTTTGTCTCTTAATTCATCCTCCCCGAGTGCATTAGAAATACAGCACAGTTGTCTAGAGTCACCATATGCATCCTTTAGAAATGTTTGGCATTACTGAGAAAAGCTGGGAGAAAAACTGCTGACTTCTGCAGGTACTAACATTTAAAAAGGACAAGAAAAAATAAAAGAGGCAGCATTTTGGACTGATGCTTTCACCACATTTTTTTCAGTTCTGGAAGACAACAGTTAATCACTTCAGAACAGAGAACTGCAAAACTCACTCAGCAATACAGTGCCTGTATGACAGAGAGGAAATAAAAAATGAAATAAAAACTGAGAAAATCTTGTATATAGTGCTCAGACTGCAAAGCTGCTTACTGGAGCCTCTTACATGCCTGGGTTAGGCTACCACTTTCCCACAGAGCAAATAGGAAAGGATTCATTCAGCAAAGGATTTCTGCAAGGTTCTGCTGCAGTACTGATGATCATCCTAATACAGACAAGTCTGTGAGCCATCCTAGGGCAGCAGGAAGCATCGTGAGATCAGGAAGTGTGGTAGTCGAGACAGACACTGCACTCAGAGTGCTCCTTTAAAAACTTTCAGAGGGCTCCAAGCAATCAGAACCTCGCTATCTAGCAGTCTTTGATATCTTTTCTATGTACCCTCTCGTGGGCAGCTTCACACAGCCTTGGCACTTTCCCTCCTTCTTCTCTCCACCTTCTGCAGTTCCAGCTAGCTCCTCTCTTCCTTCTGCAGTTCCAGCTAGCTCCTTCCTGTTCCTAGCCCAGCCACCTGATCCTGTCTGTCCCTCATATAGCAGGTTACCTTATCTGTCCCTTGCACGACCTCCTGTCCCTTCCTCCTCACAGCCAGCAGACTCCAACTACAACTCCCTACCAGCTAACTCACTCTTATTACACCCATGGCCGTGAGGGCAAGGCTGTTCCCACTCTTGGATAATTAACACAGCTACAATACATTAAGGGCAAGATTGCCTTCTGCACTATCTCGATTGTTGTGTTGTGTATTCACTCTATCCTGAAGGTTTTTTCATGGCAGCCTTCTTTTGAGGCTTTCCCCCACCCAGATTAGGCAATACCTCCTCCCCCTCCCTCTCCCTGATCTCAGACTGCTGTCTATCTAAAGTCAGGATTTAAATATAAGGGGTTTCCCTGCCACCCCTGCAAGAAATACCAAAGGAATCGTTAAAGAGATAGCCCAGGATAGGAATGACCCACCCTTCCCTGGCAGGGGTTTGCCCCCTCACCTGCCCGTTAATCCCAGGGCCACTCCCTGGACCGCTGGGATTGGTGCGATCTTTGCGCCCTTCCTTCCCCCCTCCCCTGGTTAAAAACAGGACCCAGCCATGTGGCCAGGGTCCTCCTAGGGGGGGGGTCCGACTATGATCCGATTCCACGCTGTTGTGTAATAAATCTCTGGACGAAACCACCCCCCCTGGCTGGAACGGTTTCTTCCTCCACTGTTCGTCTCAGCTCTGGGAAAGTTGCGTGAGGTACTTCACCCCGGCGTACCCCTTGTCCAGCATGACTTGTACTCTGGGAGCCCACCCAACCTTGTCTCGGAGCAGAACTGCCCTTATTGCCTGCCGTGCAGGGAAAAATATCTCTGTGGGACAAATCGCAGAAGCTGTTTTCCTGGTACGAGCCACCACAGGATACCCCTGTCCCTGCTGAGGGCACCGCGGCTCCAATACTCTATTTGTCTCCATTTCCACAATCTGTCTCCTCAAACAGAAGTCCTGGAGAATGAAGCAGAAAAGAACTCTTGCTCAAAGAAGCTTGCTGGGCCATTGATTCACTTCCTAGGTGTCCCAGGCACCACAATCATTATCGCTTCTGTAGACTGTTCACACACCTTAAAATAGGTTTATAACCGTCTCTTATTGGAGACTGACAACTCACCACCCTTAAACAACTCTTCAGGTAGGAGTTGAGCAGATCTGAAAAAAACCACTCATTTTAGAGCAGTTTTGACTTTGATCTATAGGGAGACTTTCTTGCTCCAGAGATTCCAAAGTCTGTTGGAGTCAGAGACTAGTGCTTGTGTTTGTGGGTGAAAAATGGGGAATTCTGTAGAAACTGCATTTATTCACATACGTGGGTGCTCAGCTGAGAGAAAGAGCTGAAACTGCACAAATACAATCCTTTGGACTGCCTTAGAAGTGCTCTCAAGTGGCTGAGGAAGCCTTATAATCTCTCTCTGCTAGGTCAGGAGCAGAGAAACATAGGACTGGAAGGCAAGACTGGATGCAGCTGGGATTTGAACAGGGAAGAGGATATGGCTCCTGTCCCATATGAAACAGAGGATACTCCATGCCAGATTCATGCAGTCACTGTCAGAAACACCAGGAAGGAACCCTAGGACTATGGAGCCTGGGCCCCAGTTACCTCAGTCATCATTTTATAAGCTGCCTTTCAAAAAAGCATTCATCTCAGAAACAGTTTGGGTTCCTGTAATGAAACTTCCCACTCAAGCACCTCCTGGCTCATGTGAGGAGGAACATTAATTTCCAGTGTTCGGATCATCACAGTCAGTCCATACACCATTTATCCTTGAGCCAACACTGCCCTATGGCCAAAATAATTTTTCTGCCCTTCTGCTATTGCTCCATCAGACTGATGACAAGCCCTCAGCACTCCCAACAAGCTCATGCCCTTAGCCTAAACCCAGTAAGAGGCCATTACAAACACTTTTCTCTGTCTTGGCCACCCCAGAAACAGCTCTAGGTGTCTAGCAGGCTTCTGGATAAAGAAGTGGCATTTGCTAGCATAACAGTTGGTAGACAGGAGTTGCCAAGGCTGTTGCCAAGGCTAAATGACACGTGATGTTCCTGCACCCAACTAATTCATCCAGGTCTTACCCTATTCTATTGCTTCCAAATGTGGGTCATCGGCTTGTAGGAGAAACACAAGCAGTTCAGTGTTTTGGACTACTAAGCATTTGAGTTTGCTCGCTGTAGTGTTATACTTCCTGTCACTGATACACCTGCAGGTGGCACCTCGCATAATATTCCCCATGTAATCATTTAGATCTTACCATGGCTGTGCCAGCAGCACATTTCAGCAATAACTCCCTATTTTCAATGCCTTGATGATTCAGGAAAATACGAAACACAACACAGAAGCTTAACAATGGAACCATGCTGGAAGCTTCCAACCCCACAGATCTTCTTTCAGTACATGCTGTTCTTATCTCACTTATCTCCTTTTCAGTGAATTTTTTTAATCCAACAATGCTTGTGCTATTTGCCCTCTCCTCATAATGAGCCAATAAATGCCCCTCTATGTTATGCCCAAAGCATTCATGAAGTCCAAATGGCACAACTCTACCTTGTAGGTGCTTCAAATGGCTGGAAGAAAAGATCAAATGTAACTTCCAGAGATTCATGTTCCCATTTCTCTTATCTGGCCAACTAATTCTGTTGGCAAGGAAATAAAGCCCTTGGCTGCAGTGCACGTCTACCACCATCTTTTACTCAATTTTACCTTCATTTAAAGTAATTTTCCTTGACTAGTTTTTTGAAAGCCTCCCAGTCTATCCATGTTAGAAGATCAGCAGTTGCCTATGTTGTGCTGTACCCTCTATTCTAAATATCAAGTTTGCAATTGTTTCTGTCCCACAGAACCATGTTTTGAATCAATTTATCAAATTCTTGCCTCATGAAGTTGCAATGTCACATGACTCATCTTTGACACATATTTGGGATCGAGATCATCTGCCTCACTGATTTAAGCATGGGGATTTCTTTTGGTTAACCCTCTCCCTGCTCTGCAGAATTATCCTTAGGAGAGAAGAAAGCATGGTAGCACAGACTCAGGGCTCAGTATTATGCTGAGACCACACATAAATAATCTTCCACCTGGAACCCCTGCTAACTGCACTGCAACCTTATTTACTTTCTCTGCTTGTTCTCTTTTGTTCACTCTGTTCCAGAAATTTTTGTCATTAAATTCCTTTTGCCAAGTCTCACTCAGCTTGGTGCCTCCTTGGCAATCCTTCCTCATAATTTATAACCTGTAATATGTTATCTTCTTCACTACTTAATTCCGTTTTCCACATCTGTTAGATGGGGAAGAAAAATGTACATTTCATTCTCATTCCCACGAACATTCAAGATGAGCAAAAGCTTTGTATTTGGGATAGGCAGGATGGAAAGCTGGGAAAATGGGCAAAATCTAAAGAGTTTTTTATGCAGAAGGGAGACAAGGACTACTTTAGGCCTGAGAATGAGAAGAAAAATACCTGTAAGTTCATTAAATGATTTGGGTTTGCTCTCTTTTATTAGATGATAGAGTTCTTGCCTGGCAACTTTCCCCTCTTTTCTCAGATGTCTCCAAAAGAATTCAGAAATTGACAATTTTTCTGTATGCATTTGGTTGACTATAATTCTTGTTCATTAGTTTTCAATGCCCGACAATCAGAGCAGATCGGCACTGGCAACCGTCACGTAATTATTTTTATCATCAGCCCTGGACAGCTAGTTCCTGCAGAAACACAGCACTGTGCAGGGACACCTCAAACTACGCAGTGCATGGTCAGGGCTGCACATCTGTCAGGCTTATGCTGCACAATCTGCATGAACATCCACATTTTATCCAAAGCAATACCTGCATTTAAGATCTATGAGACCTGGCCTATAGGGACGTCCATTTTCTTCCACTCAGGCAACTTTAGTGAACCCCTCACAGCCAATAAAAATTAGTCCTATATTATGGCTTATCTTAACCAGTAGAGAGGTCTAAATCCCAGCAAGGATAAAAATAAAACAGGGACAATTAATTCTTACCAAAAAGAACTGAAAAACTAGAGGCAAAAGAGTCAGCTGCAATTAGCCTCTCCTAGAGATGAAGTTCACAGAACAGGAGAGATTAATTGACTTAATTAGGAAGTCAAGAACTGAAGTAATAATTAAACTGGAATCACCTGAGAAGGCAGCAAGTTCCCTAACCTGAAGACCATTAGTCTTCTCTAAATTGCATCCTCCCTGATTGGATGACCCCTGCAATTAATCAGCATTGATTTAAAATTGCTCTTTTAGGTGTAAGCACTGTCTTTTACCCACTGCTGGCTGATGTGCTGCTACTGGCTAGCTTGATTCAGAGAGCTGTCAAGCTCCTGTGGAACGAGCAGCTGCAGGTGGAGTGCTTATCCTGCTGGATCTGCTGTGGGAAGCAAAACTGGACCACCACAAATAAGCTGTTCCATGCTGACTCATTTCAAAGGAAAAGTCTGTTTTGAAGATGCTGTTGGGGCTGCAGTATTTGCCATCTGGTGACAACTCTCACCTTGGGAAAGAATGCAAAATCCACCAGCTCCCAGGAAGGAGCATTTTAGTCACATTTTAAGTTAAAATTCAACCAACCTTCACTTTGATGGGCTGGGTAGGAAAAGAAATAGAATGAGTGATAAGCCTAAACTTCCCCTGCCACAGCCTCCTCCATCACTCCCAATTACCTCTCCCACCTCCCACATTGTCTCTGTACAGGTCAAATGTGTTGGGGGGCTCCCTGTAGATACCTGGGCCACCTCAATGTACAGAGCCATTTACAGCCAAACACTCCTGAAATTTGGACGTAGGAGCGTACTTCAGGACATGTCACACTAACTGGCTGTACAGCAGCACACACATTTGTGAACAGCCAGAATAGAATGGCAACAACCTGTGGGGCATTAGAGCATCACTGCCTGGGTACTACAGAAACCCACTGCATGTTCTGGCAGTATGGGCTCTACTCAGACCCAACAGCTGCTGCTGAGCTTTTCTGTGCTTTCTCCTAGAAACTCTTTCTCTTCTAACCATTTCTGAGATTTCTTTGTTGAGGAACATATTCAGTGCATGTGGCTTGGTGTTCAACTGCAGTGTCAGCCGCAGGTTGGGCTCTGGGTGATGAGAGCTCCAGGCAAGAGGCCAGAAACTGGCACTGACCCTTTGCACAACAGAGAGCACACAACCTGTGGCACAGCCAGGTGACCTGACACTGAGACACAGCAGGAGCTGAGGACTCAGCTGGAACAGCCAGGACTTTGTCACACACAAAGAGCATAAAAGTTCAGTGTTTCCTTTGGTTAGGTCCCTCCCCAGAGGCACAAACTCAAGCTGTTTCTGTGTTATTGTGGTGTTAATAAATTGCTTTAAGGACACAGGCTTTTGAGGCTCTGCTAAGGAAAACCCAGGCTCCAGACGGTAAGAAAACCTGGTCTGAGTGTGTGTGCTGGGTGTGTAGGAAGTCAAGTGGGGCACCCATCAGATTAGTGGAGCTGCCTGCTGAGAAGGGACTTTGGTCCCAGCAGTTAAAAGTCTTTCTGCTGGTGGGAGTGTGATTGCCAGAGTGCCTCCCAAATGGTCAGTCAGGAAAGTTTCCTTTACACTCTTTCAAAGGGAAGGTTATTCTGGGATATACCAAGGCTTAAATTACACAGCAAGGGCCTCCTTTAACCAGCTTCAATTTCATTCCAGGCACACTGCTGTACCTGCTGTCCCCACCGCAAAGGACATCTCCCACCCCTGCTGCTTGTGTGTCCAGTGTTTCACCAAGGTAACAAAATCAGTTTTTGTTCCTGTAAATTGGGGCACTTAAAAAGACAGAGGCTGATACCCCACACATTTGCTTTAGACTTTTCTTACATAAGCAAAAGAACAAAGATCAGCTCAAGCAAATTCTCTATTGGCTGGGAATCAGTGATAAGGAGAATGTCCCTTGGGTTACTGTATTACCTAAAACCTTGGCTTTTGCTAGTGCACTCATTATGGTGAGAGGTGACTGTATGAATACTGATAGTTTGTATGTGTCTGCTGGTTTTAGATAGGACCCTGAACAAACCCCTGGGAGCTTTCACCTCCCATGTTTGCATTTTGGTAAACTTCTGCAGGGTGTGTGATGGGAGATCCTGGAACCAAATGACTGCAGCCCTTTTCTGCTATTTCCTCCTGCAGCTTTATAGCCAACAGCAACAAAAGCATTCAGTGATGGCACTGGGGTCTGAACGTACAACTGTGGATCCCTTAAGGTAATCAATCGGGCTGAGGCATGCCTGTGCATTAGGAAAATCTGTTTGATTGCTGCCAGGGGCTGTTACTCTCAAGTCTAGTATTGACATTCATCCCGTTCTGGGGCAGGTGCCAGTCCCACCTCCATTACCTTGGTCCAGCTCTGTCCCCCGAAACCGGCCCTCGGGGCGGGAATCCACCACCTGGAACTTCAGGGATGACACGTTCTGTACCATGTCCTCAAAAGTCTTCACCAGGGCCCTGTTCAGCCTGGCCTTAAAGACAGCCGGGGTGGGCTGGGTAACCTCCGCCGTGACGGGGTACCCCTCCTTCACCCAATTCTTGAAGCCACCATTCAGCACAGAGACCTCCTTGTGCCCAAAGGCCCGGAACATCCACCAGGCGCGGGGAGCGTAGAAGGTGCCCACCTCGTCCCCGTCGTACACTACCACGTGGGTGTCATTGCTGACCCCCAGCCCCCCCACGTAGTCGGCGAAGTGGGACTCAGTGGGCAGCATGAAGTCGTAAGGGGAGGACTTATCCCGGCACTCCTCGATGTCGAAGAACGACGCCCCGGGGATGTGCCTCTCCTTGAACTCCTGCCGAGCATTTCGCTCCTTGGGGGGGTACCAGGAGGCGTCCAGCACCCGCAGGCCGGCGCCCACCCGCCCGGCCCGCACCGCCTCCGCCAGCCAGGAGGCCGTGACCAGCGCCCGGCTGAGGCCCTGCCGCGCCATCTCGGGCGAACAGCGCCGGGGCCGCCGGCGGAGCGCGCTCCCCTCACCCACGGAGCCCAACACACACGAAATGGCGGCGGGAGGCGCGGCCCAAGGGGCGGCACGGAGGCGGCCGCAAGGCCGGGACCGGCCCGCTGGGAGCGCTCCTGCACTCCGGCGGCGGTAGTGGCTGGCAGGCACTGAGGCCCAGCACGGAGGTACGGAGCGAAGCGGCGGGAATCGCGGCCCCGCCGGGCCGGGGGAGCTTGCAGCTGGCGGCGGCGGGGCTCTGGTAAGGCCCCGCCTGCAGGTGTGCTCCGAGGCGGGCAGAGGCCTGCGGCCGTGCCTCATCGCCGAGCACTTGGCGCTTGGGGCTGCCCCGCTCGTCTCTGGCTGCTGTCAGTGCTGGCTGGGGTTCCTGGATGGGGCCAGAGGAGCTGCGTGGGGCCGGGCTCGGCCAGGACTGTAGTGGCTGTCCCGCTCGAGGCATTATTTAGGATGAGCTCTGGGAAATTACTTTCCGGGCTAGAGCATTTCAAGACCCTCATTGTAGGCTGAGCCAGCACCTAATGCAGACACGGGTCCCAAAATGCATCGTTGTCCAGTTGCTTTTTGAAAGGCTGGTCTCTAAATTTGTGACTCTTTACTTTCTGCAGTCAGGTGGACTCAGGCAGAATCCAGAAATCAAGTAATCTCAGCCAGGACTCGGGAGTGATGTCGCAACAACTCCTCTACCGAGCTCTGGTCTCTGCAAAATGGCTTTCAGAAGCCATCAAGTCCCAGCAAGCTGGCCTGTCCTTGAGAATCGTGGATGCATCCTGGTATTTGCCGAAGATGAAACGTGATCCGAAGCGGGAGTTTGAGGAGGGCCACATCCCTGGTGCAGTTTTCTTTGACATTGACCAGTGCAGTGACCGAACCTCGCCTTACGATCACATGCTGCCCAAGGCTAATGACTTTGCTGAGTATGTGGGGAAGCTGGGTGTGGGGAATGATTCCCATGTTGTGGTGTATGATGGCAGCGACCAAGGTCTCTTCTCAGCACCCCGGGTATGGTGGATGTTCCGAGTCTTTGGACATGAAGCTGTCTCCCTTCTGGATGGTGGCCTGAAAAACTGGCAGCGAGAGGGGAATGCGCTTAGCTCTGAGAAAACCCAGGTAGCTCCATCTGAGTTCCATGCCTCCTTGGACAAGTCTCTGGTGAAAACATATGATGATGTCTTAGATAATTTGGATTCCCATTGCTTCCAACTAGTGGATGCCCGTGCTGCAGGACGGTTCCGGGGAGTGGAGCCAGAGCCCCGAGATGGTAATGTGCCTTCTGACACAGTGGTATTATAAAGAGGGTCTTAATTTGAGGTCCCTATCACTTTGACTCATCTAGAGGTAACGCTTGGAAATAATGGCTGTCTTTTACGGGATGGGACTTCAGGCAGTATGTCCATCTTTCCTCCTTTTGACTACTCTTTGAAAATTCACCATTGGGGAAGCCATGTATCTTTTTTTTCCTCCAGAAGGGCTGGGGTGAGGGAGATAGCTTTTGATACAACCCGAAGATTCTCATTGGTCTCTTCAAGTACTGGTACTACTCTTCCCCTCAGAATGGCCTGTGGAGGTGCTTTGTCATTGTGGGTTGCTCTGATGAGGAGAAAGATGGGGAGGGAGCTAGGGGAAAGAATGGAACTTGACAGGGTTGTGCCCATGTGGTCACATGAAGGTTACACATAGAGCCATCCTTCCTGAGTAATCAGTAATCTAGTAAAGCAAAGTGTAGCAAAAATAAATGTACTTGTTTTAACAAAATATGCTAAGCAATAAATATTCTTCTTAGTGGAACAGAAGAGGATTTGCAATAGACTTGTCCTAGACAATAGTGGTTAATTCCTGTCTGTATTGTTTTTCTCTAGGAATTGAGCCTGGTCATGTCCCTGGGTCAACGAGCATCCCCTTCACTGATTTCCTCACAGAGTCTGGTTTAGAGAAGACCCCTGAGCAGATCCGCACTCTGTTCCAGGAGAAGAAGGTGGACCTCTTAAAGCCGGTGGTAGCCACATGTGGCTCTGGGGTCACTGCCTGCCACGTGGCTCTGGGGGCCTACCTCTGTGGCAAGCCAGATGTTGCAGTGTATGATGGGGCCTGGGTGGAATGGTACATGCGAGCACAGCCTGAAAATATTATTTCTGAGGGAAAGGGGAAAACAGTGTAATAAGCTACATTTTTTTCCTGTTATGCACATAGCTTGCCTTGAAACAGGATTTGGAAAAGATGGGTTTAGCAATTCTGGTTAACTGTCTTGAGATGAAGACATTGGATGACAATTATGCACACATAGTACTTTGGCACTTTCTCCTTACCCTGCTGCTGCTTAGGAGGATGAAGATGAGAGCAGTTCTAAGCAGCCAGCTCAAGGTGACCCTGGTTGAGCAGATAGGGTGGAACAGTTGTCCTCCCAAGGTCACTTCCTCAGCCGTTCTGTGATTCTGTGACCATTTCACCATATCAGATGGATGGCAGAGAGTGTTGCTGCCAGCATGGAGAATTAATTGACTCAAGCCAAGCTCCTGACTCAAAACATTCAGTCATGTTAATTCATGGGATGGTCATTCTTATATAATTTTGCCTCATAATCCTGCTCTCTGCCTCTGTCCCATTCATGCACTTTATGGCCATTTTGAGTGCAAAACTTTGTGGAAAGAGGTGGCTGTTAAAGGAGCAAATACGGCATTCAGGTTGGCACTTAAGCTAGAGACTTGATTTGTATTTCTTCTTGTACTTGGACTCTAACTACAGTGTGTAATTAGCCAGCCTTGTAGCCCCATGGTCCAAAATCCCCCTTGAGAAAAGGAAAAGATTCTGGGATTTAAACAAAGTAAATAAACATGTTTCAAGGTCTTTCTGCGGAATGGAACTTGCGTGAGTGTTGCTTGGGTGAATCCTTTCCAGGACTTCTGTTTTTATGGAATCACTTTGTCCACAGAGAGATTCAAATGAGATATTTCCTTCTTTCTATGAGTAGAACCACACCTCTTATCCTCAACAAGCTCTTCGGCCCAGGAAAGACAATGGCATGCCTCTCTCTTGGGTCTCTGCACTATCTTCCTGTTTTCGGTCCTTGTCCATTTGCTTTTTTGCCCTAAAGTCCACAGCTGTCAGTTACAGCTCTGTTCTTGAAACACTGGATGTTTGCTTACATAGTGGAAAATGGACTGCATGAGTATTTTCAGTCTCTTACCATGTAACCTTCCCTTAAAAACTTAGCAGAACTGAGACCTACACAGGAATAGCCCACACTGGCACCTGTTTTTCCCCAAGACCTCTTTCTTTTATATCTAAAAGTTGAAAGCACACCAGGTATCCCTGATAATGTTCAAGAATTTGTTCTCTCTGGGATTTTCTCCTCTACAAAAAGTGCCCAGATCTAAACAAAAAGAACCACCAAAACCTCCCACAAAATAAAAAGCCTGCATCTTTTCTAGCCTACTGGTAACTTAGAAGTTAAGACAGTTTGTTCTCTTGGGCTTGCAGTAACAGGTACCTGTAGATAGTTGTGGGTGATGGGGTTGCCCTTTCTAGGGCATGCAGTGGATGCTTATTGTCACAGGTTTGACTGTAAGGACTGGATTCTTCTCTGTTGCTGAGTGTTTATAATTTGCATTTCCTCTTCTTTTGGCTGCTTCTTCTTGGCCTTGGCTTGCATGCATGCAAGCTCTGTTTCTACTCACCTCTTGGGCAGCTGGAGTTTCACTGTCCAGTCTATTTCTTCCTCTGTCCTCCCCACTCACACATACAGTCTGACCACTCAGTGACTGACAGCCTCCAATTTCCCTGCTTGCATCCAGACTGACAACCCAGCTCTTTGAGGATTTGGAGCTGGCATTGCAGCAAGTGCTGAGTATACAGAGTGCACAGGGGTCTGAAACAAATGACCCTTTAGCTCACCGAGAGGCTGATTCTGTGATTATGTGGTCAGATGAGTGCTTTGTCTGCTTTGTTACTCCAGGAAAATGTGGTTATTAGGAAAATTGACATAATGTTTCAGACTTACTTGCAATAGATGCAGGGAGCTGGCTTTTGTGTGTCCTTCCAGGATATTTTTTGATGCATATTAAGCACTTCTTTGTTTCTTCTTTTGCCACTGACCCGGCAGTCCTTGGGGTCTGTGGGAATCTCTCTGCTTCTTCTTGAGACTGAGATGCTTTTCTCTGTCCTGTGTGTTGCAGGGAGGTGTGTGGCAAAGCCCAGCCATTCACCTGGAGATTGCAAATGAAGTGGAAAAATTCCCTCTCCTCTTGCTCTGCATTTTCACCCCTGTGGCTTGATGACATCTAGAAGGGCCCTTCCCCCTCTCTGGTATTTATGCCAAGCTTGGCAATACTCAGCTGCACTTCTTGGGCTGAATTTTCCACTACAAAATCTCAGTGATTCTTCCCAGCGTTTGGCAAATCTTTTCCCAGATGCTTAACTTTGCCTTGATTTCTCCACAGAGGAGAAACTGAGATCTTCTTTCCCACAGCAAGATACTTTGTTTTTCTGGGGTATTCCCTCTTCTATCATGTATCAAAAAATGTATTCAAGAGTGTCTTCTGATGTTCCCCCTCCTTTTAGTTGAGATCTGTTCTGGTGATGCAGGCAAAGCACTGAGAATGTTGTGAAGACTGAGACTTCAAAGCCTGGAGACTGCAAAAACCTATTTTGAGCTATAACAGATGCTACTGGACACATGGAACAGCTAAGGGGACTTACACCAGGACTATAAATGTTCTGCAGATCTTTGTGTCCCTGACGTAGTGAGTGGGTTTCCTACAGGAACCGAAAGCTGTGGAGAAATGAATATAATGCAAATCACTAATGTTCATTACTTTCCTGTGGAAAATATGTCACAGGGAATTGGGAATAGCATATCTTCGGTGGAATAGGGCTCATGGTAGCCAAAAAGGTAGCTTAAACAACAGCCCTGATGTAGGAGGAAGGTTGCATTGACCTGTGGCTAACTTGAGACTGGAGTTTTTACAGCTCTCTATATAAATTTGAGAATCCCAGGTCAGCATGTAAACTTTTTATTGGTTTATTGGTGTATTTTACTGTCCTGAAGGAGGTTTGTATTCTATGAAAACAGTCTGGTCTAGTCAAAAGTAATCCCATTGTCCCCTGTTCTTTACTGGTCTTCTTTGTCACCTGCCTTCCTAGTCCTTCTGTACTGCTCCCTAGCAGTCAGGTTGCACTATTTTAACTCTTCCCAGCAAACTTTTTGTTCCTCTTCAAATTTTTCTAAATTCTAAAGCAGCTCTTCTTCTACCAGCACCGAGCACTGCATAAGCCATGGTAATTGGTATTGTCTGCAGGGCCATTTCATAATCTTCCCATTTCTCCTGGTCCCTGCTTACAACCAGGTACTACACAACCATTCCATCTCCAAGCAAAGGTGCTATGTGAGGAATGTCCATACACACGCTTTGCACACTGCTTTGAGTGCTGGTACATTGCTCACAGACCTCATGCTGTACAAGGAGCTGGAGGAAGATTAGCTTGCCTATATGCCATGGGGCCTTTCTCTCATCCTTCCAATATGCCTGGCTCAGCTGGCAGCCAAGCTGGACTCTATTATTCAACTGTGTCCACCTCCAAGTCCAGTGTAGGGAATTGTATTTGCCCAATTCACTGTTGGCTTACTGGCAAAATGTCAGAGCATCACTTGTCTTCCCTTCTCAACTTCCTGCAGGAAAGAAAGTGGCAATGATCCTACATGGACATGCCAACTAGTTCTTCCTTCTCCGATGCCTCTTGCCATGTAATCCTCAATATGTGTTCCCAGCCTGTCAGAGTGGTGACACTGTCTATGCCAACATGTGGTGATCCCTGCTCCCACTGCTGTTCCACAACACAACATAAGAGCAGCTCTATAATGCCAGAGATGCATCATATGCCACGTAACAAGCTGGAGAGCACTGCAGTGTGTGTAGCCTTCTGCAGGATTGCGTTGCAGGCCTGACTGCTGAACCAAGACACTCCCAGTTTACCTGCTGCTCTGTTCTCCTCAGCTCTTATTCAGCCCAGTATCTAATGACTGTCAAGTTTTTCCTGCTCTCAGTCCGTCTGTGCAGAGGTCCCCATGATTTCACTGAGGACTTTGCAAGGCTGCACGGTTTTACACCATCACACAGCCCCATGTAAGCTCTTGCTTGCTCTTACCTCTGTTTCTGTGCATGTGTTTTATATACAGTTATAAAGGCAGGAGGAACAAGTCACAGAATCATAAAACATTAACATTGGGAAAGAACTGGTATTGAGTCCAACCTTTGACCAAACACCACTGATTGTTTAAACTCTCTCCTGTGTCCTATTGATTTTAGCAGACTTTAACAAGGGCACATTAATTGCATTTCAGAACTACATCTGGTGATAGTGTGCAATCAAGTCTGTATTAAGCCTATGTCACCAACTCAACATTTCAATTGGCAACTCACCCCACACTGGCTTCTTCCTAAAGAGGATTTTCACATACTGTGAGGAAATCCCTGGCCTGATGCATTTTGAATGATTTTTTTTTTGCTGTATATTGCAGAAAAAAGGTGCTGGTGTTGGAAATGGTGTTCCTTGACATCTTGACATCTTACTCACAATAAACCTCTTTAGATTTAGCAATTAACTTTTCACCCCATGGCCCTGGGGTGAGCAAGACTGGAGGTTCCAGCCACAAGTGGAGACTGGTATTGATGGAAGAAAGTATGCCTTGAATATAGACCATCCTGGACTCACAGCATTGTCAGGGGGGAGGTTGGTAAAGAAGGTGTTGAGAACAAGAGATGAATCCTAAAAAGTAGAAAGAGGCTGAGGGGCTGTGAGAGGAGGAAGAGGAGAGGGTGAACCCTTGGTAAAAGAGGGAAAAATTTTAAGGCAGGGCAGATTTCTTGGAAGGGGAGATAAAGGGCTATAGGCTGCTACCCAACTGCTGCATTCATATCCGAGAGCCACAGCCCTCATCCCAGTTCTGTGTTGGAGCTGCAGCCAGTACAGACAGAGTCCTGAGTCCTTACACACCAGAGTGCAGGGCAGAGGTCTCCAATTTGCTGTGGTTTGACTCAGAGCCAGAATTAGGAGGACAGCAGTCTGACAGCCCAGAGCTGTGTTGCTCTGTGTGACGCTTCCGCCTGGGTCAGTGTTAGTCTGAGCATCTTTGATGCATGTTAATGCTCAGTGGAGATTGCTCCCAGGGCTATGCAGTAATTTTGGCCAGAGCCTGTTCCATATAGATAAACAAAAATATTTTTTCATGCTCTGTTAATAGTCATTCTAGTGCTGGTTCAAAATTATTTGAATTTACACCCTGGAGCAGCTGAATTGTTGTTGTACTTCCATTAGCTGAAGGTCAGCAATCTTGAAACCTCTTCTGTGTTACCCTCTCTTTCTCTCCTCCCCTTGGCACTCCTCCACAGAAGGAACGAAGTACACATGCCATCTTTGTGAAGGAAATCCTGGGCGATTTGGGGGAAAGTCAATACTGCCTTCTTCTGTAGTGATAAAAGGGAGCAATATGCAAGTAAAAGAAGAAGGAAGGACAAGAAGGAAAGGAATGTAAGAGTAAAATGTAATGTTTCTCTCTACCCAGCCTCTTCACTCAATAACCCCTCACCTCAAAAAGCACTAAGATCTAAATGCAAGAAAAAGAAAGTGTTGTGTGTCTATGCAGTGCTACATTGCCCTGTCAAGGAAGAGCCAGGAAGTTGCTTAGGTGGAAGAAGGTTTTGAGCCACAATGGTGTTAAACACCAGCCTTTCCATTGTTAATGTGCTTGAGCTGCTGGCAAACACAGGAGGGAGTGGGAAAAGCAGAGCTGTTGGAGGGAGGTTGTTCAGGTTGTGTCCGTAACAAGGAGTGTGTTTAAACAGGGGCCCCTGGGACATGAAATGCTGAGCACCAGGCTCGGCCTGGCAGGAGCGAGTGGCAGAGGGAGGGCTAGATTCCATAACACAGCATTGGTACATCAGCCTCGGTGGGTGATACATGCCTGGGGCAGAGACAAAACTCCACACAGAGCTGAGTTACTGTCTGTGCCCAGACACAAACGGGGATGGCAGGAGCCCAGGGGAAGGATGCACTGGTAGAGCAGCACAGGGAGGGTGAGATTACTGAGTCAGCAATGCCTCTGAGCTGGAAGAAAAATTATTCCTGCCTCCTGCCAACACTTCATGCAGATACAGAATAAAGTTCCTAGAACTGTCCCTACATGTGCTAGCAAGAAGGCAACTGTCTGCATATTTTGGTGCAAGAAAGTATGGCAACTGATGAAGCACTGATCGGTGAGCCTGGGGTAATGGATGTCCTGAAGGGAATGCTGTGAAGTACATCGCTGAGGGGCTTAATCTGCCGACTGCCAGGGAGCAGGTTGTGCTTCCTGTTTCCGAGCAAGCTTGCAGACAAGACCCAGGACTGGGTACTACCCCAGCAGGCAGAGTACCAGCCGCAGGGCTGGGGTCATATGGTGCAGACCCCTTCGTTACAGCATCCTCATTGCAGGAACAGCGAACTGGGAAAACTACAGTTCCCATCACCCTTTTGTGCATGTCCCTGCAAAACTACAGTTCCCAGAACCTTTTAATGAGCCAGAGAGGGTGTCTACGGAAATAAATGCCGACGATTTTTGCATAACACCCTGCAGCTCCGGAGTGCTGACCGGCACATGGTCTGTGAAAACGGGAACAGGGGAAGAGCCAGCGAGTGTCAGCGCTGTGGAGCTGTGGCTTTGCCCATGCCAATAGCCGCAGTGGTATCCTCCATCACCGAGCAACCTTCCTCCTCTCAGGATTCCCTTGGTAGTCACAGGGAAGATCCTAGCCCCCAGGAAACACGGCTGCTGCGGAGGGAGAGGCAGATAGACTACAGATCCCGGCATTCTCCGACAGACAGCACCTGCGGCAGTCCCTGCACGCCGTGGGGGAGGTGGGGGTGAGGATGAGGATGGAGGGCAGGGAGGAGATGCAGGGCGCCGTGGGGCTACGCTGCACCTGGGACATCCCGCCACCCGCTGGCACCCAGGCCAAGTGGGTGAGGCTCAATGTGGGGGGCACCGTCTTCCTCACCACCAGGCAGACCCTGTGTCGGGAACAGAAATCTTTTCTGTGTCGCTTGTGCCAGGGCGAGGAGCTGCAGTCGGACCGGGTAAGGCAGCTGGGTTGCCTCCCGCACCATGCCCCACCTAGCATGGGGAGGGCTGGAGGGATGCGGGGATGGAGCCAGACCCCTGCAGCTGCAGGAGTAACTGAGAGAGTCATGCCTGCTCTTTCCCCACCCTCTCCCGGGAAGGATTTCCCCATGCCAGATTTCCCTTTGTTGTAGCCTGGCACGTGCCTTCCCGAGCTGGGAAAAGAGAGGCCATCTCCCCTCCGCTTCTGCTCTCCTTCCTCTTTGTCACCCCACATCCTGGATCTACTTCCCAGATATGTCTGCCTGACTCAGCCTTGTTCCTGTAAGGGGATCTCTGCTCTCTTGTACCAGGCCTGGGTGCACAGTTGCACAAAGAGACTGAGGCCTGTTTTTTGGGCTTTTTCAGCTGGATTGATTCATGCTGAGGTGGGCATGCTGAGCAGACTAATAGAGGAGTTAAAATCCAAGCTGGACTGACTTGGCTAGGGACTCTCAGGAACCCATGATTTCCAAAGAATCTTAGAAACAGTGGACATTTTTGCTTAGGTTTGTATTTTCTTGTATTCTAGGGCATGTAAGGGTTGGTTACATGTTTTCCTTGGGTTTTTTCTCCTCTTGATGTATCTCTGTTGCTAGGATGAAACTGGTGCATACTTAATAGATCGGGACCCCACGTACTTTGGACCAATTCTGAATTTCCTCCGTCATGGGAAACTGGTCCTGGATAAAGATATGGCTGAAGAGGGTGAGTTGTGGAGCTCAGAAGAATCCCACCTACCATGGTCAGGAAAAATAGGACTTGTGGTCAAGCTTGTTGTCTCTTGTTCTCCTTTTGCATGTTGATGTGGGGGGATTTCAGAGAGCTATCTCTGCAAAACATGATGACGTCTCCTTTACTAAAGGGTTTTGGAGTGGGTGAGGAAGGCATCCTTGCAGGTGCTGTGGCATCACAACTGTCCAGCAGAGATATCACCAAGACAGAAGTAGGCAAGGTCTCAGAGCCTCAATAAGCCATTTTTAACTTATACCTGATCTACTTTTAACCAGGCTCTGTGAGTTTTCTATTAATGTCTGTTTCTAATTAGGAATGGAAGCCCAGTAGACCAAACAAAACCGAGCTCATCTCTTCTACTGACTGTATTAAAGACCATATTAATCAGTGATATGCACTGTACACTGCTTGTGCTCTGATGGGTTGTGGACTGCAGAAATTCCAGTGGAGCAAGTCATAGTGTTACCAGCCAGCAGTCCACAGTGCCTTGTTATATTTTGATTGCCAGGGTCTAAAAAGGAGCCAATTCCAAATAAAGGCTGTACTGTCCAGCCCTTGCCAAGCAGTTTCTGCATGGTCATTAGTCTTCTTGCGTTTCTTACACATTTTTACCTAAAGCAAGGAAAGTTTTCTTCAGAATAGTCTTACCAGTTATAATTCCAAAAATATATCTAACTAATGATACTGGATTTTAATAAGCACAATTTTGAGGTGTTTCCTACCTGACATTTCTTGTAATCCTGAGGTCAGACAGAGTTCATCTGCAGGTTTTAATATCAAATCTGAGACATAAACAGGAGTCCAGTTCAATTGCATTACCTTTATTTATTTCCTACTGCAAACATTCGGGCTGGTATAAAACTAACCCATTAGACAATTCATTGCTGAATGAGAGACATAGAAGAGGTTTGAGTGTGTCAGGTAGTGAAGGATCTGTGGGAAACCAGGTTACCCCTTTGGGGGTCCCTAGAGGCTCAGGACCCTGAGGGTCTTGGGACAGAGCCAAAAGAGCCAAAAATACCTATTCCTTTGATTTAACTCCCTGGAAAACACTGCCATACTTAAAAGAGGAAAGGAAGTCCACGTGGGTTTGATTGGTATGATGTTTGTTAGCTCACAGGGTGAAAAAATAGAATTTTTAGATTTTACTATATAGATAGAATGGGGCAAAGATGGAGGAATCAGGGTGTGGTTTTTGTTCTTTTCCTGCTTCTTCTTCCCCTCCATCTTTGTGACCTGTTCTTGATTGGGTTATGGTAAGATTTCGCTGTCTGACATGGGTCATAGTTATTGGTGCTTAAAGGAAAACATTGTTAATGTAGTTTAGATTATAAAAGTTCAGGTGCCATTATAGAAGGGTAAGATCCCGCTTTTCTGGCTTCCTGGGAACATCATGCTGGACTGAGAAAACTTTTAGAGATAAGAAAAAGAATAAACAACTCTTCAGCTGCCTAGCCTTGGCTCTCTTTTGAACTCTATCATCAACTCTCAGGGTGCAAAAAACACCAGGAAAACCTGAGAAGGATCAATCTCCCCATCTATATTTTCTTTGTACTGCCTTGAGGGCATGTGAGTGTGCTTCCAGCCACCTTTCCCTCACTGACTCTCTGGGAACCACCTCCTTTTTCCTGAAGGCCTGTTAGCAAACAGGTGAGTGTCAGGAGAGGTGATTGATGCAGACACCATAGAGAAAAAACCAAAAACATTTCTGTTTACCTGTTTTGAGTTGAAGCACAGGCAAGAGAGCCAAAGATCATATAAAGTCACACTGGGCTGCAACTTCAAGTGGCCCAGGTAGTAAGCTAAGCTTTTCTAGGATCTTTTGGTGACTTGTCAGAACCTTAAGTTGTGGTTCTCTGCCTGAAGAAGAGAGTCCGAGTAAGGTGATAAAAAGGTAATTGAGAGAGACTGGATCCTACAGTTGTTCTCCTTGGCCAAGAATCTGGGAAAGATATTAGCAGTCTTTAGCACAAGTGTTCACTGTCAGTGCCTGTAGTAGAAGGCAGTATAAGGAAGTTGGGGTGAGCATTAGAAACAAGATGCAGAGAGCCAAGTTTCAATTCTCTGCAGTAAGAGTTTCAAGCCTGTTAAAAAGTAAGGCAGTAATATAATTTCTCCCTATGGACCTTGTGAAGCTCAGAATTGATTTTTTGCAAGTTGAAAAATAAAGATGGGCTGCCAACTTTCTGTCTTTATGGTTCGTCTGTCTGTCTTTCTCAGGGATCCTTGAAGAAGCTGAGTTCTATAACATTGGTCCTTTGATCCGAATAATCAAGGATCGAATGGAGGAGAAGGACTACACAGGAACACAGGTATGGCAAGATAGAGTGGGGTGGGGAAAACAGGGGCTGTAAAAAGGGAGAGAGATGAGTCTAAAGTGAGAGAACACTTGAGAGAAGAAGCAAGGAATGGAAGGAAGCAACTACATAAGAGATTATGAGCTAATCCTTGTGCAGCAAAATCTTGCAGGGGACAAGCTACCACAAATTTAGTTACAATAAACAAGTTGCAGGCTTGCTTTGCATCCCAGAACTAATGCTGGATGTAGCCCCTGAAAATAAGTGAGCTCCATTAGCTTTTGGAAGAAGGCAGCTGGTTGCTATGGGATATAGGGGAATGTTTGTGAGGATAGCAAAGGTGTCATGGAGGGGAGGATTGGTATGGGCATTCCTGGGAGTGTAATCACAATGAAGAGCATGGTAATACCTGTAGAGAAACCTGTAGGAAACAGGTGAAGAAATGGCTGTGAAACAGTTAAATGCAGACAAGGAATCAATCCTGTGGCACAATCACACCCTGTCTTTGCCATCAGCCTTTGAAAATCTTTCTTAGAGGATTGTCTGCTATCTCACTTTTCATCTTGTCTGCTTCATGTTGTAAGCCTCCAGCAGCACAGTCGCTTTGTGCTGCAAAGCCCCATCAGCATTTGTTGCATTTGCAAAAATTATTTTGTAATGACAAGTTGCAAACTCCTCATCAAAAGAGGGCAGTATCTTTTGAGGACAATGCAGGAAACACTAAGCTCAGTCCCTGCTCTCTGGAAGAGATACTGTTACTGCCTCCAATGACAGCACAGGAGAAATCTGGATTGTGGTTTCCACTCCCCTTTCTCTTGGGACATGGGGAAGAGGACAGGTGTGTCAAGGAGGGGTATTACCACCTTATTCTGCAGGAGGGGATCAGCTTTTAGCATGTGGCTGTTGTCAGGGTGTTCTGCAATTTTGCTCTCAGGTGCCTCCTAAGCATGTCTACCGTGTGCTGCAGTGCCAGGAAGAGGAGCTCACTCAGATGGTTTCCACTATGTCAGATGGATGGCGCTTTGAGCAGGTATGGATAAGGCAGAGCAGGGGGGGGAAGGAGTTGTCTTTTGGGGAAAAGATCCTGGATAGCATACAGTTGCTGGGCAAGGCTCCTTCCTGCTCTGAGAATACTGGGTAAGTCATTGAGTTGCCACACTGGCTCTTTCTTGCCCCTTTCTAGAGGTTTAGAGGATAGTGTGTAGTCAGTCTCTTTTGCATACTGCCTGACTTCTCTCCTGGTTCTCTGTGTTGTCTCCTCAGTTATGAGGCCTGTTCACCAGCATTATGGGTTGGACTCAGTGCTGCATGGTGGGCTTTCTGCCTTGCTCCCCAAGTGAAGTTGGTGTTTTCAGGAATATGTGCTTGTGATTCTTGTTCTCGTCTTTTCTAGCTTGTGAACATTGGCTCAACCTATAATTACGGAAATGAGGATCAGACAGAATTTCTGTGTGTGGTCTCAAAAGAGTTATACAACTCCCCCAATGGCCTGAGCTCTGAGCCTAGCAACAAAGCCAAGGTGAGATTAACTTTGCTATGGCCCTGCTCCCATTGCCTATGAGATCCTTTGCTCTTTGCTCCTTCTCTCTTTTCTCTCTACCTTGTGACAGTGGGGCACCTCAGTGGTGAAATACAGGGGCCTGTCCTGATGTTCAGCACTGTGGCATTACACCCATTGCCCAAAAGGAGGAGCGTGTGTGTTGGAGGGGTGGTGTGTGGCTGTGTGTGGCAAATGGCTTTAGCAAGTCACCCTGGCACTTCTCATTCTACTCTAACAACCCCCTCATGCCTCCTCACGCCCATTCTGTGTGTGTCACTGTCTATAGGGCATTATTTCCCTGTAGGTTTTGCAGCGTTCTTTTCCTTCTTCTGAGTCTCAGCCTTAGGGGCAGATATCTCCTGTTCTCCTTTTGAGGGAAGGACAGAAACATATAGAAGTGTATGACGTCCTTTAAACACCAAGGATACAGGAAGGAACACTAGCAACTTTGGCAGTTGTTGGGTGGTGGGGTCACAACACTTGAAAGTGGGTTAGATACCTGATCTGATACTCCAGAGGAAAACAAGCCTCTCTGTTCCCTGACCTAGAATTGTATTGGCCATGTGGAAAAATTCCTTTTTATTCTGGTATTATAACAATTGCATTGTTCTGTTGTGTGTCAGAAAGAACTGCCATGGCTCATCTTGCAAGTATCTCCACTCTTTCTTCCTTTTGTCCCACATGCTGGGCCACAGAACACAGAGGAGGACCTGGAGGAGGAAGAGCAGGAGGTGGAGGAGGAGGCAGAGGCAGAAGCAGAAGCAGAGGAGAAAGGTGCAGCAAATCCCTGAGGAAAATGATAAAAATAATACCCCAGGCATAGACTCGTCCACCTTTCTGGTGAGAGCTCACAGCTAGCAGCAGGGAAGGACTAGAACAGGTGTCGGGTGTGGGGGCTGTCCTCTCCAGGAGTTGCAGTCTCTCTGGAGATAAAGCTGATAGGGGAGAGCTGTTACCATGGCTGCTGCTTTGTATTTTAAACTGTTTGGTTTATCTATGGTTTTATTTTTATTTGCAGACTGTCCATCTATTCGGGATCGTGCTAAACTCTCTTCCTGTGGACCCTCCCTCCTGCTCCCTTCCGTGTCCATCCCAGCACTGTCATCTATCTCCCACATTGCCCCACTCGCCAGCCTCCAGCATCCTTCCCTTTGCTCTCTTTGTCCCCCAGGGCTCAGAGTGTTCTCTGCCCAGGGCCCTGTCTCTCTCTGCTCCTCACTTTTCCTCCTCTGCAGGTATGTTACCTGTCTGCACTCCCAGCTCCTGCCAGCCTGAGCTCTGCATGAGTGACTCACTTCCCTCTTGTGGGTATGGCCCTGGTTTGTAGAGCTTGGGGAGGGGAAGGAGGGAGGTGTGAGCTTGACTCATCCCTAACGTGACTTTACATATTCTCATCCTATGCATGCCTTTACCTGCCAAGCAGATCCTATGGCTGTGGACCAGAGGCTCTGGCAGCAGAGGGTGCAGCTGGGAGAGGGGTGGAAATGAATGCAAAGCAGGCAGGGGTGGGGTGGTTAGTGGAAGGGGTGGAATTCTGCCACTGTCTGTGTGACACATATGCCAGATCACTTTTCCAGACTGCTGTCTGCAGCTCCTTTGCCTGCCAGCCCAAGCAGTTTGCAGAAGGCAGCCTGTTATTTTTCCTTCCCCACTCTCACTTCCCTTGGCTTTTCCCCTCCTGGCTTTGCTAGGGTGAGAGCGCAATGGGAAAGGTGGCAAAGGCAGAGCAGAAGCAGCTGGTCCCCATTGCAGATGTTCTCACAGCTGTGTGCAAAATGAGCCTCTCTGCCTCCTGTTTAGGAAGGCTGGCTGGCCAATGTGTGTGGGGCTGGGTACAGAAAGTGTTAGAAGGAGGATTCCTCTCCATACTGCAGAACTGTGAAGCTCTGGGTAAACTGGAGATGTTCAGTGTCAATCTCCACTTCTGGTTCTGATGGAGGGCACGTGTTAGCTGGCTGACATTTCTCCCTCCCTCTGTTTGAAAGCCTCCTTGTCTATGGCTGTGGGACCTGAATGTTATTATCTTAAGACTCAGTGTATGTTAATCACATGGATTTTTTTCTTTCTTCTGTTCTGTTTTGCCACCCTCATTTCCTTTCTTTTTCTTCTGTTTGTTTCCTCTGTCATTTCCCTTTTTCTGTTTCTCACTCTCTCCTCCATGCTCAATTGCTTTTTTTCCCTACCATTGATTGTGTTTCTCTTTCTGTCTCCTTCTCTAGCTGTTACAAGCCAGAGATCTGAGGATGGGATCTGAACACTCCACTCCAGCCTTTTCATTTCTTGTTTATATCTTTATTTTTGTACTGCAGTGTATGGCAGCCCCTTGTCCCACCCACAGTGATGCCCCCAGCCCCCTACACTCTTCGCATGCAGCCATTTTTCTTTTATAAACTCACCTCGGAGGCCTGAGCTTCCAGCCCTGGGGGAGGGCAGATGCTCCACGGAGCCCCTGAGCTGCTGTAGGAGTGGGTACCTACGGCCCCGCTCCTATGACTGGCAGTCTGACTTTCCTTATTGTCGCAGTGGCCCCTGGTGGGGACATCAGCGATCAGCCACTGCAGCCTGCGGTCCCTTCCTGAACACCCTGGATGCAAATGGGGACCGAGGTGGTGGCAGCTGTGGAAGGACCAGCCCTTGCCCTTTCACTGTTGCAGGCAACTGGTGTGGGCTTGTGGCCTGGAGACAAATGCAGAGCCACCGTCCTTTTCTGGGCCACCTGTATCAGTTGGAGGTGTCCCTGTGCTGGGTATTACGTTCCTTGGTGCCTCCCTCTCTGTTCCCAAAGCAGCTCTGTGCCAGCAGTGTGAGAAGGAGCATGGTGTGCTGCCTGTGTACCAGGAACATGCTGATACCTGATTTTGTCAGCCGGTACCAAGCAGATCACAGTTTTGGGGAGAGAGTTGTTTGCTTCACTGCTGTGTCTGAAGACTCCTGAATAAAATTCACAGTCTGTTCCTCCTTGCCGCCTCTCGTTTCAAGTGGCAAGAATTTATTCGTGCTGTAAGGGGGTGTGAGTTGGGGAAAAGGAGTTTGGATTCATTACCTGGAGCCACCAGAAGCTGCTTGTACTGTGCCTGTCTTCTGGGGGTTGGAGGTGCTTCCCACTGTGTCTGTGCTGCGTTCTCGCTGCAGGCAGCTGGGCTACAGAGCAGGCTTGCTTATTGGTATCTGCACCCCTAAATCATAATAAGTGAGGACCACCGGTCTGGCGAACATACTGACTCCAGGGACATCTGGGGTGGGTGGGTGGGCAGGGGTTTGGAAACTTTTGTGAGTTGCCAGTGCCAGGACTGGAGTTCGGTCAAAAACATACGAACCTCAAGATAATTTTAAGAGGCTGAGGCAAACTAGAGCCAAAAAAATACTCAGATTAATTTTATTTCTAATTCCAGAGAGTGGCCAGTTATACACACGCACACATACTCACACACACACACACAATACACACACACACACACACACACACGTGTATCTTTAGAAAAAAAACCCTAACCCACAGCAGTTGCAGTTTAAAAGCCCTGTGCCCTGAAGCCTTCTCCTTCACCTCCTGGATTACCTGAGATAGGAGATGGAAGAGGTTGAGATGCTCTGATATTAAAGGTATTTGGAGAGGGCTGAGGGAAGGGGATGGGAATCTGCTCCAGCATTTTTACTGGGAGAAGTGCACCAGTGGAGGCTGGGATGCTGCTCCAGCAGAGAGGCAGGACACGTGCTTGGGGATGCAATGCTGCACTCATGCCTGGCAGTCAGTGGGACGTGAAGAGTTGCCTGGCTGAACTGAACAGCACACTGAACAGCACACACCAACCAAGAAAAGAAGCAATTAGGGACATGGAAGAGGAGAAGTGATGGGAGGGGAAGAGGGATGAAGGATAAGCAGCAGGAAGGAAGAGGGAGGCAGATTGATTTCACAGTTACTGGAATCTCTAACTACATCAGTCACATTTTCTTTCAGCAAATGTTCCAGCATAAGACTGGCTGAATCACATGGTTCATGGAAAGTTCAACTCTCCTTATTTCTCTTCTCAGAAACCATCAGCTTGGGACTACTGCTGTGTGTCATGTCATTGCCCCCAACTCCCCCACTTGCCTCTCTTCTCCCTGCTTTTGGATGGATTGCCTAAAAAACCCCTTGGGATGCTCCCTGGGAAGCACTAATGGGGAAGAGGGTCTGCCTGCTTTTTCTCTACAATCCCTGAAGCAGCCTTTTTTTTTACCCTATTCAGAAGAGCATCCTGGGTCTGACAACATCCCACACTCTCTTCTCTGAGAGGCAAGTGAGCAAGATAAGGAATGAGTGCCATGCGAGTGTAGGTGTTGTGGGGAGAAGACAGAGATGCACTTTTCTCAGCTCATGGTTTGGTTCATCCAGCCCAGCACTTGAGTGATCCTGGTGTACACTCCATAGTGATTTGCACGTGCACATCCCATTCCCCAGCTGACCAAACCAGCCAGAAACCATCTGCCACTGGGTTCTTTGCAGGCCAGTGGACCTCCAGAATCACCCTGGAAAAAAGGAAAAGTAAAATGAAGTGATGGTGATCCACTAGCTTCTACTGCTGCCTAATTATGCTGTCTTTGAGCCCCTTTGTATACAGATTCATGCTTGGGACATCTGCAACATTCCTTGTACCTTAGGCAGATGTCAAAAGCAGTCTCCAGTGCAAACATCTGACTCAGCTATTCCTTCATCGTGCAAATTCCTCCCCCTCAGCCAGGTCCCAGAAAGCTGATCGCTCTACTGATTCCTCCCTGTCCGTATGGCATTTTCAAATACGTGGCAAGCAAGGAAGCTTGTTGAAATTTAACTGGATTCCGTGAAGGATGGCAGAGAGGAATTCCTTGAGACTGATAGTAATGAAGGAACAGACAGGTTACTGTGTATGACAGGTGCTAAAGAGGCTGCGAGTGTAAGAGACTTATGTAGTCACCTGACTTGAAAGTGGGAGGTAGAGTGAAGAATGGGCTGAAATGAGAAAAGGGTAATTTAGTTGTATTTGGATCCTGTCTAAGGCCAGGATGCTGGGAAGAAGTGGTCATGAGAGCTGTTGTTGGCTGCTTAGATCAGAGGAAGTGTTGGGAAAGTGACTTTAAATGGTCTTTCCCCCCTCATTTCAGGCTGTGGATTCCATTTGTGAGACTTGGGATGCATGCCACCTCTGGTAGTGAACCCTGATCCCACAACTCCTCTGTCACCTGGCAGGCATCCTTCTTGCCCTGGTAGTACCCAGCACACAGCATCCTGGGAGTAATCATGTAGTGATAAGCCTCACTGCAGATGTTCTGCTGGATGAGCTGCACATCCACTTTCTGAAGAACATTGCTGATGTGCCCTGAAAAGTAGAGTACCAAAAGTAGCACAGGTGAGCTATGGTGGAACTTCCCCTAGCCCATGCCTACCTCACTACATGCTGAAACCTGCCATTGGAATTTCTGTTCTGCTCTCCACTGGCATCACAGTCTCTGACTTTCAGAAGAGCACTTTTTCTGCGTGGAAGACATAGAATTTCCCTTCACTGCAGGGATATATTGTGGGCACTTCAGCTTTTGGGACAAAGAGTATTCTGCTTTGGGGAAACCTCTGGGTTGTCAGTCTTGGGTTTGTTTCTCATTGAAATGGATGTTAAGCTTGTCTGTCTAAGAGTACAAACCAGGACTGCCCAGTTCTATATAGTCTCCTTAGTGTTTCCAATTAGGAAACACCTGGAACAAGTCTGTAAGTGGGTGAAGGCACTAAGCTGACATGAAGGGCTATTCTAGTCTTTGGATGAAGAAATATATGCTGTCCCCATACAGATTACCAGACTGCCATGCCTGCCTCTCTTCATGAGGCTTCAGGGCACTCAACAGGTAACTTTGGTCAACCTATTACCCAAAATCAGAAGGAGCGAAGGAGGCACAAAGTTTTGGGATGAAGAAAAGCCTGTTCTGCCTGTGACACATCTGAACCTATGTTTCTGCCTCAACACTGCCGCAGTAGGCCACCAAGAGACCTTGAACCTACCACCTTCCTTGAGGGCTCCCCAGCCAGTGATCCAGCAATGAAGGCCAGGCTCAAAGATGTGAGAAGGAGCAGGCAAGCAGATGGGCTGAATTAAGGGTGAGATGATCACAGGATGATCCAGCTGAAGCAGGGCCACATCATAATCATGGCTGTCCTCCTCATAATAAGGGTGGAGGAAGAGATGGATAACCTTGAAGGACACCTCTGTATGGCCGGTGGCATTTTGTAAGTATTTGCCCAAGTAAACGGTCCAGATGGAGGGGGAGGCCAGCCTGTAGGATGCAGCAGAGGAGCATGGGACCCAAAGGGCACACTTTGCAGGTAATGCTATCCCCAACACATGCTGGCATCTCCATCATTGCGACAGCATGGGGACAACACAGAACCAAAGAAAGGTGGAGCTGTGCAGCCTCTTCTGCTATCCTTGCCCCCTCAAAGCTGCTCTGCAAATCATAGCATTGCCCCTTTTTCCTGCACACACCCCCAGATAATATGGCATGTATCCATACCCCTTTCTTCAGTTCTAAGCCATGGCGAAGCATGGCTGAGGTGCCAGAGGAGGGGTGCAGCTGCCCCATAACATTTCCATCGGTCAGAAGAGCCTCCAATCATGCATGACATGGAAAGCAATGCAAATCTTTCCATACTCCACCTCCCCTCTCCATTTACCTCTCATCTTGGAAGCAGTGCGCGGCTGAGACCACCCAGCGGTCAGCAATGAGCGTTCCCCCACAAATGTGGCGGCCCCTCACTTGCAGGCTGGCCTGCCATGGCCATTCTCCTTCCACAGAATTCATACCACCCCCAATCCTGCTGAGAGGGGCTTGCATCCCACAGTCTGAGGAGGAGACATAGCAGGTATTTCAGAGAAGGAAGGGATCATTATATACTGTGCCTGCCCTTCCTTTCCTTAGTCAACTTAGTTGACTGAAGAGTTTGACCTCTAATTGCTTGTCTTACCCAGCCAGCACATGCTTTATGTACTGCCCAGGGCAGGTCTAGTGAGCACTCCCTCTCAGCATTCCCCACCTTCAGCTGCAGCTTGGGGTTGCCTTTGCAGCAGCCTGCTGACTCTGCTAACTGTTGTGCAGTCAGGAAACCCTTTCACTGCCAAACAAGGCTCCAGAAAAAACAAGCAGGGAAATCAAAATATCAACTCTCTCCCTGCCAGTGGCCATGCAGACATGGGTGATTTTCCTGGTTGGAACCTTGTACAATGACATATAAGCTGACACAGTGGTCAAACAGTGGTTGAACCTGGCCTGTGAGACATGTCTGTCCTGCTGCCTCTGCTTGAGGGAAGCAGGGAGCAGCTGTCCAAAGAGCAAGTGCCTGCTCACACTCAGCACAGAGTTGGCTCATTGCTGCTGTCCCTGTCACTGCAGGATGGAGCAGGATCACTGGTACTGTGGGACTGAGGTGGGGAGATGGTGGTGGAACAAGGGAGGGTGGGTGCTTCTTCTGGGTGGTGGGACAAAACGGGGCAACTTGCAGCTATGTGTCATCCTGAACCTGCCTGGCTGAGGTGTGGCTGATCATTTCCTCACCACAGTGATTCTCATCAGACAGGTCCTTGCAGTCTGCACTAGTGTCACATCGGGGGTTGGGTTTCTTCACGCAGGTCCCATCTTCACAGCGGTATGTGAAAGGACCGCAGGAGACCCCTGCAAAAAGGAAGGGAAGCCAAGGCTAAGAGAGGGCAGCTGGTTGTAGATGCAGCCTGAAGTCCTTTCAATGAGGAGACAGGGCAGCAGAGAGCTTTGAGGAACTCTGTAAATGATGACAGAGAATTTCCTGAATAAAGAAACAGCTCACAAACATTGTGAGAAGGCTGGGCGAGTTAACTCCCAGATGGTGCCCTTACGTCACATGTGGGAAGTATGCTGCAGACAGCCTTGGTTCAAATATAGGGGAGGGCATTTGTCGTCCCAGCACAGTTCCCTCCCTACCTCCACTGCAGTGCTCCTCATCACTCCCATTGACACAGTCCAGCTGCTGGTTGCAGACCCTTCTGAACTCGATGCAAGTGCTGTCCTCATGGCACTGGAACATTGCAGGGCACACTGCAGAGGAGTGAAGCTCATGGGAATCAAGCATGCAAGGCAAGGTGTGAGGTCAGGGTCATAAGTCCTGCAGTCTCTATAGCCTCTTTCCCCACCTCATAAGCTGTGCTTAAGACCAGCTCTGGTATAGTGTAGCTGTATAGCTTTTGCCTGATCTGCACTGTATATGTGCCTGAACCCTGTCTTACACTTTGCTGTTGCTGACTTAACTTTTCTTGCAAGCATTATGTACTTGCCTTGAGGTCCATGGACTCCTCAGTTACTACCACCAGTCCTGATCTGCTTGCCTTGTTAGGGATTTGTAGGCCTGCATCCTGTCTGGTGAGGTCACTGTTTCTCCTGCCTTGCTGTCAACCCCAGCCCATGGGTCACTGTTTCATACAGACCAGCACTTTCCCCAGCACTTCCCTGAGTCCTGAACAACAAAGGATTCTGCAATGTCAATGAGTTCTGGTTGACACTGGAGGATGGAGAGGGGTCCAAGTTGCCTGTCCACTACAGAGTTTGACTTCTGTTCACACATTTCCATAGAAGGAACTTGTTCTGTTTGTGTGTATAATTTTCTTAATGCAGTGACTATAATTTCTTCATTAATAGCACAAAGCTTCTATATGAGTAAAGCCACATGAAGGTCTGAGGCAACTTGAACTTTGATTTTAAAGACAGGGATTGTTCCATACCAACATAGAGTGAATAATCAGAGATGCACTAGTGGCAAGAGTACAATAAAGGAACAAAATAATAACGATTCTATTTTCTTTTTAAAATATAAACCAATGTTGGAAAACACTGAGCAAGTGTGGTCTTTGTCAACCTGTGGAATTGAATGACATGATAACCCTGGGGCCAAGGAGATACTGGGATTCAAGAAAGGATTAGATAGTCTTAAGGATGCAAATGTATTCATGTCTACAGAAGGGAAGCTTGCAAACCCTGGTGTCAGAAAGCTGGATGATAAGACAGAGCACATTGTCAGCAACACTGCAGACAATACAAAACTGACCTTTGGCAATCTTATGTGACCTCTCACATTTCTAGCACTAAATTAAAGCTTCCTTAGAAAGATTTCTTCTTTCTTTGACTTTAGACTTTTCCTACACCTTCCTCTGAATCTTTCAAAACTGGCCACTCTCTCCAGTGGTTCAGGGCTCTTTATCTGTGAAAAAAAAATCTGTAGGAAACAACTAATGAAAAGTTAGTGGTGGCAGCGATATGATGAGCCCCTCATCACACTAGAGATGAGAGATTAGATGAAGTAGGTGTCATGTCTAAGATTGAATTGCTGTTCCTATGTGAAGGAGCTCTGCAGGAGTTCTGAAATGCTAAGGATGGAGCCTGCATCAGCACTACCTGGTTTTGCATGAAGAATTGATTGAGGCTGATCAAGGACTTTAATGCTCCAAAACTGGGGAAAAATACGTGAGGGAGGATCTGTACAGAAGAAGTCTCACAAATGGCCTGGGAGGAAAGAGGAGAGAGAAGGGCAGCAGGTGGGCTTGGGGAAGTATGAGTAGGGAGGAGGATGCTAAGTGGTGTGACAGCAAAGGGGGCTGTAGTCCAGGGCTGAGGTTGGTTGTAGACCCTGAATGGGAGGAAAGCAGGACAAGATGGGGGACAGCTTGGGTAGGGGGCTTCTTTCTGGCTGCCTGGAACTCTTGGTGCTCTTGGCTACTAGGAGATTCTCCCAGGAAGGCTGCGCTGTGACAGGAGCCAGAAAGCATTACTGCTCTTTCCAGAGCAGGATAAAGCCATACAGCAGTGAAATGAGACTTCAAAGGGTGAAGAGGTTTAAGCTCTTGAAGTTGAGGTACAAGGCTGTGCCTTGGCCAACCAAATACTCCCCGTCTCTCCCTACCTTTGGAGGAGCAAGGGGCTGTGTCTTGCTGAGACCAGGGACCAGCGGGGAGAAGAAATCACTCACCACAGTTTCTCTCATCCAGCCCATTGGGGCAATCTTTGATCCCATCACAGGCTGGGACACACAAACCATTCACCAAACACAGAAACTCCCCAGGACAGGCTGTGAAACCAAAAGAGAGTAATTAGTCCCCAGTAAGTGGAAACCTCCTGGCAGCAGAGCACCATGGCTTGAAATGGTGGAACTGCACACCCTCCTGACCACATGAGTGCTGCTAGTGTGCTGGCAGCACTCACCACGCTCCCCAAAATCTGCTGTGTCATCTGCTCTTAACAATGGCATATGGAGCCCCACTTATGCATCAGGGGAAAGAGAGCTTTCCCTGTTTTGCATTGTACCACTGGGCAATATCCAGGACAACCAGGTGTCTGGCATGCCATATGTCGGGATCACTGCTGTTTCATGTGTCCTGAATGCCATGGGAAAGCTGAAACAGGCTATTTGGAGTTGTTATCAAAACTTACATGGGACCTTGAAGGGGATGTTGTTAAACACGTTGACAGGTGCACATATTCAGGGACTGCTGTGCGTTACTGGCTCCCTTTAGGAGGGAGATGGTGAAACCTTGGAAAGACAGACTGTGGGTGGCATTTGCATGCGTGTGAATTTGTGTGCGGTTTTATTTATCTGTTGTTTGCAAGGATTCCAAGGTGAGTAGGAAACAGCTCTCTATAAGAGATCTTGTAATCAAAACAAATGTTGCTTCAAGCAGAAGTTGAATTGAATTGAATTGAATTCCCCAAGGCCAGTCTGTGATGTTGACGTGAGGGTAAGATTTTAGGCAATTTTGTTACCTTGGGTTTAGTTGCATGGTGCTCTGGCCACAAGAGGCAGGGCCACATGTGCAGAAGCAGTTTTGCCTCTTCTTTTCAGGGGATCACTGGTGCATCCCTGATTTGTGAGCATTTTCCTGAGCATTGGATGGCACCTAGGGCTCCTGGGCTGTGCCTTGTGTTTCTCCTGGCAAAAGCCAAGTGCAGAGGGACTGCTGGTCCCCTCACTAAGGAGCAGGGAAGAACCTAAGCTTACGGTCAGATTGCTTGTATAGGCTGTAAGTTGCCTCTACGCCAGGGCCAGTTAAGGAGATCTGAGAGGTGAAGGTGATGGTGACGTCAGCAGAAGATGTGACTGGGATCCTCTCAGCGTAGGCTTGCAGGGTCCGCAGCCCACAGAACCTGAGGGGCAAACACAGGCAAGGTGGATTGGACAGGGAGGCAGGAGATAAAGCAGGGCAAGGGGGCTCAGTGGGGCTGGGGAGGGAAGGGGGGTCAGACTGGGTGCTGCTGGTGAAACAAGGAATACAAAATGCCTTCAGTATGCATAAGATACAGAGTCCAGAGGGACCCTCCTATCTCTGGACATTTCCCACTTTCTGGTAAGCACTGAGCTCAGGCCATGCAAAGCAGTTCAGTTCTTATAGTGTAAGAAGTTTCTCCTTTGTCATCTTCCCGAAGAAGTTGTATTGTAGAAACTGTGGCATTGACAGTTAAAGAGAGGAAAGAAGGGAGAGAAAAAGAGGAAATTCTAAGCCAGGGTAACATAACTTCTGGATCAGATCCTTCATAGGAAGACAAGTTACCTCTACAGGAACCATGGAGAAGGCACTAATGAGGTGGGTTTAGGGAGGTTTTAGAGGGAAACAGGCAAATTTGCAATAAGTGGGAAGAAAACCAAAAGCTGTAGGTCCATCTATCTCAGAGCCTGCTTTGAGGAGATGAGGGCACAACAGGCCTCCATCCTTCACACCTGGGCAGCAGTGAGCAGTAGCCCCAGCTTCATACAGATGCTAATTGTGGGAAGTCCTGCAGAGGAAGTGGTGGCAGTCAAAGTAGGAGGATATGGAGCTAAGGGGAAGATCTGTACAGAGGCGGATGCAAGGCAATGGCTCACACAGATAATATTGCCAAGGTGGTGATAGGCAGATTTGCAAACACAGGAGACGTGGGAGGACACCAAGGTTACACACACAGGAGTAAACTAAGAAGCCTGATGCAAACAGCAAGACAGAGAAAGCAGGTGGTAGCTTGAAGCAAATCTGAGAAATGTGTTCACTGAGACGAGAGTGAACAAGGTGAGCAGAAAATCAGGAGGCACGAGCACAAAGAGTGGTCACCAAGTGTAGCTCTTCTTCCTCACATATGGTAGCTGAAGTGAGTAGGGAACCTGCAGAGGTTTAATCCCAGTTTTATCCCAGGTGGAAAGTGAGAGAGAGAAACCAGGACCCCACCACACACCTTCTGTTCTGAATTATCCACTGGCCTTGGGTACAGGGCAGGTTGTGCTTCTGTCTGCTGAGTGCATAGGCATCAAACCAGAGAGTGACCCCATAATCAAGGGATGGGACCTGCAGACAAGAGGGTGCAGAGCAGAGGGCAGATGGTTCCTCGGAGTGTTACAACGCACTCCATAAGTCAGAAATGAGCAGAGCAAATGTGAAGGCCAGACATATATAGCCACATTGCAGGTCAGAAAGAAACACTCTCTAAACTGGAGCCATGCCACAGACCAGGGTGGCTCTGCTGCTGATGTCAAAGCCTGGTAATTCTTCTCAGTTCCGATCAATCTGGGTCTGTTTTGAATAACTCCTCTGGAGATCAGATTTCATATTCCTCCTCAGCTATGGCATCTCTGTGCCGGTATGCAATATTAGACTTCTTCCCCTTCAGAAATGCACCTTATTTGGAGGCTGGTCAGGCTGTCACCCTCTTCTTGCTTCTCATGATGATCTGACTGAGAGCCCTGGCTGTACCCCCCGCAATATGCGGAGTGTTCCCCAGGTTTTGGGGACAACGTGGATGCTCTTGTGGGAGCTGGCTCTTACCATCATGTGCCAGGTGCACTGTGTGTTGGGCGAGTAGTAGCTGGGGTGGTGTGGGGTGCCAATCCTCCCCTGCAGCTCCAGGTTCTCCCGCAGAGTTATGTTCACTTCACAAGCTGTAAATACAGACATTCAAAGCCCTGCTCTCTGTCAGCTCAGCCTCAGCCCGGGGAGGTCATGTAAACTGCCTGTTACTAACAACCCTTGCAATCCATAATGAATTCTGCCCCTAACAGGGATGCAGGACCTCTGGGAGCTGTAATGTTGTAGGAGAAAACCTGTCTTCTCCCTATAACTATAGCCACTCTCCATCAGCCTTCCTTACCTTCAAGGGGCACCACCTGCGCTGAGAGGATGAAGGGGTCATAGTAGCTGTACATGGCTTTCTTCCACACAATGGACATGACAGGGCCGGATGAAAGGACTTCCACAATGGGCTCCTGCCGGCTGCAGCCATAGATCCTCAGGAGAAAGAGATAGAAGGATGGGAGTTAAGCAAGCAATAAACAAATGAAAGAGAAGAATAAGAAAGAGAGACAATGGATATATGTGTGATCCACACACAGCAGTTGTTAGGCACTAGCTGAACCAAACAAAGGGCCAACAGTGACAGCTCCTGCAACATGGTGGTGTGAGACATATCCCACATCAGTGACTTCAGCTGACCAGCAACAGGCAGGTTGTACATCATGGAGAACCTCCTCTGATGTTGTCTGACTCCTTCCCCTGCTGTGTGTGTGTCATGCCATCCTGCCTGTCTTCCTTACCATCTTCTCCTGCTCAGGAGCTACTTACGAGGTGATGAGGTGTTTCTCCAGGGGCCCAGCTGCATCATACATTGCCAGGCGGTCCCTGCAGTCAGGCAGAGTCCACTCTAGGCGTAGCTTGATCATGTAGCCCTTGAGGCCATGGAGGTGCCAAAGACAACTGGAGGCCAGGTAGTCAGGGCCCTCCAGCCTTAGGATGTCATGCTCCTGGACATAGCTGTACCTGTAGCAACCTGAAATAGATGTGGTTGTGAGAAAAATTAAGATATGGGATTGTGACTTGGTACATCAGTGTGAACCCTTTTTTAGTGCAAGGCTGACTCATCCCAGTGATCTCGGTTTACTTTTACATATGTTGTGGTGGCACTGATAATTTTGTACCATTGCCCCAGTTTCTCTGAGAACTGTCCCCTCTTCCTTGGTTAACCTAATACTAGCTCAGGCTTTAAATGTCAGCACAGCACAGTTGTCTTCCACTGGCTTTATTTGCTTTTTCACCTCTTTCTCCTCTCAGCCCCATATTCTTCCTGGCTTTAGATCTCCCTCATATAAATTGCAGGTTTCAGAAAACTTTCACTCCAGGATTTTTGAGTAAATATCAGCTCAAAGGTGAGCTTCTAATAGCATATCTAATGTAAGTTGCCAGACAGAGAACTTACAACACTGCCTGAAATTACTAAAAGCATCTTTATAAATTGCTAAGACAACAAACTCCTAAATGAGGCACATCCAGTGCAGAGCCATGCAGGAAACACCCACCCCACCCCATTGCATGGGGCCTGCAATCAGCACTGTGGTACCAGTACATCCAGCTATTTCACAGTTCTCATTAGGACCAGGACAAGTCTGAGGTGGATGTATTGCCCCTGGCAGCTGGCATCTCTGCCCAGAGCCATCCAGTATGTAGTGGTCATGTAGTTTGGATCTGGCCAAGCAGCAACACTGGTGCTCCCTTGCTCCTACTCTCCCCTTCCCAGGATTTACAACTCCTGGAGGCCAACAAGCTTTCTGTCCCATGTGAAAAATCCCTCCCAAAAAGTCATGAACTCAAAAGAAAAGGAGAATGTAGCCTACCCAGAGTGGATTTCAGCAATACTATGTCTTTCACACTGGATTCTGTTAGAAAGAAAATATGTAAAGAATGATAAACAAAAATATAAACTGGATTAAAAAAGATAATCTGATAACCTAGCATGGTAGGTGAAGACTCCCTTCCTTCCTTATGTAACTAGCTCACTTACAACTTCAGCATGGGGCATCCTCCAGGTACCTCTCTGCTCTCAGGGACCTATTTCAATCATGCCTTACCCATTCCATCTCTCTGGGAAATTTCTCTGCCCCTAACCCAAATCCAACAGGTGCTTTCCAGCCCACCAGGGACTTCTCTGCTTTTTTTCCTTGCCCATTTTTGTGTGATATTCCACGACCTCTCTCTTCCCCTTCCCAGCTGGGCTGGGCACTGCTTCAGACAGTCACCCCCCTTCCTCTGTCAGCCAAATCACAGGGCACAACCCCACTTCCCAGAGCCTTCACCAACTACTATTCCACTTTAAAGAACGCCCAATTAAAAATATTGGAGTCACTGAGGGTGGAGAAGGAGTTCTCTTTTGATGACCAATGAGCTCAACATCCTTATAGAGTCCACCTTTGGAGAAGAAAGTTTTAGAGAAAGTGACCAGCAGGGGCTACAAATCTGTGCAAGACAGTCACAGGGTGGATAGCACTTTAAGAGAGCTGGGCTTTTCTCCAGCCTCCCAGCTGAACTGGAATCAGCCAGAGATCGGGTGCTACTAGTAATAATTGCCAAAATAAAAGGCACTGTGAGGTCAGTTGTGTGTGAGGGTGGTTGTTGAGGGCTTGCCTGAGTCAGGGCTTTGGTCTTCTGTAGCTTCTAAGTAAATCTGTGGGGAGAGATGAATGGTTTTGTCATAGTAAAAACAGTTGTTGTGGAAAATAGGATCCTGCAGGCATAAGGCAGGTTCCTAGGCAAGCTCATGTGCTGCAGGGAATAGTCTGTGCAGAGCTGGTAGTAAGTACTCTTTTATCTGAAGGTAATAAAACTGAGTTCCTGTAGGGAACAGGAAGTCCTGAAAGATTTTTGAGGAAGGGGGAAGCTAGTGTACTGGGATGAGTGAGACTGTTAGTAAAAATAAAGCACTGGAGATGTTGGAGAGGTTCCTGTACTAGTCAATGGTTCGCAGTTCTTGTCTCAAGGCACAGTGAAAGTTTAGAGCTGACTAGGCCGGCAAGAGTCTGTCAGAAAGCAATGAAGTGCTAATGACCTGCTATTAGCTGGCTGTTTTTTCACCCTAACTGCACAGGGCAAATGAAACCAGAGGTTAAGTCACTGGCTGGAGGTCACCCTGGCTCAGCAGTATAAGAAATTTTGGGCTTTTGTCTCAGTTATCAGACTATACTTCTGACTGGAGAGGGAAATGACTAGGGAAAGCAGATGGAGCTGGATAAACTACAACTGATGTTTTAAGTCCAAAAAAGTGTTGTCTGCTGAAATGAGTAAAACAGTGAAACAGATGCAAAGCAAATAAGAGGAAACTGGGAACAGCTAAAATTATGGCACCATCATTTTCATTTTTTATGAGTTACATTAGGAAGTGAACAAATAAAAGGAAAATTCTAGATGACTTGGAAGGATGTAGCATATTTCCTTGTGATATCTTTGTTAAGAAAGTTCATTTAAATTGACTGAGCATAGGGTCTGGTATGCTGGAAAGAGACCGATAGTAAAAGTAAGATACTAATAGTAACCGTGGGAGAAGGTGTCTTGAAAAGCAGCTTCTGACTAAGACCTTAAAATGATGGTCTGGACAAGGGAGTGAAAATAATTGAGAGGAAATCAAATTTTCTTTACAGGCACCAAAAAATGACCCACAAAACAATTGAGATGTGGGGGTAAAAGTTGAAGAAAGTATGAGTAGGATATAATAAAAGGAGCTTCATCTTAGAATAATGCAAGATAGCATGCTTAGGAAAAACAAACAACTTAGAGTACAGCATCTCATAGGAGATATAAACCTGGAAACAGGAATCCCAAGAGAGAAGAAACACAGTGTATTTTAAAACCTGTGAGATATGAGACTCTGTAAGAGGGATCAGACTAGGCTGAAAAGTTAAGCCTCATTGCAAAGATCAAATATAAGTTCCACTGGACTTGTATTGACTTGCATTGACTATATATACCTCCCTAGTCCCTTACCTAACACCTACTTTAGAGCAGTTTTGCATGGGTGGCTTTTTAAACAGGCTGTGACCTTCACTGTGAGCAACAATAAATAATCCTTAAAATCATATGTCAGCATCTGAAGTGACAACAGTGCTTTGTCTCAGAGGAAGACTTAGTGGTGACTCAGGTAAGTTGCTTTTGTTCTGTCTATCAAATAGTCTGGAATAATCTCCCAAAGGAAAGTCAGAAACCTAAGTGCTTGGTATTTTCAAGCTGAGCTGATCAAAGTCATGACCTGTCTGAGATCTTGCTCTACAGAAGCCAAAGCTGATGGGTGAAAAAGAAATCACTTATCTGATCACGGTCAGGTGTATCTCCAATAATTTAAATCCTTCAAAGGAAGGATTTAAAAAAAATTTTTTTAATCAAACTTCAGTACTTCTCTATCTGGAAAAAATGTGCATAATTTTATCTCCTGATCCTTACTATTTCCCTCATCCTCTTCAAGTTTCCTCTGTCTCCTTCAGTAGACTCCTGGCCTTTTGTCCTAACGTTCTACATAATGGAGCATTTCTGACTGCTCAGGCCACAGCTGAGCAGCTGGTACTTACTGAGAAGAACCAGAGAGTCTGGGTTGACCCTGTACTCCGTCTGGTAGGACAGGCTGCCCGAGCTGTTGAAGCTGGTGGAGAGCTCTTGGTGGAGCACTGTGTTTACCCTCTCAGCAGTTGCCTCCTTCTGCTGACTCTCAGGGATTTGAAGGGTGAACCAGAAGAAGAAGGTCAGAGCTCCCTCCCTAACAGAGAAATAGCATATAAAATTTTCTTGCTCTTCATCTCCAGAATTACTGGAGAGACAAACCCTGAAGAATTACTCTCCCCACTATTTTTCCACAAATCAGACATATCTATCTGTGTAGATTTTCCAGCTCTGCTGCTATGACCCAGAGGAACCTTTCTGAGTGGGGCAGGAGAGCTGCAATATCCATGGTGTGTCAGTGCTTTGTGGGAAAAAAGCCTTTCCATGCCATCTGGCTTGAGTGATGACCATATGAGCTCAAATTAATGTGATAATTAATCAAGATTAGTCTAATGACCAGGGGTTGAAAAGAGAAGATCAAGACTTCACTGTCTCATCTCCCAGTGGTGACAAGAGGATGATTTATGACCAGGTACCTTACCACAACCTATTAATGCTGGGCAGGCTAAAGCTGTAGAAGACTGTGCCTGGGAAAGTTCTGTTCAACCAGCTGGTGGAGAAAACTGGCTGGGGGAGGGTGAGGAGATGCTGAAACACATCTTTGTTCAGTAAAAGGCTACAGGAAGATGTGCAAGAGAAACTTTTCTTTCCCCAGTTGAAAATGGAATTACACTGAAGTTAGAATGTTCCTTAGGTGAAGGACAAATTTAGGGGTGTGGTTTTCCATAGGAAAAAAAATCAGAAGCAAATGACCATCAGTCTGGAAATTATTTTTGCTATCCTGTTCTACTGTTATGATCTACAAAGCTGTAGTCCCACATCTGTCCCATTCCACTGTTATCCTGTTCCCAGGTGGTCCAGGCTTCTTGGCGGGAATAACTTTTCCATGGTGAATTCTGACCTCTCCCTTCTGGTGCCTAGAGTCAGGCCATAAAATAGGTTTCTTGAATTAGAAAATTTACTTTCCAGCTGCTACTTTCTACTGACAGTGTCAAGACAAATTTGTTTTTATCTCTTCCCAATGATTTTTTTTTTACTCTTTTGAACTTTTGCCTTCTGAAAAATTTCTCAGTTTTGGCTTGTCATCGTGACCTGGGATGAACAGGAACATCAAAGTATTCCCAGCTCTGTTATGCTGGAACCATTCTGAATCTGGACTGTCCAGCCTAGCCTGGAGGTCACGGCACGGACTGCAGAAGTTTGTCATGGGCAGATTTCACTGAAACTAGAGTACAATTTACTGGAAGCTTTTGCACAGGAACAAGCAAATATGCTTTGTATGCTACTCACCCAAAGGCATACACCGTGCTTGAATTGTAGTACTGGCCGAGCTCTGTAGCACAAATCAGTTCCTTCAGCTGCAATGAGAACATTGTCTGATAACTGCAGTGCAGTGTTACAGTGGCTGATCTGATCTTTCATCCCTCTTGCTGTACAGGTCCACTAAGCCTGCCCTTGGATGGGGGTGCCTGACCCCTTCCTCATTCTACTCACTGAGCAGGCTCAGGGCTGGCTCTGTTTGTGAAACTGCCCTCACCATGTTCTGGAGCTTAGCTGACTCCACCCAGAAGGCTCTGGACTCCACGTGCCCAAGGTCTGGGGAGTACTGGTGGTTGAGGACCTGAAGGCTGCCACAGTAAAACTGCAGGATGGATGGCTCCAGGTGCCATGGTCTGTAGTCTGCCAAGAGAAGACACTACTGGGTGACCTTAGTGATGCATAGGAAAGAGGAGGTTACCCCTGAGTATGACTGTCTAAAGACCACCCAGAGTCACTAATGTCCTTTGGGCTGGGCATTGCTTTGACTACCCCCACCTCTGCCTCCTGCCGGGAGGGAAAAATTGTGAATTTTTACCTAGGAAATACCAGGTTGCTGCAGCAGCTCCAGTTAGCACAAGAAAGGCTATCCCAAGGGGCACATAGTGGAGGCAGCGTCGTGAGTTAGTCTCAGATTTGTCATTTGAGAGGGAGCTGGAGTCTTCTTCCTGTTCCTCGGCCTCCATCAGGCACGTCTGGTGACACAGCATGCCAGGGTCAGGCTGGTTTTTCTGCTTCCCTTTACACCCTCTCTGAAGGTGTTATGCCAAATCTGTCCTCCTCTCCCAAGATCCACAGCCCCAAGTGATCACTGTGCAAATCATCAAAGACTTTGCTCAAAGCAAACATGGGTAAAACTGCTAAATCAATGGAGACAGGCTTCCAGGACACTGTCTTGTCTGTCTCCTGGCAATCCCTTGGTTTTTTGAAGATATTCCCTGCGTTTTGCTTTTGTCAAAACTGAAAATTAGTACAATAACGAGTTTCTCTGAATACAAAAGTGTTGTTCTCCCAGGCTGGGAATTCTTTTAAAACTGGTATTTTATTTATCTAGAAATCAATGCAGAAGAAAATTGGTGACCTGAAATGTGAGCAGAAGTTGCACAAAGCAGCCACTCCCTGGGAACCTGAAGTTACACTTTGCCTGCTGTGCCATTTTTATCTCGATCCCTAAAAGTAAGCAAACACTGCCGTTCCCAGCAGGCCATGTGTTCCCAGGCAAAGCCAATGCTGGCTCTGGATCAATAGCTGAGCTGATGAGAAGAGAGCACCTGAATAATGTTCAGCCCTTTACCACCACCTGGTCGTGCCAGGGGACACCTTCTGTCTTCCTTTGCCCCTTATCTCCCCCAAGCTGCTTCTTTTGCTTCTTCTTGACTGCTTCCTTTCTGTCAGCCCCACGCTCCGAGGGTAAGAAATACCATCACCCAAGAGAGCCACATTGTAACTGGTTTTGTCACCCACTTTATTCTTTTTCCTCTGCTACCATGTAGTGCATGCCTGCCCTCAAAGGTTTTCTCTGTTTCTGCAGTTGGAATGGAAAGGGATGTGAATGCATCTGCATGGGAGAACATAGAGATCTTGTGGAATGCTTTTGTCCTGTCTCTGTGTCTGTGAGTTGTCTTTGTTCCCAGTGGTGCATGTGAGCATGGGGAGAGGAGTGCATAAGAGGGACTTGCTACAGCTGAGGGAAGAGGTGGCTGGCCTCATGCACATTTTAGCCCATGTTGATGCTGCTGAGCATCACTTAATAAGGATGAGTGGGCTTTTCAGCCTTTGGTCCCCCCAGTTATGGGGAAACAAGCCCTCCAGGCTGCCTTGCAACATGGAAATATATTTACAGAATGTAAGCACCAGGTAACTCACTCCAGAACATTAAACCCAGACTGGTGAACATCCACACTCGAACAAACAGTCACAATTCCACTTGCTCTAACACACCCTTCCAGAAAGGCAGGTGGTACAAACAGGCCCAGCACAGACTACCCTCCCTTGCTCTTCATGGACTACCTTTCTGTGCACCCCCTGGGAAGGATCTCCTTCCCAAGGAGCCAAGCTGGGTAGTCCAGGAGAGCAAGGGCATTTATCTGCTACCACAGCACCCCTTCAGAAACAGCAGGAATAAGCACAGAGCTGCAGATGGAGGGGCAGGGGAGGGAGAGCAGGAAGCAGCAGAAGAGCCTCTTTGTTAGTATATTTGATGGCAGGCACTGGGGTTTCCCCCAGAGCTGCCGACCTACCTGCAAAGCCTGCTGCTGCCTGTGAGACCTGGCTCACACCCTAGCTCACACCTGCAGGGAGTGGGGGAGGAAGCAGGACATCTATTTACACAGCTCAAGGTCTCCTCAGCGATCAATAACCTGGTGCCATGTCCCTTCAGCTCGGCCTTTGTCCTGCACCATCCTCCTGCAGTGGGTCAGCACAGCCCTCACCTTTTTTCTTTTCTGAAATGGGAGGTTTGGAGGCTTAAAGAGGAAAAGATCTGCAGGGTGAGCAGGGGAAGTCCAGAAAAAGTCAAGGTAGGAGCACCTTCAGCTGTGCAGAAAAGAGCAATCCAGGAGACTGGTGCAGATTGCTTACGTTGTCCTCCTTGGGGGACGGAGTTGCTGAGCAACTGCTGTATTTCTTAACCACCATCTTTGGTCCCATCGGTGTGTCTTCCCCAGCACAAGGATGGAGTAGAGGCTGGCTGGCACAGGTAGATGGCTGGAAGAAGGGAAGACGGCAGTAGAGACCAGGTCTGGTTACCACAGTGTTCATGCAGGTAAAAGCAAAGCACTCTTAGTGCCAACCTCAGAGACTCCCTCTTGTCTTCTTGCACTTTTTGCTGCCCAGTCTCCTGAAACTGGGCTCTGCAGACTCAGCTGCACCACCACTCACATGTCCCTACAGCATCTGCTTTTTGTCAAACCCCAGGTCCTCCTCAGCTACTTTTCCTATACAACCTTCTGCTTACAGTCCTGCAGGTCTGTGTGTGTCCTTTTGTTTTTCACAGAAAGTAGAGACACTGCAGCTATAGCAGAGTAAACTGAGTGACTCTGTCAATAAATGGGTGACTCCTGACCCAGGGCTGAGCTCCAGCTAGTGACATCGATCTGGGGTTGAGCTCATTTGGGCCAGGGCTCACTTGGGCTCATTTTGGCAGCTGAGCAGGGATAGATATTTTTCAGCTCCGCCACTGGACCAAGTTTAATCTGGGACTGCATGAAAACTAAAAGCCATTGCTGTAGTTGCCCCATGGTGAATTCTAGTAGATAAACATTAAATATAGATAGAAAGCTGTAGTGTTTGACTGGAAATGCTTTCAGAACTGCTCAAGAGATTTGAAGCCTGATTTCACTTTAAAAAGTTACTTTGAACCAGAATTTCCGCAGATAGTGAGGGACAAGCTATATCTTTAGGCAAATACGTAATCATATATAGCTTTTCTGAGTTTACACTATGAGGGGCTTGCCACAGTGGGTCAGAACCCATTTGAGGGTATTTCTCAGTGCCAAAGACTTTACTGAATTAAATTTTCCTGGAAAGAACAATCTTCATTCTCTGATGTTTTCAGCAGAACAAAAAATGTAGAATCTCAATCTGATCTATCTAAGCAAGCATACCACATCTATTACCACATGCTTGTGAATCAACCAAGGACCCAAACCCTTTAACAGATCTGACTTCAGAGGAATTTTTTTTACTGCAAGTACCCCTTGCTTTCTGTTTCTCCATGATTAAAAAAAAAAAAAAAGATGTGGGAGGAGGCTGAGAGTGATATCTATTTATGAAAGGAGATGAGAGATGTGACAGCTATCTTTGCTGTCTCTAGGTTTAAGATAAAGAGAGGACTTGTGCCTGTGGCTGTTAGCTCGATATTTTCCACACCAATATTTTCCACACAGTGCTGTTGTTCAGCTTTGGTTTACCTCTGGTAGTGATGGACATGGTCATAGCGTGTTTCTCTGGGTTTGCGAACAACACGCTCTGTTCTCATGGGCCTGAGAGGGAACTGACTGCTCCTGGTGTGACATTTCCAAAGGGCTGTTGGGAACCCAGCAGCAAAAAGTCCCCAGATCACTGAGAGTGTTATGACTCTGGCATTACAACCTGTGTCACTCACATACAAGACCACATGATCTTGTCTTCCTGGAAGAAAGGTCCGGTATCGCCAGATCTGCCTTTGAGCACTTCCTGCCACAGTGTGTCACACATTCACACCCAGCATGGCTGTGAAAGCAGTGCTAACAGCGGGCCAGCTCCAAAGCTGTCAACATTTTCACAAATCGGGGGGCGGGCAATACTGAGCCAGCAGGACAGTCCTCAGGAGGTTGCAACAGTATCACCTCTAACTCTGCTTTCTTTTTTAGGTGTCTGAGTCCCTTGCAGTGGGGAGTAGGAAGGAGAGCTAAAGGTATATTTGTCTGAGCAAAACTTTACCTAGTTCTCTATTTAGAAAAGTTGTTAATCATTTCCACTCACTATTCACCCCAAAGGACAGAAAACCACTGTAGATTACTTAATATTTTGTTTATTTACAAAGAAGCAAACCTGGTTTTTTGTACTCAGCAGCAAGATGTACTCAGCAAGAGTACAGATATATAGTTTGGTCATGCAGAGAGAAAATTAGAAAGGAGAAAGCCCAACTTAGAACTCAGTCTAGCTACTGTCATCAAAAATAACAAATACATTAATAACAAAAAGAGGGTCAAGGAGAAGGTCCATTCTTTATTTTACTTGGCAGGGGACTATTGACATAAAGGATGAGTCTGGGCTACTTAATGCCTTTTTTGCTTCGGTCAATAACAGAAAGACCAGATGTCCCCAGGGTACCCACCCCCATGAGCTAGAAGACAAAGAGAGGGAGCAGAATAAACCCCCTATAATCCAGGAGGAATTAGTTAATAACCAACTGTGCCACTTAGACACTCCCAAGTCTGTGGGGCTGGATGGGGTCCACCCAAGAACACTAAGAAAGCTAGTGGAAGAGCTCGCCAAACCACTCTCCATCATTTAGCAGCAGTCCTGGCTAATCAGGGAGGTCCCAGGTGACTGGAGGTTAGCCAGTGTGACACCTATCTACAAAAAAGAATGGAAGGAGGATCTGCAGAACTAAATCTCTGTCAGCCTGACCTTGGTGCCACAGAAAGTCATGGCACAGGTCACCTTGAATGCCATCACATGGCAGGTGCAGAACAACAAAGGGATCAAGCCCAGACAACAATGGGTTTAGGAAAGGCTGACCTGCTTGACCAGCCTGATATCCTTCTATGACAGGATGACCACTTAGTGGATGAGGGAAAGGCTGTGGATGTTGTCCATCTTTAGTAAAACCTTTAGTAAAACCATTTACACTATCTACCACGGCACTGTCCTGGAGAAACAGGCAGCCCATGGTGTGGATGTGTGTGCTCTTTGCTGGGTAAACACTGGCTGGATGGCCAAGCCCAAAGAGTTGTGGTGATTGAATCCAGCTGGCAGCCAGTCACCAGTGATGTCCCACAAGGCTTGGTATAGGGGCCAGATCTGTTTAATATCTGTTTAAAATCTAGATGAGGGGATCAAGGTCTCCCCTTTAGTCAATTTGCAGATGACACCAAGCTGGGCAGAAGTGTTGATCTGCTGCAGGGTAGGAAGGTTCTGCAGAGGGCTCTGGGCATGTTGGATTGATGAGCCAAGGCAAATTTTATGAGGTTCACAAGGTGCCAGGTCCTGTTTGCAACAGGGTCACAACTGCACCATGCAGTGCTGCAGACTGGGGGTAGAGTGGCTGCAAAGCGGCCCAGTGGGAAAGGACCTGGGGTGCTGATTGACAGTGGCTGAACATGAGCCAGGTGTGCCCAGGTGGCCAAGAAGGCCAATGACATCCTGGCTTGTTTCAGGAATAGTGTGGCCAGCAGGGCTGGGAAAGGGATCATCCCTCCATACACAGCACTGGTGAGGCCACTCCTCAAATCCTGCATTCAGTTTTGGGATGCTCAATACAAGAAGGACATTGAGGTGCTGGAGCATGTCCAGAGAAGGGCAATAGAGATGGTGAAGGGTCTGGAGTAGAAATCCGGGGAGGAGCAGCTGAAGCAGCTGGGGTAGTTTAGCCTGGAGAAAAGAAGGCTCAAGGGTAACCTTATTGCTCTCTACAGCTCTCAGAGAGGAAGTTGTGGCAAGGTAGAGGTCAGTCTCTTCTTCCAGATAACAAGTGATAGATCTAGAGTAATTACTTCAAATTGCATCAGGGGAAGTTCAAGTTGGATTCAGGAAAAAATTCTTCACTGAAAGAGTGGTTAAACATTGGAATAGGCTCCCCACGGAAGTGGTGGAGTCACCATTTTTGGAAGTGTTCAGAAAACAAGTAGATGTGGCACTTTGCAATATAGTTGAATGGGTATGGTAGTTTTCAGTCAAAATTTGGACTAGATAATCTTGAAGGTCTTTTCCAACCTTAATGATTCTATGAAGGAAAATAGAAAAGCTCAAGAAAGTCTCCATGGGGACAGTGCAGCTTGGATCCTTGGCCCACATAAGATAGCAAACTGCCCATTAGAGGCAAGGGAGTCAGTGTTTCTTTTCAAAGTTGACCTGGGAAGATTCTCAAAGCAGAGGAAACAGATGGGAAAGCCTTGTGCTTCCTTATCGGGGAATCTGTGGGGTGTTCTTCTGTTTTCTCCTGGACACAATGGAGGAGTCCATATCTTGAGACAGATGGTAAAGGAATTGATGAGAGGAGAGGAATAGTTCCTGAAGCCCTCCCAGCTGCAAGTAGGCTCAACTCCTCTGAGCAGCTCTTTTGCTGTGAAAACCAAGCCAGTGGGTGACCCTGCACCTGGGACTCAGAGAGTCATTCAGGATGCATAGTGTAAGGTCAGCTAACAGTGTAGGAGCAGGAATCTCAATGCTTGGACAGGCAGAGATACAAAAGAATTAGTTCTAGCTGACACTCACAGCTAGTGTGACAGATGCACTAACAAGTTTAATGTCCTTGAGTTTTTTTGGTATAAATTATCTTAGAAGAGTTTTTAAGAGATAAGAACTCTTAGCTAGTATTTTCCCATGGCTGAAAAGTCCAGAAATATGGCAAGAAAATGGACAGATGGTACAAATGGTGAATGCAGGGATCTTCCTTTGCATTACCACTTTTCTTCTGAGGCTTTTTCTTAACCCAGATTAGGGCATGTAGAGGAAGAAGTAAAACAATGTCTGTGCTATCCCCATTCTTTGCAAGTGGATTGAGGTTTTCTTTTCAGTAAAGATGCTGATTCGTGGGTTATTTTTCTGGGCTCATTCACCACATCTTTGCTGCTAATTAGGCAATGGTTTCCCTTGAGCAGTGGAAGGAAAAGGTAGCACTGCTGTGATGTTTTCCACTTAGACAGGATGTGGGATGAACTATTCTGCAAACAGCTTATCATAGACAAATAATTGTAGTTTGCCAGCAGGACAGAAAGTCTTTCGATTTCATGAAAAATATTGTAGCAAGAATAGGAAACTGTGTGAGTTCTTTTTACTGCCACCATCAGAGCTGGAGGAAAGAGAGAGAGGGTGGGGATTTCCCCAGTATTTTTAACCCAATAATGGGGATTTCTTTTCTACACTGCACTGCTTAGACAGCTGATGCAGTTGTGGCTCTGAGCTGACCTTAGAGAGTCTAAGGTCTAGACTCTAAAGTCTAAAGCTGTACTGAGTAGCTTAGAATGTAATCTCTGATTAAAACCTAAAGTCGGGACATCATAGAAAAAAATCACACCCTTGGTCAATCAGGAGATGTTCTTCATCCATTTCATCCTCAACCCCAGCACTGACTGGCAGTGCTATTGTCCCCTGTACAAAATCTCATCTCCACATCTAGCCTTTCCTATGGAGGAGGCCTTTCCCACATGTTTGTCTCCTCCAGGCAGATCCTAGACAGAGCAATGGCTGTACTGGCTTTGGAGGTCCCTCAGAGAAAGGTAGGTACCAGTGTTTGAGACCTGGCTGGATAAGGCTGTTTTGCATGGATCCTCATCCTGTCTTTGCCTTAGAGGTGGAGGCTGGGAGAAGGAAGAGGTAGCATTTGCTGGTGTGCAGGGGTCAGTTGGAGGGCCCCCCTTCTCACTCCCCTCTACTACACTGACAGTATCACTGTCCTGCAGGTCCAGTGTGTCAGGAAAGTCAGTGTCCAGTTGACACATGGCTTCAGCAGGTTGGGAAACTTCCTTCTCATCCTGTTCCAGAACCGGTGTTGCTGAGGTGTCTTCACTCAAATTGAGAGGCCCAGGAATAGCCATGGCCTGCTGGGCTTCACCTGCTGTTTCCTCCATGAAGGAGACCTTTTGGAAGCTCTGGGTTGCCTCGATACAGTGAAAGAAGTTGCTGGGCAGCACATTCATGTCCTCTGCCAGTGTGCAGAGGCCAGGGGAGGGGAGAGCCTGGTAACACTCGCCATCCTTGCTGCCACTGCCCTCCTGGGTGAAAGGCTCGTAGGTGAAGTAGACTTGACAGGGCTCAATCTCAAAGGAATTGGAAAGGTGGAAGAAGAAGTAGCCTTGGTTGGTGAAGCAGCTGGATCCAGAATGCACACTGGTTTCAATGGGAGGATCAGGAGTCAGGGCTCCCTTGGAAAGAAGAAACTGGGATTCCTGGTCATTCTTCTGCATCACCTCGAGCATGGAGATCTCTGGGATTGTGCTGTTCACACAGTAGGAAGATGTGGAGAATGGGGAGGAGAGCCATTTCTGGTGGGGAAGAAACACAAGAGAAAGAGAGACTGTGACTACCAAAGTATAGCACTCAGAGAGGAACCAAAGGTTTCTTCTACTGACTGGCCACAGCAATCAAGTGACCTCTTCTCTGTCCAAGCAAGGGTTACCAGAGGTGATGGGGAGAGAAATTCCCATTCATGTCTCATCTGCAGGATTTTCAGAGTATGTAATTCTGTCACTTTAAAATTAAGAGTGGATCTTGTCAGTGTATATTTTGAGATTTCTGGAGGAGGGAATTTAAGATGGAGAACTAAGGTGAAACAAAGGGAATAAAAAAGGTAGGAAAACCCCTTACAAGACCATAAGATGAAGTGAAGCATGAAAAACAGTACTGAGGTGCATCGCATGTAATCTATTCCTTGGTGCTGAATGAGCTTCTGATATATCCACATGGCTGTATGCAGATTTCTTGTCTGAAGTGCTCTTCCACGCCCCTTGTGCCTAATTTTCACATTCATCGTGAGTAACATCCTGCAGTGCATCATTATCCTTAAAAATAAACTGGTTTTGATGACACACAAATCCACTGCCCTTATGGCTTGTAAAGTAAATTTTTGAAGCTCTTTCTGCACTGATAAAGTGTCTTGAGTGCCTGCTGCACAACTCCGTCTCCCTACTCTGCACTCTTTCCCTGGAGTTTAAGCTTTCCAAGCCTTTTTACACCTTGGCTTTTCCAAAGCTTTGCTGTTTCTGAACCTTCTGCAGTTTGTTCCCATCCTTCTTAAAGCAAGGTGTCCCTTGAGATCACCTCCCATGTCTTGTATCTGACGCTCCCTTTAATGCTGCACGGAATGGTAATTGTCTGCTCGTAGCTGCCCATACTCACAAGAGCCTAGGGGAAGGGGAATTGTGGAGTGGGAGAAGAAGGGAAACAGACAAGAATGCAAGGAATAGCTAAGTGCTCCTCCAGTGTGATGGCAATTCATATCAGGAGCAGAGGAGAAGCTCACAGCAGGAAATCAGAGGAAGAGCTGGGCAACCTAGGGCAGTTAGGGAGGCACTGAACTGGGTGGGAAGGGAATCTTGAGAGGCCAAGCTCCCTCTTGCAGGTCCCTTGTTGTCTCTCAGGCTGCATATTATGGAAGCAGGGTGCTGTGTTTTGTGTGGTTTGCCATTTCTCCCTTCTGTAATTAGAGATGCCTCAGCTGAGCATTAGGTTTTAGAAGGTCAGGAAATAGAACTTAAGCAGAGAACCCAGCAGCTGGTGCTACAGCTGCATATATCATGTGCGCACATGTAGGTCCATCTGTCCTGGGCATGTGCAGCTGGACGCTCCTTTCCCTCATTTCTCCCTGCTATGGTTCCATCTCCAGTCCAATACCTGAATGTCACCTCCGTGAACCGAAACAAGTGGGGGAAAAAACTTCTCAGGGTCTGGGATGTGAATCCTCAGGATCTTCTTAAACCTTGAGGAAAGAGAATAAGAAGGACAAATTAAGCAGGGCCTAATCCTGATCACTGTCATTGTGGTGGGGATGAAGGAGTGCACTGCAATTCACAGGTACTGCCTTTGGCATGGGGGAGTGGTAAAATAAGGTCGAGCCTGAGGGCTGTCCTTGCTTTTGAGTGGTCTGAGAGGCACTAGCTGAGATGTATAGAGATTAGACAGATAAACCTGGCACTGCAAAATACATTCCCCTCAGCCTTTTCCCTGGGGAAGGACAACCCCTGGTTTTAGTGGTTTCTTCCGTGCTTTGCCTGGTCACCTTAACTTTTGCACCTGCCCCCTTCAGCCTCTGCCCTGATGACAAGCTGAGCAGGCCTCCCTTGTTTCCAAGCTCCTGCTCCTGTGAGCTGCCCCTTCTTTGTTTTGCTGGCACCACAATGACTCAGGACCATGTGGCCTGAGCAGGGCCATCACTGGGAAAGCTCTGCCACTGAGCTCTGCCCTCCAAGAAGGATGCTGCATGACATGGTACACTGGCTATGCAAGCCATCTGAGTGAATATGCCTTGCATTGTCCAGAGGCCTCTCTTTCCCTGGAACCAGTGTGTTGTCATCCTGAGGCAGCATGAAGTGATCTAATCTGCTCCTCAGTTTCTCAGAGTGGTTGGATCATCTTGTCATCCTTTGCTGAAGCTTTGCTGTAAGATGTTCTAAGGAAAAGCCTTCCTGACCTCTGGAGGCAATCAGTATATTCTCTGAAGCAAGCTTGCTAGCTCTTGCATATAAACTACCTTACATCATTGCAGATGCTATTTTTATTCATGCATGTCTAATCCTTTCTTGCATCTTACCTCAGCATTATTCTGCACTCAATTCCCCTAGGTTAATTATACTTTGTGGAGAAAGGAGGCCTTTTTAACTCCCTCTGTGCTATACATCTAGCACTTCCTCAACTTTGTGTTATGACTCAGGATAAAATAGTGACCTGTGACTTTTTCAGTATCCATCTTCCTTCAGCATTCTGTCTTTCCTTACAGAGAAAACATCCAGCCTCTGCAACTTCACCCCTGAGAATGTTTGTCCCTGCTCCCTGCCATGAATATCAGTACCCCTGACCTGAGATGAGAAAACCTGTGACTGGCCAAGCTGAGAGGTCACTGCTCCTATTATTGTGTCAAGTAACCTTGTGAGACACTTTCAGTCCTTAGTAAAAGCAGTGTCTGGGTAGAAACACTGGTGAAGAGGTCTTGAAGCATCATATAGGTTTTATCAGTGTGTAAGGACTGCACAGATTAGGGAGAACAAGAATTGTACTCACTCAGGAGCTTTGCCTGCAGGCCCAATGTCACTTCATCCTGCCTGAGCTCTTGCAAGAATGTTTAAATGAGAAGGTAGTGGTAAGCAGGTTTGCTTGGCCCTTGCTACAGGGAGTGTACTCAACCCAGTGACCTACTTTTGAAGAGGCAATTTTAATAGATCCCTGCCAGGAAACACCACTCTAACCCCTGGGCAATAGATGTGCTGAGGCAGCTGTTTTAAATTTAGTCAGGGCATGGCATCAGGGCATGGCACCAGGTCACAGGATCATGACACAATATGACAGTGCTGGTGAAACCACATCATCTTGGGTGGTGTTACTTCTCCACAGGCAAATATCAGTCTCAGAAGATTGGGCTATAAACCATAAACTGGTTGGCTTAAGGCCATCTCTCTCTCCTGAGTAACACCAGGTGAAAAATAATCTGAATTTTGAGAATACACACAAGATACAGGAGAGGAACAGAGATGTAAACTCAATTCTCAATTACCATTTCAGAGTCCGTAAGTTAATGAGGAAGGCAGTCCCAATGATCACAAAGATGAAAGTGCTCACTATCAGAACTGGCAGGACTGGCTGGGATGTTCCTGCAAGATGAGAAAGAATGAGGAAATGGCTGTTAAAATCTAACCAGGATTCTGTAGGTAGAAGCTGCAGCCCTTTCATGGGTGTTCAAGGTGATCAAAGCGGGCCTTTGTTATAATTTTCTATAATATTATAATATTATCTAGAATTATAATACACAGGTCAGAGTGTATGTAAGTTCTGCTGTGTTGTGTAGGATGCCTTTGAGCTGATACGGATTTCAGAGTCTAAGCATTGCAGATGATAACAGATAATTTGTGCTGAACAGCTTGAACTTCCTGGTCATAACAGCACCACAGCTAGGGGTTGCTACAAATGAGGTGGCACAGTCTTCTAGCTGATGTGCGCACCAACCTGTCTATTTCATTGCCAAGGAAAGCAGGGACACCTAAAACCAGCTAAAGTGGGGTTGGAGGCTTGAAACGGCATTAGTGGTCAGTGGGAGAGAGGGAGTCTTGGAGTTCACAGGAAAGAGGATGAGGATAGAGAAGGTTAGGGATCAAGGGACTGGCTTCTTCCTTTGAAGAGGTGTAGGGAAGCATTAGGAGGCTAGGAAGGTTACGGCTTTACACCATATTTTAGTACTTGGATTGCAGGGTTGAGACACATTGCCAGGGCTGCCAGCACTCCTCAGGCTTGTTTGACATCATCTCAACCATTCCTTAATCTGTCTCACACATATCTCCCCAGTGCACCTTTGCTTGGTCTTGCTATTCTGGTGCCTGTTTCCTCTGCCTGCCCCTCATCTCCTCCCATCCCTCGTGTCCCTTGGTCTGGTCATGCAGAGAATCTATGGAGCAGTTAGGAGAGAGCAGAGAAAAATAAAAGATGGAGGAGACATTTTTAGCACATTCTCTCCTATATCCTTGAGATGCTACTCAGATTGCTTTGTCTCCTCTGCCTCTGGTACCCTGGTTATCTTTGGTCTTGGTTGCTATGACAACTGCTTGCAGCTGTCTCCTATTCACTGACATCACACACTGTCAAAATTTGATCGCCACAGCAACACAGTGCCCTTTCTAAACATAGCTTCTCTGTTTACACCAATACCAGGAACAACAGGCAGGGGTTGAGCAGACACTGGATGGGGACAACATGAGAAGGAATAACCTCTACCTGCTTATTTTTTGGGAAAAAAAAAAAAAAAAGACAGAAGCCACAGCCAGAGACTCACCGAAGGGCACGATCTTCCAAGGCTGGAAGTTCATACAGTGCCTGATGCAAATCTCAGCAGACCTTTTTTGAAAGGGTCTTATCATGCATGTAAGTTAGTCAGCCTCTCCCAGTTCCCATGAGATTTGGTTTCCCAGGCTCAGGTGTTTTTCAGCTCCGGAGCCGAGAGCTGTTTCACTGCATTTTATGATCAATACCTCCACTGAACTGGGCCATTTTAGGAAGCTGGGAGAATGTTCCCAGGTAACATTAGCATCTGGGAGAATGCCAGTCCTGGCCACCTAACTGATCAGGAGGGGCAGTTTTCAACCTTTCTATTACTCTTTGGTCAACACAGTTCTCCCTACACATCTTCCTTCAGCTTCTCACCCTATTTTGGCTGTTCTACCTTATCTGCCCTGAGTCCCCATTTCCCCCTCCTAGTCAGACTACCTGACTTACCCTTATGGTCAGCATGTGTCCTCCACAGGACTGGCTTGCTCCAGTCACTCCACACACCTTTGTAGGTGCTTCTGGCACTTGGCCTTGCACGGACAGCTGCCTCATATTTTGAGTTGGGTGAGAGTCTCTCAAAATTTGCCCACATCTGGTCCTGTTCAATGGGCAAGTTCACAGCCTCCTGTGAGTAGGGAAAATTTAGAACATCATCAACACCCTGGTTTACAACCTCACGTACCCATCTTCTCCAAGGCCCTCAGAGAAGACCTGTCTCAAGTTCTTACACCTATTGCACAGCTTTTTCACTCTGAAGGAAAATTCTTTTTTGCTTTGCTTTTCTCATCCCTTTCATGTCTGTCCTGGAACTGTCTGAATTTTTTTTTTTGACAGCACTAGGTAAAATAGGATCCCCATCTGCCTCCTTGTCATCACCAAACACTGGCAGTAGGTGACACAGATAAAACCAGTTTCACCAAAACTGGCTACATCCTGAGAGGAGGCCCAGGAGCAAGTGTTGGGGAACATAAACAAAATCAGGATTCATCCAGGACTCACACAGTGACATGTCCCATTTTCCCCCCCTGTACTCACCTTCCAGGACTGACTCACATGTCGGTACTGCACTTGGTACTCCCGCATCCCATCCAAATAGTGAGAGGAGATATTCAGGCTCCAAGTTAGGTTGGAGGTGTTTTCAGTTATGTTAACCAGCTGAAGGTTTCCTGGAGGCCTCAGCTTTACTGGAAAGAGAGAAGAAGCAGGGCTGATATCTCCATACTCTGTCCATGATAGGACTGTACATCAAGCCCCTCAGCAGCAGGACATCTCTTTGAGACAGGTAAACTCACACAGCCAGCAAAACAATGTCCCAAGCAGGTGTTTTTCTTCTGGATTAGTGAGCTGAATCCTTTCAACAAAGACTGAAACATGCCAAAGCTGTCTTAAAGAAGGGTGGAAACACATAACTAGAGGGGGCAGGGGAAACACAGCAAGACTTTCCATCCTTCTTGCAGCACACAGTTCTCATGAGGGCAGCTGAGCTATCCTTACCTGTTTGAAGCAAGATATGGGACAGGACAGGATGTGGCTGGCATGACACTGCATGACAGAGGAGCAAGTGGCAGGAGTCAACATTGTGCTCATTGTAGAAGGGGACGAGTAAAAGACAAAGACCTAAAATCAGCTGTGGGTGTTGCATAGGAGTGGATGAGAAAGGAAGATTAGCTATCCTCTCATGGGGAAGCTTCAGCGACCAGAAGGCAGACAAGTACTCACTATTTGCAAATGGATTGAAATTTTTTATTTGTGCAGGTATTTTGGTTTTATTCTCTCCAGTGTGGCAATGGACAGACAAGTTAAGACGGTCTGAAATGGTGAAGCACTGATTCTGCAAGGCAAATTAACCATTAGTGACAATGAAACCCCATGAATAAACATTCAAATTTCTAAGCATTGCCTATGCATAAGATGAGAGGCATACTTGACAATAAACATGGAAGGTATTTGTGGCAGAAGACCATAAATCTCAGTGATTAGTGAGGAACCTAAAATTTATATTAATTTGGTTGGATTTTTTTGTTTGTTTATTGGCAAGAAGGGCACAAAATATGGTGATACACTAGTTTCTTGGGATTTCCATATGTGCTGACTAAGCACTAAGTTACTCTCTAAGTGACACTTATTGAGAAATTTTATTTTTACCAGAACACTTTATGTTCCCTGGTAAGACTGAAACTGCATTAATATTAAACATGACACTTGAAATGCAGTGATGCTGAAGGGCCACATAAATCAATCAGTACTGAATAAGCAACAGAGAAATTAGCTTGATTAGAAAGAAAAGATTTTGGAGCTATATAACAACCCTGCAATTTGTCTTTGCACATGATATGCAAATGTGTGAAAGCTTGTCTGTCATTAGAACTGGTTGTGACTTTATCAATAAAAATATTAGCTCGAATTTGGGTGGGTGTTTTCTGAAAACATGGGCACTGCAGTGACTCTGGATGTGACTGAAGGAAGTACATAACTGATCTAAAATAAGACTGATTTAAATAAAGAACAATAGTTAGAAGATTTGCATCACCATTAGCTCCAATTATGTGTTGCTGTTGCATCTTGCATTAGACACATCTAACCACACTTCACAATAGCTAATGATCTGGAAAATGGTATTGATATTTCCTAAGAAAATGAGATCAAGAGACAACCTCAGAGCTGTTGGTGATGTCCATCCCTCCTCAGAGGAAAGGATTAGGGCCAAATACAGGTAATTGAGACATGGGAGACTGCATATGATCTGTCTGTCCTGCAGCTCTTCTGCATGTGTCAGGACAGCATGGCCCAGCTCACAATGAAGCCAATCCCTCCTGCAGGGGAACCCTCAGGAGGCATGTATATCAACAACACACAACACCAAGCCCAATACCAGATCCAGAGCCAGGGATTAGGTTTGGGCTTTTTTATATTACCCCTGGATGTTACACTGTTTATACACCCAAGATGCATATATAAATCCTTTCCACTTTGTCTTTAGCCAGGACATCCCAGATGAATTACTTACATTAGCATTTTGGTTGAAGGTTTTGATGCATCTCCTCAGTCCTGTCATATGCTCTGCCTTGGGTAATTTGCAGTGTTTCTTGTGTTTTTCAGGTGAGGGATATAACTCTTGTGAGCTGGGAAGTTATAATTTTGTAGTTAGTCAAATATTATGCAACACTAAAGGGCTTTCAAAGCTTTTTACATCCTACTGTATTTGCTGGACAGGTTACAGCATAGATTTAATCCTACTTTCTCTCCCCATTGTATCACTCAGACAAATTTTGTGTACTGGCACATGGAAGTCAATGCACCCTAGTTATTTCAAGGCAAAGATATCAGCAGATTTCCAGTTTCGAAGATTTCACAAAACCCTCATACTATCTTCTCTGCTTCCTGTTGATACCAGAGGGCATACAGAACCCAAACTCACCTACAGCAACATGGCCCTGGAAGACAAGTGCCTGTTTCAGCCCCTCAAGGAGTTACAGGTCTCCTTCCAGACACTGACAGTCCTGTAGGATCTCAGATATTCAGTGACATGTACCTTCTGAAACAGGTCACATCTCAGTCAGCCAGGACAGTACATCACAAGTGGCAGCACTACTCCATAACCTCTCTTCTGCTCTGACAAGTGTGGCTGGAGAGCCCCACCTGAGCTATGGCATGGGGTGTGGCAAGGTGGAGAACTGTGGGGTTGCAGCTGGGGCAGTGTCTGACGAGGTGCCTGTTCCAGCTCTAAGGTCAGATCAGGCCTGGGACTCAGTGACAGTGGGGAGGGTTTTCTTCCCAAAGCCCTGGTCAAAGAATCCACATCCAGCCCCAATTTCAACCACAGTCTCTGATTCACACCCATGGAGCAACATAAATGTTTTAACTTTCTAGGTCCATGCACCAGCCCCAAGATGTATTTGTCAATCTAACCCAATTGGAGGCTTCTCTATGACAACAGTGACAAGTAACCCACCCAACAACAGAATCACATGGAGCCTCTCCTTATGACAGGCATCCTGGGCAGACCTGGGGTTGGCTGGTAAGCCTCTTGGCTGCAGATGTCCTATTTGGAGATGACAGAGACTCAGGTAGCCCCCACTGCAGTACTGGCCAAATACCTCCCCTCTGCTGGGAGGCATGTGGGAAAGGAAAACATCATGTACTGGAAGAGATGAAAGAGCCAGGGAAGAGAAGGGGGACGGTATTTTTCTTCATTCATTGTTACTCAGGGTGCAATATCTCAGCCCATCTGTATAACGTCTATTCCACCCTTCTCCAGCCCCATCTCCATACATCTTCATTTTCCATTGAAAATGCCTTCCAGTCCCAAGGGTGTCTGCCAAGGATGAGGGATTTTTTGAAAAGTGAAGTTAGATAGAGCCATGGAGCTGGAAGATGGGTTGTGCTAGACAGTTTGGGACTGTCAGATGGCAAACACTGAGCAGTGGCTGCCAGCATCTCAGCCCACATGGAGATAGAGACAGAGTTCATGACAAAACACCTCAGCTCTGTGACTCCACTGCACCTGGCCTGGGAAAGGGAAGCCCACCTTTTTTTAAAGTTCTTCCTCAGTCTCTCCAGTTACCCACCTGTCACAAAAGCCTTTCTTTGATAAAATCTCCAGCTGGCAAGGTGCTTCAGCCAGGTCCCTGCCCGGGTCCCAGTCGCAAAAGAGAGCCACCCGTGAGTCATACCAACAAGTGAGGCTGGAGCCACCTGCCAGCAGAGAAGAGATGGACAGCAATGTGGCTCAATTAACAACAATGTGGCTCAATTAACAACAATTAATGGCATTAATTATCACCCTGGACAATGCTGCCCCATCTCAAACTACTGACTGACTCCTCTGCTGGACAACTCCAAGTAAGAAAGGCAGTGCCGCTCATTTGTCCATATCCTTGGAGGCTGATGTGCTCATCAGAGACCTGTAATATTGCATCCTCCTCTGGCTCTATGTTACAACACAAACATTGCATAGCAACATACCGTGGCACACACACTGCCCTGGCTGACTCCCCTCCCTCTTCACCCAGCTAGCACAGGTGAAAGGAATCACTTCTTACCTTGTGCTGAGTCTGATGCCCATGAGGGAGGCATGAAGCTGAACAGGCAGAGGTGAGACAGAAGCAGCAATGAGGGCTTCATCAGTACTGGCAACACACTGAAAGAGAGAAGACACCCCCACAACAGAGCTCAGCAAGGGAACTTCCTTCCACTGTCCTAGGATGCGGTGCCAGTCTTCTAGGTTCAGAAACTCATATCCCTTCCATTCCAGAGTCTGCACTTTTCCCTCAGCACCTCACGGTTCTCCTGCCTTGGGTGCTTTGCTCAGCAGTGAAGCTGTTCACAGGGCAGCACTGAGTCTGTTTGCAGGAATCATGTCTTTTGAAAATGCGCGAGTGAGCACACAGCAGTCCCTGTGTGTTGTCTCAGGCTGCCTGCTGACTCAGGTAGAGAGTGCTCCCTCGGCTGTGCACAGCTTCTGCTTTGAAGAGTTGCTTTTTTTGGTAAACCCTAGGGCTGAAATAACTAGATGCTTGCTGAGTAAGAGGGTCCCTGGATTCAACTGACAGAAATTAGTTGCAGAGCTCATGGCTTAAGAGGCAGATTTTGAATAGCACGTTTGGGACAGGTGGGGAAATCAGGGAGTCGGAAGTTTTTACCAGGTTCTAGAAAGTCAAGGCTTTAGCATATATATTTAAAAAATTACATAGTAGTGCACAAACTATGCATCATCCCCTCCAAGTAGACTCTTGCTCTGCAAGAGAGTCATGATTTTAAGTGTGTCAGAAAATTTGGGCTTTGTAATTAGGAAACTGAGCAACAGCCCTCATCCAGCCCAGGCACTCAGGGAGCCTCCTTGTCTTACAAAGCCTGTACAGTCATGTTCCATATTAGACAGACCGGCCTTACAGTCTTCTCATTGAAGCCTCTCTCCCTATCCGCCCAGACAGCTGAACCTTGAGCTCTGTCTTCACCCACAGGAGAAAAATTCGCCCTCACCTCTCACCAACCCTGGAGTTCCGGCAGATCTGAGGAAGATGGAAGCCCCACTGGACCTTACTGGGACTGCCAGAAGCGTGGGAGGAGAGGGTTTATCAAGGGCTGGCATGAGCCTAATACCAATCCCTGTTGTGATAAAAGATTAGGTTCAGAGGAAGAAAAACATGATGACAGCACATTAGCAGACAGGGGAGAGAAAGAGAGAAAGCGGGTGGTGTGGTTGTGAGATGTGGGGTATGATTTGAGAGGATTGTGGAGAGACAGAGAGATAAATATGTTCTCAGCCCATCCCAACGGTGAGATGCAGTTTGATAGATGGAAACTCCTTCAAAGATGCTTTCAGATCAGCCACCCCCATGTCGGAGAGAGCTGGCATTGCCTCCTTTACCTTCCAGCTCCAGGCATTGAGCGGTCCAGACGAATGGAGTCCCTGGGGTTGTGAGGTTGGATGGCAGCAGGTGCTGAATGTCAAACAGTGAGGGAAGGGTGAGGGTAAAAAGGAAGAGTGATGAAGGCAGATATCCCGGCTCAGAGAATGTCCACAAGAGAAGAGGTGCCCACAGCCCAGCAGTTCTGCCCCAAAGCTGTTTCTCTCATATATGCATGGTCTCTCTCTGTCTTCTCCCTCTCACCTGTGCACAGGAAGCTGCTGCTTGCTTGCCTTGTCAGACTGAGACAAGGCCCTGAAGTATCGAAAAGGCTAGTAAGGCCAAGAATAAAAAACCCCAACCAAACCACATTCTACTTCCTGCTGATAAAGCAGTAAGTGCAGAAACTGGGTTAGAGGGGTCAGATGTTAACACTGCTCAGACATTCTGGGACCAGTTCCAAACTGGATTGCTGAGAGGCAAAAGAGAGAGAGAAAAAAAGACCTCTTGGAACACTGGCAAGACCCGTAGCTTCCTCTCGTAGACACCCAAATGGATCACTCATATTGCTCTCAGTGTCTGCACAAATTTACAGATTCCTTTGAAACTGGGGACAGGAGTCTGTCTACAGTAGAAATACCATAGACCACTTTGTGAAAAATCGCTGGAGTTGCTGACCTGAGCAACACCTGAATGAAAGCAGACATTGTTGCCCCAGTTTTAGAGGATTCATGCTGGGTCACAGTGGGAGTGGAACCAGGTCAATGCTGAGTGTGAACAAGTTTGAGGCACACCCTCACACTTGCAGATGATGTGACACCACAAGAACACCCATCCCACTGCCTCCCTACCCAGCCAAACACCCCATTCACTCCACAGAAGGAAGAACCACCCCCTCTGACCTGTCTTGCAGCTAGTCCAACCAGGCAATACCGGCCTGCAGTAGCTGCAGTGCCTGTTTAGCATGGCTTGTCCATTCAACAGGCACGACAAAGATACAAAAAATATTTCCTTCTTCCAAAGTTTCCTATGCCCTTGCCTTTGCAGACAGATAGCCCCTTTCTTTGCCTTCACATCCCAAGCCAAGGCAGATGTACAAATGCAAATCCACAGCCTTGATGGTTGCCTGGTTCACAGATAGACATGGACCTGCAAACATGTCCTCACACCCCTCTCTCTTTTCCATACAAAAATAAAATTCTCTGAAATGCAGCACATCATGTTTGCTGTCTGAGCTGGACTGCACAATGATGGCTGCTGGTGTGAGGCCAGATGATGAGAGTCTCCTCTTACATGTGCAGTGGTCACCACATGTAAGTGTGGTGTGCCTCATCTTTCTCTCCTAGAGCAGTTCAAGGCCCAAGCTCAGGTTTGGCAAGACGGTTTTCTGACCAAAAGTTGTCAGAGGCTAATCATAAGTCTCCAGGCAGTTCCTGTTTGAGGACTCTATAAATGTGGAAGATGGGACCTAGTTTAACAACAAAGGGATCTTGGATTCAGTAGTGGAAAAAGGGTGTAGGAGCAGGATGGGTTCTTAGTCACATGAAACCCAGCCCAGAAACTGGATCTCAGAAGATACTAGACCTCAAAAAGAAATAAAGTTGGAGCAGAACAGTAGTTTGAAGGCACAGCCATTTTGCAGAAGGCTGCAATAGTCAATCCTCGTGGCCATTTCTGGGAAAGCATTGCAGTTGATCCAGAACCAAGCACTTACTTAGCCAGCAGTAGAGTGCAACACCCCTTTCTTCACCACACACAACAAGGACTAGTAGTTTTGACAGCTGTCATTTGAATGCATCTGAAAACTCTTGTCAGGCCAGGCTTGGGGAGGACAACTAGGGAATCAAAACCAGCCAGCCTCTGCTGAAGGGGATCAGGGGAGAAGATGGGCTGTGTGCTTTCCTGCTCTGGTAACTGCTGGTTGTGTATGTTGCTGCTTGGAGGCTCCCATTGGGATGGAGATGTAATGTCATGGATCATCAGGCCACAGATCACCTTTCCCAGGAACTCTGAAAATGAATGCAACTTACTCTGGCACAGAAATCCTCAGCTGAAGCAATGAAATTCTTGGTATCACCACCTTTGCAGCTGTGATGGAGCATTCATGCTAACCATAATTTTTCCTGTTTGTCCTTCAGGCTGGAGAAACCTACACCTTCCTTAAGACCAGAGATCACTTAGGGAAAGCAAGTGCACAAAGCACAGGCTTTTTATTGTTCAGCTCATCAAGGAAAAAACCTCCACTGATTCCTTTTTTCCCTATTTTTTTTATTTTTGTTTTTAATGCATAAAAACTATATGAGGCTGATTGTGCGCTATGGTACCTGAAATAGTGGAAAACTGAACATGTAGTCAGTCCCTATAGGAGATGGGTGACTGATGCAGTTGGAAACAAGCTGGAGACTGTTTTTTTCTAGATCTGTTTCTCTGCGATTAAGTCTTGTGCAGATTTTCTGCCATCTAGTAAGGACTGATGTCACATTGAAGACTTTCCCATGGAGGGTCTCAATGGAAAACCAGCTCTCCTCTATCAAGATATCCTTGCTCAATAAGGGATATACCTCTTTCTCAGCAGTAACTGGAATTAACTGACCTTTCCAAAACTGTGAAGAGAGGGGGAATGATCCAATGGATCAGCTACAGACAGCCGAGCATCAATATGTGGAGACTTTGAACTTCCTCAGCATATTTTCCTTGGAAACACAATTTAGAATGTATTGAAGCAACAACTGTGTGGCATACATAAGATATGTATGTATGAGAGACATGATAATGGCATTATGTCCAGACTCCACCTTGCACATGTAAATTATGCTTGCTGTCAGCACAGGTTTTGAACTTGACTGCCCAAGATGTTGTGCTACTGAGAATGTGGCATTTTTTATCTCCTTCACACTGATATTGTTAGGAATTGTGCCATTTGTAATGTGAGAAGCCAAACAAAACCACATTGTCAGCAACACATGCGAGGTGTTCTTGTCTTTACCTTCCTGTCCCCATAATGGTGGCTGAGATGGGCAAACTCTGCAGTCAGTGGTGTTCAGAGTTAAAGTGGCGGGTAAAAGTGTGATGATGAAGGTTTGGTTAAAGGTGTTGTTTGGTCCAGATTGGTTTCAGGAGCAGCGTAAGTTTTAAAAATACTCAAGACTGACGTGTGTACTTATGCACAAGACTTTCCCCCCCTCACACTGCTTTAATTAGAGAAGAGGAGTGCTGCTGAAACTGCTTATTTTCAGTTGTGTGTCCACTGAGAGTCTCTGCAAAATGGCAAAGGTGAACAGGGGAACAGACACAGAGAAGAACTGTGAAGGGCAAAAGTATTGTGTAGGGTAAAACTATCCCACGATTCATCAGCTCATCACGTTCATTAAGGCTGGGGACATCCCTTCCCTTTGCTGGCTCTCAGTGGGACCAGAGTGCCAGGCTAACTGGGATGCCTTGCAAACTGCCCAGCTTACCAGGATGAGCTCAATGGAGGACTTAGCACATCCATCTTGGTGTCCAGTCCCCATGGCCCTCTGGAGTGGAGAAGTGGAAAGGGCAAAGAACCAGCAGAAGGTGAAGGGATGAGGGCAGAGATGCCCTGATGGCCACTAAAGTTTGCTTCCTGACAAGATACACTGTGAAGGTCTCTAGAAGCTCTGCAAGTTATTTCTGGTACTTTCCAAATAATGTTGTTTCAACTATAACCTTTGCATTGAATTTCCTGCCAGTCGTATGCATGCACTTCTCAAAATATCTGAAGTTATCTTCCCCTTAAACTGTGGTTCTACTCTGAAAAAAGTCTATAAAAATGGCCATGTGGGAAACCAGTGGTCAGTGTATAAGTGAAATCTTTATTTAATTTGTTCACATTACAAGACTATAAGAGGCTTTACTTTGTATCAAAACAATAAACCTGGGCTGATGTGAGAGAGGTTTTTTCCCTGCTGCTCCATCATTCATAGAGATATTGCAACTACAGGCTAAACACTGCCCTCAGGTTAATCTCCATCACTGTATTTAAGTGGAGAGGCATTTAAGCAATGGAGTTTAAGATCTGGAATTGGTTACCACAATGGAGTAACAATGCTGGGCAGCAAGTATTAAGCCTATCTATAGAGCAGATTATATTCCTGCATTTCTTTCAGTCCAAATTCTGCCCTACAGAGTGTCTTGATAGACATGCCTGATAAAGGCAGTAGACATCAAATATACACATGAATACACAAGATGTTCAAAAGTAGGGATTCCCTAGCCGAGAAGGCTAGAGAAGAACGTGGACAAAAGTGGTAGGAGGTTGAGCCATTCACAGGCATTTTTACTCACAACTCAGAGGCCAGAGGTGGGAGGTGATGGAGGTGTTTACTTTCACTCCTTGACAGTGATGGTCACAGACCCAGAGAAGTGGGGAAAAAAGGGTGGGAGGGAGAGCATGCTAGTTTCAAGCAGTTTCACTCTTTGCCTACTTGCTGTGAACACATAGCTATGATCTCATGAGGAGAAGCACGGGACAGTCACAAGACGGCCCTGCTTGGGGCCTGAGCCCTAGCTCCTCATTATGTTTGGGTTGAACTAAATAGTGTCAGGACTTTGGCTGGAGGGGCTGGAGCCCAGCAGTAGAGTCAAGCTTGAAGAGAGCTCCTACGAGTGGATGCCTGTCTCCCTGATGAGTGCTTGTCGTGCCACAAGGGCTGTTCAGACCCAGAATCCCCGCCTAGAGACCCTCAAGGAAGACCTGGGCTGTCACTCTGGGCCTGGCTCAGCAGCATGAAGGAAGGCCACTGCCTACATCCTTGTCTGAACCTGTGGACATGATGTCTGGTAGGCCCAGCAGGCATTTGAGCCACAGCAGCGTGGCAACTGATCTCTGTCAGCTTAATCATGGTGCCTGTGTTATGCAGGTGGTCTTATTCTGGCACACTGAGATAGAAAACTCAGCAGTGGGAACTGTAAGGAAGGTACATGCCCACGGGAATATCAGCATGTGTGTACAGCTCTCACATTCTCTCTGAGTCTCAATTTCCCCAGCAGAGAAAGGGGTGTAAAGGACACCTTCCCATCTTCTTCAAAAACAGATTCATAGACCAGGCTCTGGGTCTTGCATCACACCCAGGTGTCTACTGCTCAGGTCTGTAGGGCCATTATTGACTTACAGTATTTAAACCTGCCTCTGCAAGTCCCTGAGGGTTCTCCTGACATTGAATATTGAAGACGCATGGCTCGACTGCCTACGGAACTTGCTCATAGACCTGTATTGAAGATGAATTGCCTGTGCAAGTGATATGTTCTACAGGAAGGCAGCACTGGACTCAGAGAACAGCCTTATGCCAGCTCTATGCCCAAGCAAGGTAATGAGCTGAATGCTGGCTGATTTGCTATTCAGCATCAGTGGTTGCTCTTGTCCTTGAAGAAAATCATTACCTTATTTCCTGGGCAGTCATGGAGAGATAAAGCCCTGCTCTGTTTTTCAGCCTGTCAATGTGTTACATCATTATTTAAAGTTAGAGGGTACAAATACTTGTCAAGCCTAATATGAAGCAATGACAGCTTCCAGACCTAATAAATTGAAAAGAATTTAGGGATTTATTGTACATTCAAAATTGCTTGAAGGCAAGACACAATGTTGTAAGGAGATTCTTGAGAATAAACCCTCAGGTATTTTGATCATCAAGGCTTGTTTCCAGCTTAATCACATTTCCCTTCCTTCTCGAGAAGAAAAAAGTCATTACAGCCACCACCCCCATTCTGCTCAGAGCTCTCCTTGCTCCTCCATTTTCTTCATCTCTTTGCCTGAGCAGCTTCTAGAAAGGGAGTTAATTAGATTGTTGATTTTGTTTTAAAATATAGTTGGTGATGTTATCCTTATCCAAGGGCCAACCCCCTGCTCCCCCTTACGCCCTTCCAGGGGTTACTAATTTGTGGCTGCAGCAATTATTAACTTACATGTCATTAAAATGCCTGAACAGAAATTACTTGTTTGGAGGCAGCTTCCTGTCTCCTTACAGCTCTCTGCTTAGGAACTGCATTCCTGTTTCTCCCCTGGGCTCAGCCAGAGGAGCTGCTTTCCCTCTGCTCTCTGGTTTCCCGGGTTCAGCTCTCCCCCCATTTGCCCTCTAATGTTGCTGCTCTCCACCTTGGGAGGCAGAACATCTGATGAGAAAGGCCACAGCCAGTGCACTTGGATGTAAGGAATGGAAGGGAAGGGTGGTGCTCAGGTGGACCACCTGACCCAAGGACTTGAGGGCATTTTACTCCTTCAAGGGATGTACCACTACCTTGTGAAACAGCTCAGAACAAAGAGCTCCCCAGCCCTCCTGAGAGCACACCTCTGCCAGGGTTTTAGCTCTGGGGGAAGGTCCATGGGGGCACTGTCCTCAGTTTGCACCTGAGCCTACATTCGTGTGCACACACAGACACACACACACACACACACACACACACACACACACAGAGCACAGTTCAGGCCCAGTGGGAAAGCATGGGGCACATCAAGCACTTGGCTCAACTTGAATGCTTACCCTAGAAATAGGCCAAGGACAGCACATGTCTGCAGGCATGAGGGTCCCTTCTCTCAGCCATGGTCTACTTAGGTGAGGCTTTAATTCTAATAGGAAACATGTACTTTTGCTTTTATGTTTCAAGGACAAGAGTGTCACTACATTTCTCCAGAGCTGACCTTCCGTGCACCACAAAAGATCTCCCCCTTTCTTGCTACTTTCCCCACCCACTTTGCAGGCAGCAGGTTCCTTTATCAGAGATGCTCAGTGTTCAGGAGGAAGGTGGCTGATGAAAAGGACTGCTCAGGGTTTTTATCCTTTTGGTCCTGGAAATTATGCTGGCAGGCTGGTGCAGCATCTGTCCCTCCTTCCCTGTCCCCTGCCCCAGCCCCCATGGTGGGGGAGGGAAGAGTGTGGGCGGTGGAAGGAGTTGTGGTCCCCAGATGTGTGAATTGTTGCTGAGTAGAAATAGCAAACCACGGACAAACAGCAGCTCAGCTGAAAGCCATTGCTTTGGGCTTGCATCACTGACCTTTTCCTCTTGCCCTTGTCTGTCCTCACCTGGCCTCCCACTGCTCCCCCTGCACTTTGCACTCCGAGAGCTCTCTGCAGTGTTTAGAAATGTTGAGGAGGACTGGCATAGGAATGCAAAGGAGAAGAGGGGAGTGGAAAAAAAAAAAAGACCTGCAGCAAAGAGAAGGCTATCCATTCATCCTCTCTCCATTTCCTCCAGGCTCAGAGGACAAGAGAATCGTGGGCTGAGCCAACTCACCGCTGTCCCTGCCTGGTCTACCCATTGAACTGAAGGCTCAGATGTTCTGCCTCCACGGCTGGCAGAATTGGGGATGAGGGAAGACCAGGAAGCCTGTCTGAGGGTCAGGGGAGTGCTTCAGTATCTGACATAAAAGGAACAAATAGAATTAAAAAAAAAAAAAATTTAAAATCATGTGGTACAGCTGTAAAAGCCTGCATAATTCTCTTAGACTAAAACAATGCTGCCAGCAAATCACACATGGAAAAGGGGGAGCTGGGGCAAAGCAAGGGCTTGGGAGGTGTTTTGGATTGTGTGTGGAATAGTAACTCTTGGCCCAAAAGATTTGCTCAATTGCTGGCTGTGGCCGCAGGTGACAGGGCTTCATTGCTGGGAATGTCCTTACTAGTGATCTTCCCCATTTCGCTATTTTAAGGGAAGAATTGAGGACATGTGGGGAGAAAAAAGTGTCTGTAGGAGTGAATGTGAGAACGCTACAAACCCAGAAAAGCATATGTGGGGCAAACAGAATGTAGTGACCATCAGGCACCCCATGGAAGATGCTTGCTGTAGGGCATTGTTGTGCCAAACACCTTGAAGGTGATCAGGATTTCAGAGCAGGGGATCAGAATAGTGAAAATGATGCCTGCAGGATTTTGGTCAGTTAAACAAGAGATCTATTGTTCTACTTCTTCTCCGTGGACCATTTCTTCCTCTGGCTACTTTGAAGCATTGCATCTGCCCTCAGTAGCACCTATGAGGCTTGGGCACATCTGCCCCCTCCAGAGGGGCACTGCAGCTCACGTTGTCAGTGGAGGCATCTCTGCACTTCTCCATCCTCAACCACACTGGCAACAGGTGCAAGTGTGTTAAAATGAATCAGGAAAAAACACAGACTCCTGCCTCCCACTCATCCAGGGCTCTATTTACAACTTTCCCAGGTAGATGGGGAGTTCCCTACTCCTTAGCTTCTCCAAGCCAAGAGCTCTACATCCTCCTCCCTCCCATTTTAACTGTTGCAAACAGATACTGGGAAAAGTGTGAAGTTCTGAAATAATCCACAGGTCATTTGTGTGTTAAGTGACACAAACTCAAGAGACTGGATGGTCTGCAGAATGAGAAACTGTCAGAAGCCCTTAATTTAAACCTTCTGCCCTGGTCCTCACGGTGGTATAACTGCAAAGCAAGAGATCACAGAGAGCTCGTGGGTGAAGGAGAAGGTATCTCATTAGATGAGGGAGCTGTGCCTGTACTGAAGAGGCCTGGAGCGTCAGCACCCTCTGCCCACCTCCTGATAGCATCTTCAGAGCGTGCCAGGCTTGCAAAGGGCAACAGTTTCCATTGGCAGGAAGGTGAGAGATGTCCATATGGGGTTGGTATGTGTGTTGGCATGTGTGGGTATTTGCGTGTGGGTGTCACAGCAGAGTGTGCACTGAGCTGGCCTCCGAAGCCTGGTGTGATTAGGCAAGTGCCTGCTTTGCCACTGTGGTCAGAGAAGGGCCATGCCACATGAAGCTGTGGAACAATTGCCCTCAAATGCAGCTGTGCCTCAGCATCCACATAGCTATGAGCAGGGTCCACATCCAGCCCTTCAAATCCTATGGCACCTCCCAGCCAGCAATGTGAAAGGGAAGTTGAGAAAAAGGAGATCTGGGCAGGCTAAATCCACTGGTGGCATCTGGCTGCAATGTGCTAGATGGAGGGAAGTGGCAGCTCTGCGACTAGTGGTACTAGGCAATGCTGGCTGGGGTGTTGCATCACCCCCTCTCCCTTTCTGGGCTCAGGGGGATAAACAAGACTGAGATGTGAGTGAAGCAGGTTGTCTGGGTGGTTTGAGAAAGGAGGAAGGACAGCAGTCTGCAGAGAAACCTGCTACAGTACAGCGTGGCAGCCCCTGAATAGTGCATTGATATGGGGCAGATCTTGTACCACAGCTGGCAGCTGAGTCAAAGCCAGAGACACTTCCTGTGACTGCCCCTCCTGTGACAAAAGCTCTGAAGGGATGTGGAGCCAGGTCCTGCTTTCTTATGTCCCTGCTCTCCCTGCTTTGGGTGCATCACATCCACCAGTGCCCACCTGCAGGGTCAAAGGTCTCCTTCATACTTTTCTTGCCCTTCTTCTCTCTTCCTCTTTCCCACAGCTATCACAGGGCAAGGAGCTATTGCAGGGCCTTCATCTTCTCCTGACTTGTCCCTGGCATGTGTTTCCTTTCCCAGAGACAGCACTATGTCCTGCCCTTCACGTCCTCTCTCCCACTCTGTTCCTTTCATACCTGCAAGACCAGGGACCAGCAGAAAGGCCGTCTTCAGGGATGACAGATGACTTGAACAAACTTCAGGCATGTTAGCAGAGTCCTTTGCAGCAGAGTTCAGACCACTCTTTCAGGGAAAGATATAGGCACAGCTCCAGGAGTAGTGCTGTAGCTGCACACTCCAGGGCACATGCTTTGCCCAGGAGAGAGATGCAGGCTGTCACCAATCCCTGAATCACATTGTTGGGGGTTAGATTTGGGTTTTTTTGTTTTGCCTTTTGGAATTTTTTCCCTCCAGTTGCTAAGCCACTAAGGACTGAGTGCTTGTCGGTACTTAACGAAAGACAAAAGAAACCAGGGAAAGGGATGGGGGGCTGGGGGGTGGGCACTCTTCCCCTTGGCACTCCGGAGAGAGAACACCCAGGCTGTTTTACCTTGCTGCTAGAGGAGTTTCACTGTCACCATCGACTCCGCTCCTGGGAAAACCTACCATCATCTGCTCGTGTGCCCGGGGATTTCTGAGTTCTCCTCCTGCCCTGCTGGAGTGGGCCCGACCCTGTCCCGCCGTCGCTTTTGCAGCTTTTGCCTATGCTGACCTCACACCCTCTGCTCAGCCAGGACATCTCTGCTGCTCCAGCCACTACTGCGGAAACTGCCCATCTACCTCATCATCAGCCCGGGTTCTTCCACCGTTCCAGCTTGGTGCCTCAGAGCCACTGAGATCAGACTGTCCTGGGATTTGTGGTCCCTCGCGGTTCTTGGTCCTGTCGTATTATTAATGCTGTAGTTGTTTGTTTGTTTGTTTGCTTGTTTTGTTAGATATATATATATTAGTAAAAAAAAAACCCTGTTATTCCCATTCCCACATCTTTTTGCCTGAGAGCCCCTTAATTTCAAATTTACAATAATTTGGAGGGAGGGGGTTTGCAGTCTCCATTGCAAGGGGAGAGCACCGGCTTCCCTAGCAGATACTTGTCTTTCAAACCAAGACACACATTCCAAAGGGCATCTCCATTGCATGGAAAAAAACCCACGGAGTGAATTAATGAATGGTCTCATGGCCTTCTGGGCATGGGTGCACTCCCTGGCAGGGCAGTAGGGCTGATCTGACCCATTCTAGACCTTGTTCCTTCAAAGCATTGCAGGATCCACCTTGCTGGAGCTGAGCCTCATCTTCAGCAACTCCCTGGTCAGGCTTCCATGGTGTGATGGGTGGCACCAGCTACATATCCTGCTTGTCACCATGCATCTTAGACCCAAGGGACTTGGCTGAGGAAACTCTTCAGGTGGCAGACTGAAAGGTTGAATCATAGAAAGCTTTTCTTGAAGATCTGGCTACACATTTTCAGTCATCTCTGTCTCTCTCCCTCCTTTCCTCACCTTTTGTAAGTGTGACAAAGTCACTTCTTATCTGCCAGTATCTCACCTCAAGGAACAGGAACATGCACAAACACGACTTCTACACTTCCTGAGGACACATTTTTATCTGCTTCCTCAGAAGTAAATAAAAAATGGGAAGAAGGCTGGACTCTGACCTGACAGAGTATTGCATTTACTAGGATATGTATAGCCCTTGCTCTGGGTCTGACACAGGACCAAAGAGGCCTATAGGGATGTGTATGATTATGTATTCCACCCTTTGCCAAATGAAGTGTCTGGTACACATCAAACCACAGGAGAAACTATGTGAAGGTGAATTAAACTCAAAATAAAAGATCCTATATGGGCACATCATCTTGGTTTTTTGCCTATCCTTCTAGCTCAGCAGGAGCCCTCTCAGTCCAAAGATGATAAACAAAACCCCATGTACCTCTTTGACTAGGATTGAAACCCCACAAGGCATTTCCCTGTCCTTAGGATTCTACTCCTTCTAGATCTTTCACTCAAGCTTGCAAGTCTCCAGTCCCTGCTCATGTCTTCCCTTCTCCCTCAACTTTAAGAGCAATTGTCACTTGTCTTTCCACCTCTGACTTGACTCTTAGGCCTTTCTCATCACACTCAGGTCTTCCAAATATGCATGCCCAGCTTAACTCTGGAACTGCCACTCATTCCAATATTAGGAAGCACAAGTGTCCAATCAACAGTTTACTATGCCTCCTACACTGTACTTCCTGGCCTTCAGCTCTTGGCAGAGAAGTGACACATGTTAAGGAAAACAGAAGACACTTGTGCTTCCCAAGTACTTGATAGAAGAATGTGCTAAAATTTTCATAAGATAAAGGGATCTGATCTCCCTTAAGAGAACTACAACGTTAACCCAGCCTTCCTCAATATAAATAGGTACTTGAAGGTGCTCTTACAACCCGTTGTATTTCCTGGGAATTTTTTGGTAATCTTCAAAAAATCCATTTTTGAATTTGCTGAAAGATTTTCCAGCAAAAGGAAGAGGGTTGTCATAATTAGAAGTGTTCAAGCAGTAAATATTTTAGGATAATGGTTCTTTGCAAAGGAAACAGATGCAAGATTGTGAAGGAGTACCCAGGGAAGTTTCAGAGCTGAGTTAGACTTTGCACCTGTCAATTTCAGGTAAGTGTCTTTTCCATCACATCATTCAGCAATAACCAGACCTAGAAGGAATAGGCTGGGAGAGAAAATCAGGTTTAAGTGCAAAACAACCAAGGAAAAAAGTTTAATACCACTGAAAAAAAAAAAAATATATATACAAAAGTTCTTGGAGTCTGTTTGGTTTTGTTACATAGAGCACCATTAATTCCAGAGTACATCACAACTCAGCCTACTACACTTTCCAGAAAGCACCCAATACTCCTGAAATCTGATTTAGCACCAAGGGAATGCCATCTTGTTTAGCACCAGAAGCCTGTTAAACACACCCTTTGGTTCCCCTTCTCTCTCTGGCTGCTCATGGGTAGCACAGGAGACCTGTCACCAGCTGTCACCATTCAATCACCAAATAGGAAAGGAGAGACAAGGAAGTTTGTTTACAGAGATATTGAGTGTTAGAGAGGCTTGCATCTCTTCAGGCAGACATGGGCACTATATACTGTAAATAGACTATTTGTGGGTTTGCAGCCTGTTGAGGAAGAGAGAAAGGGATTCAGTCCTGAGCACCACCTCCAGCTTTCTGCTTCCTCTGCTATGTGAAATCCTGTTTCTGAGCAACTCCACACACTTCACCTGCTAAGGGAGAGGAAGAAACTCACAGTCTCTTTTAGTTTCCATGATCCCTTCATTACATGTTCCCCTGTGAAAAAATCAGCCTTGCCTTAGTGAAACTTTGTTTTTTATACCCCTTGCCTCATTGACAATGGGTGGGGAGGATCTAGAGCAAATTTCCTGAAAATCACTACAGTCTGTACAGCTTCCTTAGAAAATTATGGAGAGTAAGTAAACATGATAAGAGAGAAAATGCCCCGCAAATTTTTCAAGGTCAGTTTTAATATTTAGCTTTGGTTCCTGTTCCTTTGCTATCCCAGGCTGTGTGTACCAGACCTAATCTTGTATAATGATGCACATTTCTTCTGGGAGAGCCCTGGTAGTCCCAGGTGTATAGGCAGAGACAGTGGCTCATCATGAGACAGCAGAACCTGGGTAAATCCAATGATTCATGATCAGTGATGAGCAGAGAAGAAATACCCATGTTTCTCCTGCTTGTCCTGCTCTGAGACTCAAAAAAGAGACAAGTCTTGGCACTGCTGTTTATGGGAGCATCATGACATGGAAGTAGGTTTCCCAAAGTTCTGAGCCAGCCTCACCTGCTTCCCCCTAATCTGCAGCACCCCTTCCAGAGGAATGCAAGTGGGAGAAGTGTGAGACCAACATAAATGGTGCTAGAAAACCCTACCACGGGCATTCCTTTCTCATTGCAACATCTCCAACCTGACAAAAAGATCGAGGGTATGTTTTAGCCACATGCTTTTCTCAGTTACTCTGATGAGATTGCCAGAAAAGAGCATGGAGCATACATCAGGGAAGTTTTTAACCCTTGGGCAAGGTGCTTTAGTCTCACCTCTATCTCTGTTCCATCACAGAGGCAAAGAAGTGGCAGCCTGTCCAGGTTTGGAATTGATTGAACTGCAATTTTCACTAAGCCTCGAGCTCAGTCCCTGAAACAGGTTCCTCTATACTAGTGTGGGAGAACCACCTTCAGGAGGACAATTAAATGCCACCTCTGCCAAAGGAGACCAGATTCGAGTTCACTCTCTGGACTAGCTTCCCATAGCTGATGAGCCAAGACTGAGAAGCACACCAGAGAAGGTGTAGAAGGGGGGTTTTCAAGGTTTTTTTTGTCTCTCTCTCTCTCATTCTGTACTGGTGATCCCTCGTGGGAACAAAATCACCACCTCTACTGAATCATGCCCATGAAGGGTCTGGCCAGGTGTTTGGTCCTTCATCTCTTTGAAGAGCTAGAGCTGGCACAGAGGAGGACAATCCCACCAGGTCTAGGTTTGACAGCCAGCCTGGATTCTGTGACACGGAAGAGTGTCTATGGAAAGCCAGTTTAAAAGGCCAACAGTTTCATTTTAAAAAGACAGTATCCTCTCTCAGTGCTCCTACACCTTCCTTGTGCTACAGGAGACCATCAGACCCCAGTCCTCTCTCCAGGTTACAGATACCAGAGGTGACATTAAGACCTTGTTTCAGGCTGCAAAACCAGTCCGTCTAGTTAGGATGGAGAGGAGCCAGGATGTACCTCGGCAGTGGGGACTTTCTAGCCCTCTCCATAGGAGTTCTTTGTGTATGAAGCCCCAAGGAGGGACACAGGCCCAGGAGCAGCATTTTAGCTTTCCTCTTACTCTAGAACCTTACATGCCAAAGGTAGCTTGCTGGCAGATTGAGAAGAAGCCAATAACGTAAATTGGGATTATGAGGTGAGGGGCAAGAGGTGGTAGTGCTATGATGTAAAGTGGACAGATACAGGTCTGGCAACAAGAGAGCATGAGGTGGGAGCCAGTGAGGCAAGTTTCACACTCGGTGCCTGAGATTTGACAGGCCCATTTCCAAGTGATTTGCAGTGATTACAGGCAGTAAAGAGAGGGGAGAGAGAGAGAGAGAAAGAGAGAGAGAGAGAGAACAAAAAGGAAAAGGCCTAAGAGGCCCCAAGGAAGAGGAGAGGCAGTTATTCAGTGCTGGGCTTGACCAAGTACCCGCTGAAGGTGATGTACACATCAACATCATCACTGTAAATGGCATTCTCCCGCTCACGTTTGTAGAGTCTCACCCAGATCTCATCATTTTCCTGGAGCTCCAGCATGAGGCTCTGGCTCTGCATGATGCTGCGGTCGCTGGGTTGAGCATACAGGATGACTGCCTCTTCTTCATTGTGCATGATGTGCATGTAGGTCTCCTTGAAGTTCCAGGTGTGGACATTGAGGCTGAAATAGTAAAGTCCACCCACTGAGCAGTAGAACTTGCCATTGAACATGTCGAAGTGGCTGTAGAGGTTGACAAAGACGGTGTCAAAGATCAAGACCTGGTAGTCCTCGCTGCTGTGCAGCGCTTTCTTGCGACCGATGGAGAATGCAGCGTACTGATGCTTGCAAGGGTCTCCCGCTGCGCCCGTCTGTCCTTTACTGCCTTTCTGGCCCTGGGCACCCCGCTCACCTCGTGGTCCTTCTTTGCCCCATTTCCCTGGCATCCCAGGCTCTCCCCGGTCTCCTTTCTCTCCTATAGGAGGAAGCAGAGGACACAACTCCTGGGTGACGCCAGAAGATGTGGAAGTGACGGTGAGAAATCCTAATGAGGAGGAAGAGGATTGCACAAGAATGGGGCAATGCCAGAAGAAGGAACATTTCTGAGGTCACAATACTACTGCCCTTCATGGGAAAGGAGCTAGCAGAACTCTGGTAGTGACTGGAGCCTTTTCCCCAATGAATCCCCTGCTCACCAAATGATACAGCTCTGCTGGAGGCACCAGGACCTCTCCATAGGAGACTTCAGCCTCAGAGGGAGTCCAGCAGTCCAAAGTACCATCGGGACTCTTGACCTCTTCTTCCTCCCCCACACTCCTTTACCTCCAGCACAGCCTTGCCCTCCCACACACCTCTCCTATGACCCAGTTATCCACACAGGATGCACACCGGTCTTGCTGTAGGCTGGAGAAAGGGAAGAACTGCCAACAGCTGTGGGGGAATATGATTAGGGAGGGACAATACGGTGGTCAGAGGGAAAAGATCCAAGCTTGACTGGGCAGATGGATCACTACAACTTAGAGGGATGGTACTTTTGAAATACTGGCATGCTTTGACCATGTTGTATAATTAATATTGCAGTTCTAACCTGGTGTGCACTGCCCATCATGCATCTGGGCAGGCATCAATACAGAGACTAGCACCAGAAGGTACTTTGGGTATACAAGGAAGGAATGGGACTCAGAGCAGCACTACGTGACAGCATTCAAAATCTGTGTCTTGTTCTTTTCCTCTTCTCCAACCCCTGCATGGTATTGGAGGTCCCCCTTAGACACTCCACTTTAGTCTAGGCCTCTATCTACCCTTCTGAGCTTTGATGGATTACAGCTACTTCCAGGCAGGACTGATAAGGGAGAACATCTGCCCAGTACACCCAGATGAACCACAGAGCTACAAGAAGCGTGTGGCAGCATCCAGCTGGGAACAGGCTTTTGCCCACAGCAAAGGCTAAAAGGGAAGTCCTGAAGGGAGGAGCTGATCTAAAATAGGGAACCCTTTCCCAGTAGCCAAGTCAGACACTGCAGGGTGGAAATGAGCTGGGGGTCACTGCCAGTTTAACCTGGAGGTGCTTGTAAATAACTGCTGCTTCCCTTTGCCCTCCTACCACTCCCAAATGCACATGATCCACAGAGCTGGACAAGGTTTCCCCACAACCTCCCTTGGTACCAATGCCCTCCAAACATGCTTATTTTGCAGTTGATAAGGAATGGTCCTTCCCTCAGGCACTACGGGACTCTGTAAGTCTGAAACAAGGAATGTGTCCCCCCAGCTTGGCAAGAGGCTGTTAGTGCCACTCCTGTGTTAGCAAGGAGGAAGAGTTAGTAGCAGGCAGCGTCCTGAGACACAGAGATGGCAGCAGAGATATGCATTGACTTCCATCCCCCCAGGCTACTCCCCATCATAGTACAAAACACCTAAACCCTGGGCATAGTGTGTGTGGTCACTTATCATCCAGGATGGCTCCTGGTGGTCTGTTAGCACAACCAGCATGCCAGAAATCCAGCTGTCACCTCCACTGCTATGCCATCAGTCCCTGATCTGGCCTTGGCATCCCAGGGCAAAGACTTACCCTTCAGAATGGTGATGTTGATATAGGGACGGACCTCTGGCACTGGGTAGGGAAACTGGTGGTGGCTTGGAGGGACTGGTGGGGTATCTGTGGAAGAGTCCAGTGAGTCACAACAGCGCTTGCAAGCACCAGGGCCTGGTTCTGTGAGGTTGGGTTCATCAGCGGGTGCCCCAAACACAAGAAGAGGGAGAAAAAGGAAGGTCAGGGATGTGCGCAGGTAGGTTATGTCCATGGTGACCTGGGAAGATATGAGGCAGTGCCAAGAGTGAGGTATAAGAAGGGGGAGGACATAAGGGATGGAACAGAGAGCATGATGAAACATCTTTCCATGGTTGGAGCCAGGGGTGGTATGAAATGGCATCGTCCTGTGGAGGGAGCTTACATGCTTGTTCAAGGCTGCCATCTGAGCAGCAACTGCATGAGCATCAACTGCACGGCCCAAGAAGGTACCGCACACCCTTCTGCCCAGGTCAACGAAGACTCGGTGCTGACCCTGGGAGAAAGCTTGCTGCTGACTAGGCAACAAACCATTAACGATATTAGAATATTCAGTCCCCAGGCTGGGATAGAGGAAGGAGACAGAATCATAGAATTGTTAAGATTGAAAAAGGCCCCTGGGGTCATTGCGTCCAACCTCAACAGTTCTTTAGCAAACACATGCTCTGGTAGGCTGTTCAGTCTGTGGGAAGTGCTGTAAAAAAGTTCTCCAGCCCTCATATCAATGCGTATCAACTCTTTATAGCAATCTAACCCCAAAATCCCCTTGTCCCAGATGGACCCTGACCCACACCTCGTGCAGAGATGCCTTTTCTCTTATGGGCTGGGAACTTAACTTCAGCCTCCTCCTTTCCCCCACCAAATCCCACCCATGCCAGCGGTCCCCTCACACCCATGCCCAGTGGATTCTCAGGCAAACCCCAGCACCTCCCCAAGGGGACAGCCAGCTCCCCAGCACAGCCTTTGGGCAGAGCAGAGGGAAGCTGCTTCGCTGCCAAGGGTGAAGGACATGAAGCTCTGCAGCTTGCAAAGAAGTATGCTTACGAAAGGCAGGCACGCCAAGCAGCTGAGAAAGCCCCTCTTGCAGCCTGTGCCCCTCATCCTGCTGCCTGCTCTCCGGCACAGCGCAGCTGCTCACCCCAGAGGCCGAAGGTTCCCCTCTTCGTTTTTCAGCCTCTGCTCGCCAGCTCCCCTCTGCCTGCAGGGCAGGCCCCCGGGCCCATGGCTTTAATGAAGCCGGCTCTTGGCACAGGCACTGCTCAGCGCTGGCTGGGTGCGCAAGCTAGGCTTGGACCGGCTCCCTCCCCTCTCCTCTCCCTCCTTCTCCCTCCCTGGCTTTGGGTGCTCTCCATCCTAAACCGGCTTGGATTTCAACATCTTTTTAACTCTTTCCTGCGTAATGCCTTTTTCTTATACGTGTTGTTAGTTTGGTTTTACTCTCTGCCTTTTCACTTCCAGCTGGCAAAAAATGCAGAGGCAGCACAGACTGTGCCCTGAGCAAGCGATGGACAGCAGCAGGGTGGTGTCCCACCTTTGGCATCTCAGGATGGACAAGGTAAGGTGCATTGGTGCAAGAGACAGACTTTCCTTCAGACAGGATGCTACAGGATTCTGTCTTCAGTCCTTTGTGCTAGTCCCTTGTCCCATGTATTAGTCCTTCACTTGGCCATGCTCTCTTCCCAGCTGTGCCTGACCCACTCATAGTCCCCAAACTTCAACTTTCATGCTGTCCTGCATTGTTTTTTCTGCACGTCACTGTGGCCTCTTGCTCCAGGCATATTTCTAGCAGGAGCAGCTGCTAGTGGGGAGAGGCATCAGTTTTTCCCCTCCCTGGTCATCCCCTCTGCCTGGGCAGAGCCCCAAGCCTTGTGCTCCAGCACGTGTCATCTCTCGGTCATGTCCCCTGTTTAGGTCTCAGGCCGAGCATTTTGGATGGGAGGGGTGTGCCTGGTCTGAAGCACACCCTGGCTGCTGGGAGCTGCCTGCCAGCAAAACTGGGGATTTGGAAACAAACCCTGGCTATGACCACTGTCCCCAGTTTGGTGCCAAGCTGACAAGTTTGTGCCTTTGGGGTAAGCACAATGCAGCTGAACAAGAACATTGGAATGAAGGGCATTTTGGAGGGGAGAAGAATACAGGGTGGGAGAAACACGACATTTTTCTCACACAGTGGAGTCTGTTGGGAAGAGGATGAGAAGATTCCCTCCTGCACCAAAACTGATCTGGGTATTTATACCCTGGGTGGAGGGGGGTGGGAAGAGGGGAGGAGAAAGGCATGTGCACAAACGGATCTTTGGGAGGCAGAAGGAAAGATGGGTATAACATCTCTGTTCTGCAGGAATCAGAAATGCCAAGTCAGCACTGTGCCTCCAGCAATTTCCAAGAGGAGCTGCAGAAGGCTCCAAGGTTTCTGAGGGGAATAGGGTTTTGGGCATATCTACATGTGCTGGGACGTTTATTTTCCTGTTTCCCTTCTCCCATTTGTTTGGTTTAGAAATGGGAGGCCCTGCTTCCCAGAGAGTGGCTGGCGTTTGGCAGGACCCCAGAACCACTGGAGAAGCAAGCGGAAAACTCTGGGAAAATATGTACTGTGAGCTGGGGGGGAAGGGAGGAATGGGGGCTGGGAGGTCTGGAAATATTCTCAGGCTGCCTGTCAGCCTGGAGCTCAATGAACATGGAATGAGCATGCCTTCCAGCTGGGGCAGGAAGACGACGGAGAAATTCACTGCTGAGGGCATGAGCTCCTCACTGGGCTCCAGCACTGACATGCAATGAAATCCACTGCAAGTTGCCCACATTTGCCTTTGTCTCAGTTTTCCCTTTTGGGAAATAGGGAGGGGGGGAAAGTTTAGGACCATATGTCTTGCTAATAGAACCTTTTATAGCTGACAGAAGAGGGTTTTTGTGATCAGTTGTGTTGTCTATTCCTGACTGCTGGTGAGAATTTTGGGAGCTGACAGTACTATTAAAGGCAAGTAAATTTTCTGGGGTATATGAAAAGTTAGAGAATGATACTTAAGTCAAAGTCCTTCTCTGTCCCCAAAAAGCTCCTGTCAGGTTTTCCTACCTGGCTTATTTCCAAACATGACATTACCCACTTTTGCACTTCTTGGCCTTATGCCTGGCCCCTTCCACCTTCCCAAGGGAAACAGGTAGCAGAGATGCCATTGTCCTCATTTCCATCCCACATTTCTGTCTGTGCTCCTGAGTTGCTCACAGACAAGCAGATGCTCTTCATGGGGGCCCTCATCAGCTGGGGCCTTTGCCTGTGTTTCATCTGATTGCAAGAACAGCTCACAGTGGGGAGCAAGCAGGACTCTGTATTTAATGTCTCATCTGGGCTAAATAGGGACCTGCCAGGAGCCAGCAAACAAAGACATGCTCTGGTGGCATTGCCCAGCTGGGCAGAAGTTAATGCCAGTATTGCTCTGCTCCCTGAAGGGAACGGTGTGTACCAGCAATATTTTGCCAGGGCAGTCACATTTGCAGGAGATTTTGAGAATTCTATCCAGTAAACCTGTGCCAGCTATGCTTTAAAATGCAGGCCAAGCCTGAGGGCACCTTGTGTACCCAACAATCTTTGCTCTCCCTCATCTCACACTTTGCCTTGGAGGCAGCTCAAGGAATCACTGTCCAGATTATACTGCAACAATCCCTGCTCAAAAGCAGCTGTTTCCTCCTCCTCCATTTCCTCCCTTTTTCTGTACCCACCACAACACTGACAAAGTACAGAGACAAAGACTGTCTCTACCTCAGTGGCTACATCCACCCTATTACCCCTCTCTACCACAGGTATGGAGAAGGAAAATGATGTTTTCTCTCCTCTCTAACCCCTGTCTACAGCTCAGCTCCCCTGTGGCACACGTGGATCACCTGCCCTGTTGCATACACACATCCATGCACAAACACTCACCCTTCACAGCTCCTCCCTCCAAACCTCCAGGGTGAAGGTATCATTTGCACCTAGAGGCAGAGCCCCTCCTCTTCCCCTTCCTGACTGCTTCTCCTCCTCCACCGCAGCTGCCTTTCCTTCCCCGTGCTCCCCACTCCTCTGCCCCTAATCTTCAAGGGTATCACAAGCCGGTAGGGGAAGCAGAGCAGCTCTTACCTCTGCTTCCCTCCACAGAGGTCCCGCGCTGAGTTACCTCTATCCTGTATCCTCAGCTGCTCCTGGTTAGCAGCGCGGGAGGGAGGCCCGGCAAGGCCCAGCTGACTCCAGCCAGATGCTCGCCAAGTGCTCTTATGTAATTACTGTCTTTTCCATCCTGCCTTCAAGGCCTTTGTGAGTGCCTCCCCTCCTGCTCTGGCCCGTGTCAGGCTTGGCTCTCCCTCCCTCTCTCCCTTCTTCCCTCCCTTCCTCCCTCCCTCCCTTCTTCCACCCACCCTGCACAGCATCACAATTTGTTCATCTCAACAGCTGATTCCTTTTGGAAGCAAAGTTCAGGCTTTTGGCTGCTGCTGTTACTACCGTTGGAGAGAGAGCATATTTCAAGAGCTGGGAAGGGATGAGCAGCACTGCTCTGCACTTGCCTCCTCTCCATCACAGCCTGACTGCTCCTGGTTACTTTTGCCTTGCCCTTCCATAGTGCCTGTAAATGGGGAGTGGTACACCTGAAACACAGAAAGGTGGCAATGTAGTTTTTTGTTTCAGTAATTTGTGGTGCCTTTAGGTTATCCTGTAACAGCAGCTGTCACTCTGCTGTACCAGGATTGCTGATCATCTCTGGCAAGGCAGCAGAAGAGGCTGGGAAGAATAGATAACCTTCAAAGGTCCCTTCAACCCCAAACTATTCTGTGATTCTACAATTAGATGAATCTTTTTCAGCCTGTGGACTCCATGTCTGTGCACAGGGCTTGTGCAACAATCAGCCCTTGCTACTCAAGAGTACCAGCATGGTACAAAATTACTGGCTTAGAATACTTCCTGTATCTCTAAGGATGGGCAGACCTATTAGATGTCAGCTGCATAGCTAGATTTCTCTTTAGACTTCTGCCCATGTGGGGCCTGGACCAAGCAGAAATGACATGTTCCTTGGCTTTATACAGGCTGCTCCTGAGTTTGAAGGCACTTCTGTCAGCAGGGATTTCTGCTGTGTGCTGCTTAGCAGCCTAGCCTGTCTCACACAGAAGATCAAGGCCTAGTAAAGACACTGCCTTTTTTTTTTTGGGGGGGGGGGGGGGGNNGGGGGGGGGGCGGGGTTTGTGGGATTTTTTTTGTTGTTGTTTTTTGTTTTTTTATCTGTGCATTGCTGAAATGCCACGTGGCTGAGGAGCAGCTGGAAGAGCTGTTCACCTGCACTCATTGCTTGAGCAAAGCTGTTGCTAGACCTGGCAGTCTCCAATACTGAGCAGGAAAGTGTGAGCTTGTCTCTTACTTCCCAATGCCCCCACAGCCAGTCCTTGTGTGACACAGCTGAGCCAGGAGGGTATCAGACACTGGCTCACAAGTTGCCTCAGTTGGAGATGCCGCACAGCATCATCCAGGCTGCCACTTTCCCTATCAGCAGCTTTTCCAACTTGAGTGTCACACCTCTTACCCTCACCTTGTGACCCTGCCTGTGAGACCAAGAAACTGTGCTGGTATCTACCCCAAACTCTAGCATATGACTACTAGTAGGACTATCCCTATTCCAACCAGAGTTTGCTGTCTTGAGAACATCTAGATCCAGCAGCTTGGCTGAATGGGAGATACCAGTTGACTTGGTAGCCTGTTTGAATCAGTTCTTAAAAATAACCTTCAGGCAAGCCTGCTGCCTTCTGCTTCTCTATATCTCCATGCATCTGAAGGCCCCCTTCTCCCATCCACTCCAGTGGTAGACCCAGAAAATTTTACTCCTTTGCCATCCTCTCCTATGCACACTCCAAGGGCACACTCCTGCCCATATCACTTATTAACAGTAGATCACTACTCAGGGCACATCAGCTCTCACATGGAGTGCTGAGAAAGGTGCACAGCAGTTTGGGTGAGAAAAAATTTCCTCTGAGATACCCATGAGATTTATCACCAAAGAAACAAAAACTTTGTGGAGGGGAGATGGGTGGTGGGGCATGAGTGGACAGGTGGATGGGCAAGGATGCTGGTGTCTAAGGACTTACAAACTCTTGGATCTGTGAGGGTGCTTTCCACTAAGGGAACCAGACTGACATGACAGAATTACAGAATCACAAGGTGGTTTGGGTTGGAAAGGACTTTTAAGATCATTTAATTCCAAGCCCCCTGCCATGGGCAGTGACACATTCCAGTAGATCAGGTTGCTCAAAGCCTGGCCTTGAATGCTGCCAGGGATGGGGCAGCCACTGTGTCTTTGGGCAACCTGTGCCACTGCCTCACCACACTCACAGTGAACTTTTATTCCTAATATCTAATCTAACCCTGACCTCCTTCATTTTAAAGCCAGTCCCCCTTGTCATATCACTATATGCCCTTGTGAAAAATCCCTCTCCAGCTTTCATGAAGTCCCCTGTTACGTACTGGAAGGGATATAAGATCTCCATGGAGCCTTCTGTTCTCCAGGCTAATAACCCCAATTCTCTCAGCTTGTCTTCATAGGACAGACGCTCCAGTCCTCTGATTATCTTCATCACTGTCGTCTTGAACTTACTCCAACAGGTCCATGTCCTTCATATACTGGGCGTCCCAGACCTGGATGCAGCACTCCAGAGGGACTTTCACCAGAGAGGAGTAAAGGGGCAGGATCACCTCCCTCGACCTGCTGGCCATGTTTCTTTTTATGCAGCCCAGGACACAGCTGTCAATCTGTGCTGCGACTACACACCTCTCATGCCTGCACAGGTCCTTCTGGATGTCTGACACACGGGGAGCTGGCACGGAGAGGCTCCACTGCCGCTTGGCAGCACAGTCTTAACCCCAGTGAGAAGGGCAGGAGCCCGGCCGCGTTCCCCGACTCGCCGCGGTGCCGCACCAGCCGGCCGCTGCCCGATGCTCCTCTGCAGGACGCACCGCGCAGCTCCCGCATCCCCCGCGTCCCCCGCCCCGCGTCCCCCCAGCCGCTCGGCGCCATCCCCGCCCTGCCCCTCCCGCTCCGCTGCGCGTCCCCCGGAGGTATTCCGCGTGCCCGAGAACAAAGCAGGACAGGGATGGGCTCTCGTGTCCCTTCAGCCCGCAGCTCTGCAGCCGCTCCGGCTCCAGAGCACCGCGGGGAGCCGCGGCGGGGCACTGCCCCCCCAAGAACACTTTGTCAGTCGAGGCATCCGTATTCCCGTGCCCCGCGGCCCTGTTTGTCATGTAGAAAAGGCTGCTGTGCTGCAGCCCAGGCACGTGTCCTAGCCCGGCTGCATTGACGCACTGGGTATGCGCGTGTGTCTTTCGTGCATGACGTGCTGAGTGTGAGATCTGCGTGAGCCGGCTCCGTGATGTGTGGCGTTTGCCTAGTTTATGCTTGGGAAGGCAAAGAACAGCGATTTTTCATGAGCAAATATTTGCATATTTTCCACTCGCTCGAGCAGATGAAGCAATTTCAATTCTCTGTCAGATCCTCAGGAGAGCTAGGAGCATCTTCTTTTTGAAAAAGAAGTGTTTCCCGTTTTCATATTCCCCTGTCTCTTTTCTCTAGAGGCTCCTTCATTACAACAACGCTTCCTGCCCCCTCCATGCACTCCCTTGTTCCACAGCTCTGCATAACAGCAGAAAGCAGAACATGGCCTGGACAGTTTTGCTGTTGCCTGATCCGAGCTGCTGTGATTCCCTAATGTGATGACAAATACAGCAGCTCCCTAACAACAGCTTTAAATGACGTTATGTGTGGGCTGTGTTGGTAACAGCCTGGAAACACAATCTTGGTTCTCCACACTGGAGCCCCTCTGCCATAACCATTCACTGCCCTTCCAGTTTTCCTCCTGAAAATCCACTGCAGAGCAGAAAGGTCACATTGAGTGGGTCTGCAGCTGCCCCAGACCACCGTTGTGTGGTTAGGTTTGGTAGATGGATGCATGTGTGTGGAGAGTCCTTGGCAAGGTGCAAGTGCCCTTTCCTAGCCTGAGCTTGTGTGCATTAAGGTGAATGTGCTGCGTTCTTGGCTTTCATGCTTAGGCTGAGCAGTACACATAGGTCTGGGTGTGTGGGCACCTGTGTGGGAGGCCCCATATGGTCTCACACACACAAATATCTGCTTGAACCCATGCATGGCATGAATATGTCTCTGTGTTTATACACAACCACATAGTTGGACATACACACACACAAGCATGCAATCATGCAGTAAACACTCATTTGCATACACAGCATATACAAATGGCTCTATCTGCTCATGTGCTCAGATGTTTGCACATGAACTCTCTGACAGAATGGGTTTCCTGTATCTCTATCACCCAATCTGTAATCACACATTTGCTGGGAAGAGCATTGTACAATGCTACTGAAATAATTGCAGCCCTTTCTAGTCTTGCAGCTGATCATTACGTGACAAGAATGAAACCTTTTGCACAGCACAGGGCTTGATGGAGCCCTTATCTCTGTGTCTCTGCACCCAGAATAGAAAAACTCTTTTCCATACCTGACTGGAGCAAATCCCCCCTGAACACATCCATTTAACCACTGCACAGGGTCCCCATGGCTTCTGGGTTGCCCAGAGTCAACAACACCATGGTTAAGGAGATGGAGAGGGATCGCAAGGGCAGTCAGGTTAATGCCATTTCCACGGAAAACTATGGGGATTCACCAACAGGGAGACAGCGCTGTGGCAGTGACCTCCTGACCATCATTTCAAATGTATGTTCCTATGAAAAACCTTTAAATCAGGGGTGATAGTTTGAAGAGTGTTGTGGCATTTGTTTTCTCTTCATGAATATTGGACATGAAATGCCTTTTTCTTCCCCTCACCTTTTTTTTTCTGTCTTATTTTCTGTTCATCTTCATTTTTTATTTCCCCAATTTGTCACTGCAAAACAGGATACAGCCTGGGGTGGGGGTGGGAGGGGAGTGAGGAAAACACAAGACAGAAAAATGTGATGCTTGTGTCTCTTTTCTTTTAAACCCCTATTTAATCTAAAGGGATTTTTTTTGCAGATCTCCCTGGAACACATTTTGTTTGACCCAGCAGGCTCTCCTGCAGAACTGCCTTGGTGGGAGCTCAGATTCCATGTATCAAAATGATGTCTCCTTGGCATACTTACTTGGTGCTGGCATTGCAGTGCTTGGGCTCTTAAGGAATGTTGGTATTTTAGGAAGCCAACCAGTAGATGGAGTTTCTTGAATGGTGATTTGCAGCAGATGGAGCTGCAAAGGAGTGTGAAATGAAATCTTAGCTCAGTTTGGTGATGAAGGAGACTGTCTCTGTTAAGTGTGGGCAGCTGGGGAACTCCCCCATTTCCCCACAGCATCTGAGCTGCCACTCCATGGATAAGGAAACCCATCCTATATCTGCCCCCCAGCCACCTGATCTGCTTCCTGCAAGGTCCTTGCTCACAGTCGCATGCCTTCTTCGGTGCCTGGTCATCAACCATGAGCAGTGCTACAAGCTCCTCAGATAATGCAATTTCTGCTCTGTCCTACAAGGTTTGCTCTGCCAGGGGAGTTCAGCAGTCATCTGGCTCTGCTCTTCTCTGCAAGAGGAGCAACACAGATCAGAGTCTGAAGTGCTGTGTTGTCCATTTACCTGACCATTTGGTAATCAGTCCTTTTAATCTTTCCACCTCTTGTTGCCCCTTATAGAGGCAGAAGCTTTGGCAGTCCATCCTTTGGCAATCCTGCCAGGATTTCTTGGTTGTGTTTCATCCAGCGGATGTTGTGGGACCTCTCCAAGAAACTAAATTAGGCTTTTTTAGTTCAACAAACTGTATCCCACACCCATTAATAATTTGGCTGCTTTTCTGAATGAGGCCCACAATGTGGGCATGGATTGAAGGTGAAAAAGATGTAAAGACTTAGCAGAAGATAGAGACTGGCTACCAAGCTCTTTCTTTTCCCCATGAGCTGAGCCTGTGCTCCTGGGTATCTGAGTGCCCATGCTGAGGAGAGTGCAGTAAGGGCACCCGAGCAGTTCCTGTGTGGTCTGGCAGGCAGCTCAGTTCCTGAGGCTGAGCCTGCAGGCATGGATAGCTTGGCACCAGCATCCCAGGCTTAAAGAGGAAACATGAGGATGTAGGATTTCAGGAGACAATCTTTGTCATGAAGGTGATGGCAGTACCAGTGGCTGAGAGCACAGCTGAATGTGGTTTGGTTGCTTGTGTCTGCTGCAGTCCCTGCCCACCCTTCCTTTGCTCTCTTACCTGGCTAGGAGATGTCTGTTCATCTCACACCCTGTGACAGTCCTTTTCCAAAGTTGGGTGCCCTGCACTGCAGTTCTGATGCCTGCCAGACCTTCATGTCCTCTCACGTTGCCTTTGTGTGACTTTGACTCTTGCTTCCTCATAAAGTGGTTCTCTTCCCGTGATGCTCAGCTGCTGAAGCTTGTTCTGCTTCCCAGCTCAGGGCTTTTAGCTTCTGTCCCAGCACACCTGACCCCATGCCACCCCTTTCCTTCTTTTACCTCCTCTCAAGTGACCCATGAGGTATCTTTCCATTACCCAGCCAGATCCCATAATTGACCTTCCGCAAGTCACATCCTGCCTACCTTCAGGGAGGTATGTGTCCTTCTGGTGGGTACCTCCTTCCCATTTCTCAAAATTATTTGTGGAGAAAACTGCTCAAAGGGCTGTGATATGAGGGTCATTTCTGTGGCTGTTTCTTAGCAATAGCATTCATGGAGAAGTTAAAAGTGCGGGAACAGACATTTTAGCAGAGCTGCAGGAATGAAGCCAAAGTGGAGAGGGAGACCTTAATCCCACCCACCCTTGTACAGTGCTGCTCCTCTAGCCTGCACTCTCAGATGGGCCAATCCACAATTTCCCTCCAACAACCAGTGTGCAGGAGCAAGCCTGCACTCATCCAACTCCACTCCATGCAGCACGCTTGCTCTCCAACTCTTATCCAAGCATTCATATCCACACTTAAATATGCTGCAATTACATGAACACACTCCCTCATCTGTGTTTGTGTACACTTACACACATGCACACCCCCTTAGGTACCCCTGCACACATCTGCACACTCCCAGCAGATGAACATCAGTGCCCAAGACTGGCACCAGCCCCCCATCAGCCCTGATCCTCAGTCTCCGATCCTCTTCAGCCATCCCCATACATGTTACAGTCCAGGGAACAAAGTTTGCCTCCAACTACCTTTGTGCACATGCAGACACATCATTTGTTCACCATCCTGAGCCAAATACTCTATCACTTCCCACAGGATAAATTGGTTCCTAGTATTGCCCAGACTCTTCACAACTACAACTCCCACACACTGGAGATCCCCTGACCTCTATCTGCTTCCTGCTCCCATCCTGTACTAAGATATACCTTTGTCTTTTGTATCAGCCAAACATGACTCCATAGAGAGATTGACTCAACTCAAAGACATTGTGTATTCTCAGGAGAGCCAAATCTATGGCAGTCCCTCCCCTAAACACATAGAACAGTTTTGCCCACCTGGCCTTCTAAGTCCAAAGGCTTTTTCTTCATTTACAGTAAAGGTTAAGGAGAAGAAAAGAAATACTGCCTCCAACTCACGTCTCATTGTCTTCTTCTCTGCCCTTGTTACACCTCCCACCTGGGTGCAGAGGCACCAGGAGAATGTGAGGTGCAGGAAAGAAATGTTCCATTTTTTTCTCCCAGGTAAGTCTTATCATCCTGCCCAGAGTTCATAATACCTCTGAAAAGAAAGAGGAGGTTTTGAGCAGTCAGTGGTCTCCAGCCATGATCATCATGAGCAGGAAATCTGTCCCCAAGACTTTTTGAAGAACTAGAGAGGGGCCTGCCATCCATGCTGGCATGTCTTTGCTGCAGACATTTCTCCTTCCTGTTCATCTTTTAGGGTAAACCTCTTCTCATATTTATAAGGAGGACAGTCAAGGCACTAGGTTGCCTACATGTGGTGCCACCATGAGATGGCAGCCTATGCCCTCCAATGGTCATCTAAGGGCAGATCATCACTCTAGGGCTGACCTAGCTCTCTCTGTACTCTCAGTACCCATCACCTCTTCACCTCTCCCTAAATGCAGTCTGCTCTTTACCTGGTGTTGACAGATGAAAAATTGTTTGCTCCTGGTGGCGAATACAATGCTTATTCTTCAAAAGCCACTGGCCTATGGAACTGCACAATGTTTATTCTGTAGGAAGAACTTGAAAGCAACCAGCCCAGTTGTGCCAGCTTTTACCAGTTCACCAGGCAGTCAGGTATGACTTTGGGGTCACCAACCACAAGGGACTGCCAAGAGACTCCCAGGACAGAAGAATACATGTATAAAGGAGAGTGAAAATAATTAATGATTTTGGGGAAATTAATATCATATGTATGTTTATTCTGGGAAAATCAATTAGCATGTATGTAAAATATAGTATATAAATCAGACCTTTTTCTGTGCTCAGCATGCATGATATTTTGAATGATCATCAGAAGAAGGAGATATCCCCTCGTGCATCCAAGCCAAATAAAGAATGCCTGCTTCTTAATGTTATATTAGTATTAAATAATACTAATTAAATAATTTTATTTTTACCAATTTCTGGTAACACTGGCACCACACAAACCTCAGGTGTCTCTTTAAAAGCCAAGAAGAATGCCTTGCTTTTTCCATAAGATCACGGAGCCCTATTAATCTTTAAGCATATTCTTGGACTTATTATTCCCTTGTATCGATGTCTCCCATTGCCTTTGAAAGCAGAGAATGTGAAGGGAATCCCATATCCCAATGTCTCTTTCCCCTTGCACCACCCCTTTCATCATAAATAACTGACATGCAACTTGCTCCTCTTTTCGCATCCTGCAGGCTCCCCAGGGAGTGGTTTTTGCTCATTGCTTTTTCCTTCTCCACTGCTTAGAGGGTGCTCCTGCCTGTCATTTCCATTCTGGGTGATCTTGCTGATCTCACCCTCTTCTCTTTCGTCATCAATCTTCTCTGGGGGGCATGCTGGCACCTCCTGGCTCTGGACTCGGCGGGACGGCCTGAAGATGGCCCTGCGGAAGCCCTGCTTGAAGCGGTAGGAGAGGAAGCCATAGATGATGGGATTGGCGCAGCTGTTGGCATATGGCAGCACCACCACAAGGAAGTAGACTCCAAAGAGGGATGGCTCCTCTGGCAGCGGGCAGACAACATTGATTATATTGAGGACATAGAAGGGAAGCCAGCAAAGGACAAAGACAGCCACCACAGTCACCACCATGCGGGTCACTCTGCGCTCTGAAAGCTTGTGCTTGGAGGACAGAGCCCTCACCCGTCTGCCAGAGGAGCGAACCTTCACAACAATCAGGAGATAGCAGAGACAAATCACCAGCAGTGGTCCAAAGAAGCCCAGGGTAGCAGTGTAGACAATGAAGCCAGTTCTCCACACTGAGGCAGGCTCTGGCCACTGGATATGGCATGTATTCATCCCTAAAGGGACATCTGAGAAGACAACCACGGGCAGCACCACTATGGAAGACAGCACCCACACAGTTACACTCACAGCCTTGGCCACCCGTGCTGTCCTCCATTTGGAGGACTTCCCAGGGTGGACCACAGCCAGGTAGCGGTCAACGCTCATCACCGTCAGGCAGAAGATGCTGGTGAACTGGTTGATGGCATCCACGGCCATCACCAGGCGGCACATGAAAGAACCAAATGGCCAGTAGGACAGGGCATTTTGTGCAGCCAGAAAGGGCAGGCCCAGCATGAAGAGCTCATCAGCCAGGGCCAGGTTCAAGATGTACACGTTGGTCACTGACTCGGTCACAGAGTGCCGCAGGACTACATAAATGACCAGGGAATTCCCAGCCAACCCCACCACACAGACAATGAGGTAGACCACAGGGATGAGGACACCGCTGACAGCTACACCAGGGCTGACGGTGGAGGAGTTGTTGGGGGTAATGAAACCTGCCCAGCTACTGGAGGCATTCTCCTCCTCCAACAGTGCCGGTGTGGGGACACTAAAAGCAGAAGTGTCCATAGCAGAGGCAGGGAAGAGGGCAGGGGGCAGTGTCCTTGCAGGATCAGTTAGTAATCTGGAGCTGAGGGAAGGAAGAAAAAAAAAAAACATTGGTACTGGGGACATGACAGCTGAGTAAGCCACAGGTAAAATCACCACATTAACTGTATGTTAGGTGTGGGCAGGCATGGGAAATCAAGGGGAGTTTGTGGATGCTAGCAGATGCTGGAAAATCTAACCCATATGAAACCCATCTAGTCCTGCAATGAACAGTGGACATGGAGGGACAATCAGGGAGATGGCTCAATGTGGGCCTCTCCTCTAGCAAAAGATCCTCTGGGGAAAGAACAACAGACTAGCATAAGGACAGGGAAAGTCTTCATTTTCTGCTAAGGGATCCAATACTAAGGACATGGTGACCACAGGCCTGGTTCTCATTTTTGAGTGGCAGGTGTTTTGCAAACAAAAGAGGGAAAAGCAAGCAGTGACAAAGTGCCCTCCCAACTCTGATTTTCCTATTCTCTATTTATTTTCCTCCTTGCTGAAGCTCTTTTTGGACTGAATAGGCTATTGTTAGCCCCACAGGAGAAGGAAAACCACTTTCAATCCAAGCAGAGAGGCTTAGCTCAGCACCTGAGCTGAAGGGCAGCTGGTTTGTGTTATGCCAGTTTGAGAGTAAAGGAAAGATAATTTTGGGTACACCAAGAGGTATCAGTCCAGATCCCTTTTGTCTCTTTTTCTCTTGTTCTCCCTGCCATTCTCTCCCTGTCCTTCTGCACCCTCAACACACCGCTATTGGTAGAGGTTCTGCCTGCCCCACCTCTTCGCAACACCAAAGCAATGTCCCAGCCTTCCTAAGCTGAGAAGCCAAATTGCTTGTCACATCAGGGTTTGGCATGGAAACAGCACTCAGCTCACTCTGAGACTGCTTTGAGCAAACAAACTCTCCATTCACCACCAGCTTGCTGCTGACAGTGGGTGAGGAGCTGCAGGGAGAGAAGGGACAGTTAAGGGACAGACGTGCCTTTTGTCAGGGGTCCATATGTGAAATACAGAGCCATATGTGAACCAGAGAAACCCTGGAAAACCTAATGCAGGGGAAATTTGTGTTTCTTTCAGAATTACTCCAGCTCTGGAAAAATTTTCTGGAAGTGTGGACTGACGGTCATCCTCCTGACTTAGATCCTTGGAAGGGAAGATGACTTGGTAGAAGCGAATGGGCACCCTGAGGCTCACCTTTTCACAACTCAACAAATCCCTTAGGGCTCTGAAGTTCTTTTTCTATTGAAATTAAAACTGGGCATGTCAAAGGAAAGGACTCCCAACCTTAACTACTTTCAGGAGGCCAAATACACTCTGACTTTTCATGCAGATGGGATTTTCTGTAGCATCACAACTTTCTTCACAAATGTCTAATATTACAGTGTGTGGGGTTTTTTTTGTTTGCTTGGATTTCTGTTATTCGTTTGTCTGTTTGTTTTGTAGTTGCCATTACAAGTTCTAGAAACCCTAGGGGAGACCTGAGCTTTAGATGGATTCCTTGGACATCACACAGGCAAACCCAACAGATGTATCAAATTTTATGCTGAAGGAACCTCATCTGCTAGGTCCCATAAAAACACAGTTGAGCAACTACATCTTAAGGCCATTTCTACAGGCTATTGTATAAATGTTCCCTGCTTTAGAGCATTTGAGCTTTGAAGGACTGGGATTGTTTAGATTATCTTAAGTTTTAGGTGCCTTGGGCTGTGACACACTGTCCCGATAGAAGCCCATCTCACGGGGTTCTGCAGCACCGGGTTGTCCCCCACATCATGAGTGGCTGCAATGAAGAAGCAGAGTAGGAAGTTATTTGAAATTCTAAGTTCAAGGATGATATTTTTTCCAATTCTGTTCTAGTGGCACAAATCACTTGTTGGAGAAAAGAGGAGGGCAATGGCTGCTCTAGGAATGAAGATCCCTACAAAAGGTGGCAGAAGCCAGAACAGTATGTTCATAAAAGGATGATCCTCTAAAAGATGGAGACATAGATAGGAATTTCTTTGAATGCTCCTCCTGCATGCAAAGGAATTTAAAGAAGAAAAAGATCAAACATTTGATGCCTTACAAATACCAAATATGGATGGAGATAGTCCTGGTGGAGCTGCAAAGCATTTGAAGATTGTCTGGGGTCCAGACCTCAAAGCCAGTTGTTCAGACTATTGTTTAGCAATACAGTAAATCCAGCTTCAGGGTAGCTTCAAATGCCCTATCAAAAATGCTAAGGTGTGCAACAAAAAGCATGGATTTCCTATTAACTCATTTTCCTGCTCAGGCAGCTGCAGAGGTCTGTTGCTGCCAAAGTCTGTTGCTTTTTCAAGTACCATGTACAAGCTCAAATGCTATGTCTCACATTTTGGCTAGCTTGGCAGTAAAAACACTGGGCATCAGTGCTCCATCTAGTTTGGATCCTCTATGCTGGTTGCTTTGGCAGCACATGCATAGGTAGGAGTTGGTGAAGAACCCTGGCCTTAGACTGATAGTGTGTTGGCATCGACTTGGATCTGTTTCTGATGTGAACTTGTTGCTAAAAGCTTGGGATCCTCCAACAGGTGCTACCAGAATATGCCTGGTTCATGCAGCTGGAGAGCAGGAAGAAGGCAGAGAGGTAGGAAGAGATGAGAAATTGGCACTACTTCTTTCCTTAGCGAAAAAATATTCAAATAGATATGTTTCTGCATTGAATGAGAGGAGGAGGTGGATGCTGAAAGCTGAGCCTAGTCCTGGTAACAAACCATGAATAGCAGCTGTGAGGGATAACATAGCCAAATAACCTGCACCACCCCCTCTTGACCCCCTCCCCCCTCCTGTTCTCCCTGTTTCCCTCGGCCCTGCTCCAGCTCAGGACTCTCCCGTCTCACCTCGGGGTTGAGCTCTCTCGTAAGGACCAGGCTGGACCGGCAGAGTTGGAGGGTCGGCAGCAGGGGGTGGTCGGCAGGTTTTCTTCTCTGGATCTGCAGACTTGACTTCTGCATGGACTCATGCTCGCGGGAGACATCTGGGAAGAGCGGGCAGAGCCGCCGGATACTTACATGTCGTCGGGGTGTACATTTTCCTCCGCTTCCCCGGGAGAATCCGTGTCATGCTTTTCCCCTTCCCCTTTCTTAAACGCGGCAGAGCAAAGCGCTCCCGGAGGGAGTGAGCCCCGCCGAGCGCTACCGGAGGCGCGAGACCTTCTTCCCGGACTTGTCCATCGCCCCCGCCGTGCTTGGCGTGGGAAGGGGCCCGGGGGCGGGCGGGGGGATGCGCGGCCCCACGCCCGTGGGTCTCTCTCCCAAGCAGCCCCCACCACCCGCGGGGCTCGGGCAGAGGGAGCGAAGCGCCGGTACCGGGGAACGGGTGCCGGCAGCCAATGGGCGCCACGCGCGGAAACACCGGCAGGAGAAGGAGGAGAAGGAGGGAATGGACGACTGGGCAGCAGAACAAAGATGAGCGGGGGGAGATCCCGGGATGGAGAATAAAAGCGGGAGAGAGAGGCGCAAGGAGATGGCTAGAGGGATAAGGGGAGCGCAGAAGAGGGGAGGATGAAGGAATGAGGAGTGCGGTAAAAGAAGCTGAAGACAGTGGGGGGAAGCGGGAGAGGAAGGGAAGAGAGATACAGAGAGCAGCTATGTGGTGGGAGAGTGGCGTGCAGGAGAGGGCGACTCAGCTCGGCTCTCCTAGGGGCACGCAGTAAATGGGCCCCTGATCCAAGGGTCTTGCAGGCAGGACTGGTGCTGCTCGGAGCTGCAGGGACACAGCAAAACCTTCTGGCTGGCAGGGCGCTCAGAAATCGGGCCAGATGTTGAGCACACAAACCCTTCTCCCTTCTGTTCTGCCCTGTGAGAACCTCCAGATGGACGGAGATGAGGGCAGATGGGCAGATAGGGCACTGTTTGTTTCAACTCTTTCCCTTTCCCTGGCTCCATACATGGTCTCTTGTCTTTTGCACCTTCATTGGGAAAATGCTCCAGCTTAACAGCCCTAAACTCTCCCACCAGATTTCATCTCTGCTGGAAGGGATGGACACAGAAGAAACAGATCTAAGAAAGAAATTAATCTTTGTGTGAGCAGCTGTCCCACGAATAATTTTCCTATCTAGTTCCCTGCGCAAAGGGTTTCCCTGTCATTCTCACCCTGTTTCCTGCCCTGCAGCCAACATCAGTGACTCCTTGTGCTGTGCATCACCCAGTTCTTGACATTTGACACTGCTATTGCGAGCATTTGAGCCCCTAGGGTAAATTCCAGCTTTAACAAAAGAAGACAGTATCTCTTTGAGCACAACATAGCCAGGGTCTAAAATCTGGCATCCAAACATACTTGGGCAACTTAATGTGCAGCCAGTGCTGCTTAAAGGTGGGCTGACGAAGGCAGTACAGGACTTCAAAACTGTCAGGCCTCTGTAGGCTAGAACTTGGCCACAATGCTGTCTGGAGACACAGAAGAGAGAGGAGTCCTCACTGGGGAAGGAATGGCATAGATAGCACCCAGAGGTTTTCTTTACCATGGCAGGGCAGGTGCAGCACCATGCAGAAGCCCCCAAGCTCCTTTGTTAGAAGAAACAGACCCATGCAACATGAGAGCTCTATGCAGTCCTGCTAACCCTTCCAAGTTAGCATGAGCAGTCATAGGATCACAAATTCCAGGTCTCCAGATCACTTCCTCAATGCTCTGAGTTGTGTCCCACTCTCTGCCTCAGCTCCAATGGAGGGCTATGCAAACTGCTTAAATTGTGTTGGAAGGAGAGCTCAGCCTGTGCACTTCCACAGGGAGGCAAATACATGAATTTTGTCTTACACACATCATATACACTGCTGTACGTGATAGGGGATGGGGCAGACTTAAAAGGCAAAAGCCAAGGCTTGAAAACTGGAAAAAAGTAATAAACCACTGGGAATACATTACTTTGAGTCATGCTTAAGGGAGACTAGATCCCATTTTCAAGTACTTTGTGTCCCTTGCCCTTTGACAGATAAATGCCCATACCAGAGGCTTCATTTTTACTCTTATGGACTTACGTTGACATAATTTACATTACCTTTGGATGGGGCCTGGGCAATTCATCCAGCAGCCCATGTGCAATGCAGATATTTGTAGGTGCCTGTCAGGGTTGCTCTGAACTTTATCAGTAGGTAATGTGTCACATCACTGAATTAACTGCCTTATTTAGATCTGACTATGTATTGAAATTGCAGACATTTTCCTGGCAGCAGGGTACCTCGGGAGCTTCACTATTTCTGGTTGTACCTGGCATCGCCAATGCACTTCCTCAGTGCAGGAAGCAGCCTTTGAAGCTCAGAAGTGTTGCTGCATTCGGGAGCAGTAATCTGGCTCAACTCCATAGCTTCTCTGTGTCCTCCTAGGACTGCAGGATTTTGCAGTGCCAATCATCACACTCTGAGCCTTCCACTCTCCTGCAAGTAGTGGCAGTAGCAGCCACCCAGTAAGACTTACTCTCAAGTCCCTGCAATGCATCAGGAAAGGAGATGCTCAACAGCTGCCAGATCCGTAGTACCACTGGGACCACTCTCTTCAGCTTAATTTTAGTGTCTTGGAAGCAATTTGTCTGGACTGGTGACTCATTCCTCCCTCTTTAATTTTTTCCCCTGCCCTCCCCCTTCCTATTCTCACTCTGCCTGTGTCTGTAGTGTGAAAGTGCCAGAGCATAAAAGGATTAATGCAGCAATGTTTTGGTGAAAAAATTTCCCCAGCAACCTGCAGGTGCAGTCCCCACAGAGAGGAGTCTTCGTCCATGTGTCCCCTCCCAAAGCCTGTATCCCATCCTTTGTGGGGCACAGAGGGGAGACAACTTTTCCCCTGAACACATGGAGACTGAGAAGAGGAAAGGCAAAAGGAATGCAAGGGGCTCAGCTGAGAACTCAGCTGAGGTTGAATCAGGCTTGGTCTCATCAAACTACAGCAACTGGGGCTCATCAGGCTTTGCGTGGTGCTGCCTAGGTTGTCACTGAGGAAGGAGAGACACAGCTGGGAGGTGCCTCCCAGCCCAGCTGTCCCATTGCTCATGGCTTAAGGGCTGTGTCCCCCTGAGGTGCAACATATCATGAACATGACAAGAATGTACAGTCTGTTTATTAGGTCTTATTCACTACGTTGTAATCTCAGGGGCCTGGAAGGAAGGGAAGGGGCAGGTGGGCAGGAAAGGTGAGAGCGGGAGCATTGTGTGAACAGACAAACCAGTGCTACAGACCCACAGCAGTTTTTCAAGCTGGCAAAAGTAAAAAGCAATAACCGTCCAAAGGTGCTGAGCTCTGGGTTGCTGGAGCCATCTCTCTCCTATGTGCTGGGCAGTGCCTGGCATCAGGACGAGGCTGGGATCTATGGCCAAAAACATGATAGACCTCATAATACCAGCTCAACTATTTTCCTGCTCTCCCCCCCTCTGCTTTGGTGATGGTGGGTGTATGAAGGGACAGGGTCCAAACTAGCAGGCTCTCACTCTTCTCTCTCATCAGGCTCTGACCAGCTTTGACTCTTCTCCTGAAGCCTCTCTCCTCCCTCTGCTGCCTTGTACTGAAGTGGAGCCAGGTAGGGACAATATGAGGAGTAAAGGAGTCCTGCAGGAGAAGCTGCCACTTGCCAATGAAAAACACAAAAAAACCCTTGAGGTGAGCAGGGCTTGGTAAGAGGAAGGGCCACTGGCAACTGCCATGAATAAGGAACAGGTTTTTCTTTTCCTCCTTTTTTTTTTTTTTTCCTTTTCTATAGGCAAAGACTATGGTTCCATAGGTCTCAGAGCAGGTCATCCTCAGGGCAGCCTGGATGTAATTCCCTCTGTGGCAGAAGCTGACAGACATTTCTTCTCTGTGAGCGCACATTTGGAAAATCCTAGGCTGCCCCACATCAAGAGATGGTAACAAACTTGCCAGCAGTCAAGTAGAAAGGAGGAGGAAGTTGATCCTGGGTGCATCATACCATGTCCTGTCCTTTCCCCAAGCAGGATCAGCTGTCTCCCTCTCTCTCTTTGAAGGTGACCCACTCCAACAGCCTCACCAAGAACAGAGTGGCCCTGACCATTTGAGTTCAGGAGCAGGAAAGCACCACTAATGTCAGTCCCAGGGATCCCTGTCAGACTTACTTGCTTAGAGGAGGCTGCATGCCCGTTTCTTCGTCCGGGTGGGCTGTGGGCACAGGACTGCTCGGATGGCCTCGTCAAACACTGTCTTGAGGCCACGCTGCGTCAAAGCTGAGCACTCAAGGTATTTCACAGAGTCTGTCAGGAGGAAAGCAGTTGTTGCAACCGGGAGGAAGGTAGCTGGGGTAGTCAGTGGGGATACCCAGGTTTCTGCTCCTTATGCTAGAAATCATGGCACCTGGCTCTTGCCCAAGCTGAATAAACACATCTCAGGTGATCAAAGACATTGCACATTGTCAGGACACATTTCACTCACTCAGACAGTCTCCAGGGCAAAGTTTGCCAGCTGCACTAGACCTAGGTTTGCCTATTGGCTACCTATGTAGCCAGATCAGAGCCATTGTGTCTGTCTGACCATGTCATCCTGGCCAGACACTCTCTCTGCTAAACTCCTTCTTGAAAACTTCCTCAAGCTGTGTTTCTCACCCTCTCTCCTACTTCTGTGTGCCACATCTGAGAAGAGCTGGATGGTGGGGTGAGACATCCATACCTGGTATTGCACGTATAAACCCCTGCAGACAGAGGCATGGACAGGAAACTGCAGCTGCAACTCTTCCTGAGAGAGGTTTAAAGCCTCTCTTCTGCCTCTCTCCGGATATGGAGGAGGGGCCTCTGCCAACAGTGCAGCTGTGGCTTGCACATAAAAAATATTGTCCCAGATAGAAGTAAGCAGAGTAAAAGGGGAGGAGAATGTGAAAGTGTGTAGTTGTGTGTGTGTGTGAAGGATGGTGGCCAGAGAGAGGCAGAAAACAGAGGGCTGAGGGCTTGAGTCTTCCTCAAGAAGCAGATGTCCTTCCTGAGTCTCCTGAAGTGCATTTTGTCCCATGACCCTGGCTGTGTCTCCTTGAGTCTCTCGGAGATACCACTGTGAGATACCACTACAAAAGCCTCGTTAAACTGAAGTGAAGCCATTTTCTTCTGCCTCTCTCAGTAGGTCCAAGATGATTCCCAAACACATACCTATTTCCTTGGCCAGAGCAAGACCCTGAGGATATGTTATGGGGGATAGCTTCTTCTCCTTCAGCTTCTCAATGGTGTCCTTGTCATCACGGAGATCCAGCTTTGTGCCCACAAGGATGATGGGAGTGCTTGGGCAGTGGTGCCGCACCTCAGGGAACCACTAGCAATGGAGCAAAATGCCAAAGATGTGAGATGGGCATGCACATGGGAAAATAAGAGGCGCTCCTGAAAAAATGTCAGCAAGGTAGCTAACAGCCTGTCCTTTCTCACTTCCATTGTTGGGCACTACAGCCTGGCCAAGGCCAGCTCCTGTTGCTGGGTCCTCAGGCAAAATCCCTGACAGGGAGCTCAAATTTTGTTATGCAAAAGCACAAGCTGCTCTCTGCCCTTGACCCGCCCACCCAGGGAAGAACCTTAAAGAGGCAGGAAGGGCGTGTTCTGATTCTTCTATTCACCAATCTTTCCCTTCTTCCCTCACTTCCCATCTAAAAGCTGTGGATACTTGCTTCTTATACCCTATGGACCAGTCCTGTGTGTCTGTACTTTGACAGTCTTGGCTGAAAGCTGCCATCAGAATATGTCTGTGATCTGACAGCACAATAGCCCAGCAGGATGAATACTAGCCCATTAGTAGAGTTGGGCACCTTCTTTGAAATGAACCAGAAAAGGCATCTGAAGGAGTTTTCTGACTAACAGAAAAGAGATATGACCTCTTGAACCTAGATGTCCTAGTGGTAGTCTCCACCCATACCCCCTGTTCTTGCAAGACCACCACCAATGTCATATCCCTCATCCCCTGCTGGACCAGGATACAGTCTCACCTTAGCACGGACATTTTCATAAGATGCTGGGCTGACAAGGGAGAAGCAGATCAAGAAGACATCCTGCAGACATACAACCATGGTGTAGAGTTAGGATGGGAGCATGGAATGGCATGATGAAACGGGGAGCGGAGGGGAAGTCTGTGTGGGCAGCACCCTCCCTCTGCAGCAGAGGGTTGTGCTTGGGAAAGGCCTCTCTACAATATAAAAGTCCTGACTGTTGCTTCTTGCCTCTAGTGGAGAGAAGGATCTCTGCTCCCCTGAGTCACTGTAACCATAGCCACTATTATCAGAAGAGCCAAATGGTCAGCTCTGAGGATGGGGTTTTTGCGGTTGGCACACTCATCCTCATGGGAAATGGACTGACAGCTTCCTGCTCATTTCCCATGGAACACCAGAGAGCTTTCAGGCCAAAGTAATTTTGCCTACAGCTGAGACAGACCTAGTTTCAGCCTAAAAAGTATACATGTAGGATTTAGAGGAGGCAGGCTCTCCAGGTAAGTAATTCTCCTGGGCATGGTAGAATTCAGACTTCATTTAAAACCAGAGCAAACCAAACAAAGCCAAAACCATACCAGCTCATCAAGGTTATATATATTTCATCCAGCCTCACCTAGCTGGAGCAGTGGTGTCAGACCCAGCCTATCCATTTCCATACTTCTACAGCCATCAGAGACAAAACCCTTGGAGAAACATTCTTCCACCTATCCTTGAGATATGTCCCAGGGTGGAGGCAAGCATATTGTTGAGAAATAGAGCTGCTTGCACTGACTGCAGGCAAAAACACCTTATACAAGGTGTCTGATTTTTAGGTGGCTGAATCTAGCCCAAACAAATAATTTCTAATCAATTTCTAACCTTTTTGTTTGCAGTGGCAACCTTCACACTAATGTCTGATGAAGCAAGGTCTTCCTGAGCTTGACAAAAGACTCTCTGAAACAACATTCTCCAGAGAAGGTGATCCTTAAAACCCAAAATCACCCTGTCAGTGCGGTGAAAAACTGGTGAACATGGTATCCGAGGCACCCATTTTTTTCTGCTAGAGGCACCATCAGATCAATCACATGCCCACAAATCATATCTCTTTTAAAAGGCAGAAGTCAGAAGAGCGAGGTTCAGAAGAGAAATGTGACAAGATCTTGCCTCAGCTCTTAAATTCCATGAACTGCCTTAACTTTACAAAGGGAAGGTTTTTTCCAGGGCTGTGTAAGGCATCTGCTCCATACAGAGTCAGAGTCAGCTGGGCTTAAGAGTGTCTTTGAATATCTCATTTTCTTATTCAGTTATACCAGTTATAGGAGGTTAGATAAAGCCTTCAAAATATCCTTAAGATATCTTTCAACTCAGGTTTCAAGGCAGTTGTATATCAACAGAAAAGGGCCAAGAGCGACAGTAACAACCCAGTCACTGCTTCATGGCACATGTTGAGTTTTGCAGAGAGAGATGGAGATGTAGGTGAGGGAGGAAGGGAGGAGGGGCATGGAGTGTGACCCACCGTCTGTGGGTAAGAGAGTGGCCTCAGCCTGTCATAATCCTCTTGTCCAGCAGTATCCCACAGTCCCAGATTTACAGGCTTGCTGTCAACCATCACGTTGGCAGAATAGTTATCAAACCTGAAATTCAGAGACATAGGCCATGGCTCAAACAGGAGAAAAGGGAACCATTCCAATTGTGTAGGTGAGGTTCACTGGGTGCACTCAGGAGCAAAGGGCGGTGATTCCTCTTCTCAGCTCACCTGGATAATGCTAGTTTCCTGTGAACCTTATGGAATTCCCACTCATCAACCTCCTGTCTATCATTCACCTGTCCTGGACAGGTGCCTGGCTGCAGCTACATCTTTGTTACCTTGCATGCAGGTTCACAAACTGTTTTCTTTTCCCTTTTTTTTCCCCAATATCCTTCCCACAACTGTGTCTGCTCTAGAGCCAAGCCCCTGTATTTATTCTGTGTTCTAAAACCTAGTTTTATTCTTAGAAGTGAAGAAGAATCCATATCTCTGTAGTTTGCTGCACTCCTCAACAGCCCTGCTGGAACTGAGAACAATGTGTCCTATTACTCTCTGACAACCTCTCGGGTTTCGGGTTGAAATGACTTCCCGAGATATTAGAAAAATATCTTCCAAGCCCCTTGCCAGAAGAAGAAGTCCAGATTTTTCAACTCCGTTTTTCAAGGTTGTTTATTTTCCCTTATCTAATACATTCTTTTTCTGCCCTGCTGAGGTCTTTGCTGCAGCTCAGGTTGTTGCTGACTGCCTGCCTTCAGGGCGATGTTAACTCTTTATACTATTAGGCAGTACATTTCTACTCTAATCCAATCCAAAAGTGCCACCAACACAGCAGAAGATGGAGGACATGAAGAAGGAGCAGAAGGACAGGGACACACCCAGATGCCTCCATTTTGCCCTCTTGAACCCCCATTCTAAAAACCCCTGGACCCCTTGCTGAGGTCTCTGACCACCCAGGGCAGCCAGAGGAATGTCCTGGGTTCCGACAACAACCCAGCTTGAAATATTTTAGAACAACTGTCAGGATTGGATGCTTAGGAGTAAAGTCTTGGTAGAAAAGAAAAAGGATAATAAAGCAACAGAGAAGTTCCTCCCCTCATCAGAGAAAATTTTATTCCTGGTCCTTTTGTTACTTTTTTTCTAAGCAGATTAAGGGAAACCAGTGATAGGGAGGAACCAACACAAAGGTCTTTTGAATGTGCTCATGGCATCTGCATGTTAGAAGGGACATGATTTAGTAGTTGGCTTGGCAGTGCTAGGCTAGTGGTTGGACCTAAATGATCTCAGAGGTCTTTTCCAACCAATTCTATAATTCTTGTCCCATGCAGAATCTATGACTGCTCCAATGAAAGCAAGTGCTTTGGACAGGGAAGGAAGTGGGGTCCCATGTCCCTTCACCTGCTTTCTCTTGGGTGTGGCCCAGTTGTTGTAGCCTAGTCCCTTTGTTTTGGCCAGCAGGATCCCCTCTGCCACTTGTAAACAGCAAGTAGATGGATCTTGAGTTCGCTGGAGTCTCTCAAATATCCCATTTATATTTATATAAATATATATATTTATATTCAAATATCCCTTATAAAACCAGGGTTTTATAAGGTTGCTTCTTGTGAAAGGTGACAAATCCAAATTTAGAGACACCTTCCCTGGGTTTCCTCTGCTTGGCATGGAGATTGTGACCCATGGAGTGCACAACAAGGGGTAACTGTGCCCCTTCACATCCTGCTTTTCATGCCTCCCACCCACTCCAGGACCTGTTTATGCATTACTCACACAGTGGGGATGTATTCTCCTGGGAAGGCATTGGTGGTATAGCTGATAAGGAGACAGGTTTTTCCCACAGCCCTGGAAGAGAAAGAAAACAGTAGCAGGAATTCATGGCAGTGCAGGCAGTCTTGCTAGGGTGAGATGGAGATGGGGCAATCCTTCCACACCTCTAACCTACTCCTATCTGGAGACCCCTGGAAGCAGAAACACATTCACAGGACCAGACAGTGGACAACCACAGGTTAGAAACCTGGCAGGAAGAAAAACAGGATGTCACCCTGAAATGTTTCTTGCCTTTAAGCATGAAGGCTTGTTTTTACACTCTAGTACAGAGATCACTCAGCTAAAACACGTCCACTCTGAGATGGACAAGGAAGCCCATTTTGCAGCACATGCAGAGTGTTTTAGGCTCCCAGCCAGGACAGGTGCATTGGTTTGGTGTACCATGACAAAGCTGCCATGCCAGCTTCAGCACACGAGTACAGGCACTCTCTCTGCTTTTCAGGTGCTGTGGCCAGGGACTGGCAGGAACTTTTCTTGACTTACCCAGTCTTTTCCATCTACAATAAGCTGCAGCAACACCTGCACAGAGAGCTGTGAGGAGCCAGAAAGGTCCATGGCTGATGGAGGCTGCTGGTGGAGTTTCTGAGCTAGAAGCTGGTGCTTCCTCTCCCTTCAGCCTCCCTCACAGCCTGCTGCAGCAGGGTGGAATGCCAGGTAGCAGCACAATCCAGACTGGGTGAGACCATTGGTGGCATAAGGAGCAATAAGGCTATCATGTAGGGGGAAGGAGGTTGTGGGCAAGCTGAAGCCTGTCGGAAGGGAAAGAAGAAATTGGAAGAAAATAAAGCAGCCAAGACGAGTGTTGGAAAGAAAATCCTTCTCCTGCTGGGATGCTGTTTCTTAGGTTTGTGTGGCTTGGGAAAGCTTGTCCATGTTTTCGTTACAGAACACAGGAAATGGAGGAGGTGGTGACAGCAACTTGCCTCAACTAGCACAGCCCAGGAGGAGGGAGAGGTCTTTCCTGGGCAAAGGCTGTTGGAATTGTGCTTCTGGGGACTGTCAGACCATCTTAGCTGTACCTGCAAAGCCCCTTGCCACAGACCTGCCTCTGTGGCTGTACTGTGGGGAAGCTGAGGAGGAAGCTGAGCTTTTCAGCATGCTCTGACATTTGTTTCTTCCTCCTGCCGCCCCCATTTCTTAGATTCTCCTCTCTCAGTCCCTGCTCTTTCCCCAAGTGCCTTGCTTCCTTCTTATCATGGAGTTATTGAGGGAGGTGAAGATTTATAGGAAGTGCCTCAGGAGATCTATGGGCCTGTGGATGGATTGGTCATGGAAGAGGGGGAGGTTCAGAAATGGCGTGGTTGAACAGAGAGCTGTGCAAAGAGGTGAAGGTTACAACACAGAGGCGAGGTTAGTGGCACCTGCAGGCTCCTGTGGTTGAACTCAAGGCATATTAAGAGGTCAGTGATGTGTGATGGAGGGGATATGGGGGGAGAACAGCAATGGGACAACACATGAGCTGAGTGATAGGAGAAGGTCCTGTGGTTGCTAGGGTTGAGCCAAGAGGGTGGCATTGCTGGCATGGCTGGGAGGGAGGTGAGAGGTGGTAAACCAAGAGATGAGAGCAATGGGGGCTATGTTGCAAAATGGTGAGAGGTATACAGAGATGCAGTGTATAGAGAAGCAAAATGACAAGACAGAAGACATTTAAGAGGAATTGAGGTCCTAGGGGTTGAAAGCAGAACTGTTACTGATAGGCAAGGCTTTATAAAGCCTTGCCTATCGGTAACACAAGACGTGGTGAGGTTAACCATGATGTAAGGGGGATGCTGCCTTGAGGGAAGGCTAAAGAGTTGGTGCTCTGTGTGAGGGACAAACTGGAGGGGGCGGGGGGGAACTGGGTAACAGATAAATGTCCAGTGGAGTTGTTCATCCAGCTCCAGCTTAAAGTCTTCAGGGTACCTTTCTTAGAGGTTACAGTTTTTTATTTGAGGCTCTGTCTTTTCTCATCCCTTCTCCCCATCCCCTTGCCCCAGCCCCTGAGAACACGTCTGACATGTACTGTTACGTGTGCAGGCATCTTCTTTCCCAGGTGAGATCTTAAAGATGAAGTGACTGTGGGGAGCAGCATTGCTGTAAATGTCTCTTTGTCTGCTACCTTATAGCTGCCCCAGATAAGCCTGGCCAGCTTCTGTGTGGAAAGGAATTAAGCTATTCCATTCCAAGCATAGACTCTCTTTCTCTCCCTTGCATTTACTCATCCCACAGGGGAAGAAGATGCTCTGTCCACTGTATCCTTCCTGTCCCAGGCAGTGATAACTGCTTAACTCATTGATGGCTTGGATCAGGCCGTTTCCAGGCATCAAGGGGACATGGGTGGAGAAGCCACCATGTTGTGAAGGCAAAGTTTTGTTAGCCCCCATCCCAAAGTGGCCTACACTTGTACCTATCTCAATGGAAAGAACTTATCTATATGTCCACAGAGGCCGCTTGCCAGCAGTCTCCACCACACCCCAATACAGTGCTAACCTGCTGAGAAAAGCTGAACATAGAGACCCTAATAGACACCATGCCAGGACCAGAGTGCCATGCCCTCTCCCAGTCATTCCCAGTGAACACACGGCTTTCAAGGAGCCATTCACCTGCAGGAGAGTGCTTGCTGCTCTACTTCCCATGGATGCAGATGGAAATGCAGATGCATGATCAGCACTTCCATGCAGGTACCCTGTGAAATGCCCTCTTCCACATGCGCCCTCCCCCCGCCCCGCGAGGAATGTCCCTTGCCCTGGGGAGGGAGGAGCGAGCATGTGTGCAGTAGTAGCAAACCTGCAGGTCAGAAGGAAAGCGGGGGAAGTTTCATCAAGCATCCACCTTTCCTCGTGCTTCTGGTCGCAGCCTGTCCCACCCCGCACCCACAGCAAACCCGCAGGGTACGTACCCATCTCCCACCACGACACACTTGATAGCTTGCATGGCTCTGGACCCGTGGCGGAGGACGGTGCCCGAGGTAAAGGGAAGTCAGGCCAAGACAAACAGCAGGGAGGGATGGGCAAATGTGGGTATCAGAACAGCAGCTTGTAAGAAGGGAGGAAGTGGAAGAGGGAACTTCAGTCGACAATCACCCTCCGGTCCCTCCGCCCCTCCACCGCAGCGACAGCTCTGTGGCAGAGGCCGTTGGCTGAAGGCGGAGCAGGCGTGACTTCGTGGTCGGGATGATGACTGCTTTGATATTTCTTATTCTCCCTGCGTGTCTCACCCACTCCCTTCCCACCTCATCCCAATGAATAGCGGGGGCCACCAAATTGCTTTTCCAGGGGAGCTAGACAAGGGTTAGAGGCGGGGTGATAATGTGGAAGGGTGGATTTTCTCCTCCCTCCTTTATCATCCAGGCTTTGGAGGAGGTGTTAGCAGGGGAGGGAATCTGAAGTGGGAGTCCTGGGGTGATGAGGGGTAATGAAGGCTTTTCAGGTCTTCACAGTGCCCCTAAGTGTCAAGGGTGAAACAGCACAAGGAGCAATACTTCTGCGAAGGCTGAACGAGGAAGTCATGAAGGCTTTAGAAAGCAGCTGTAACCCAATGGCTATTCCTCCTCTACTGTGGGGATAAGGTATTGCTGCACTTCCTCACTTGCCCAGGCTACTAGTACAGACTTCTCTTCTTCAAGCTGAACAGCTCCAACTCTGTCGGGCTGTCCTCATTGTCCTCAGAAAATAAAAGATTTTTACAACTAAACATCAAGAAGAAGAAAGCAATCACCCTAATAAAGAAGAGACAAGAGCAGAATGATCCCAGAAAGCTCTACTCCTTTCTTTCCATTATTGAAATGAGGGTTTGCCTTCTCATTCTTCCTTCTCTTCCCGTGCAACATTAACACTTGAAAAGAGTGTATGTGTGCACATCTCTGTAGTCCAGCCTGAATTAATGAGTGGATGGGCAGGAGACGGGTTTTATAGAAGATGGGCTATGGTGGCACAGAATTAATTCAGAATTTCCAGGCTTTGCCGAGAGGCCACTTAGAGCAAGAACAGTGGCTTGCAGCTGGAATGTTACTGAAGGAAGGACCTCTGAGTAAAGTGTTTCTTCAAAGGCTGATGACCTTTGTACTGCTGCAGCTACAGGAGTCTGTTGCGACTGACCTGCTTTGGAGGAGAGAGCTCCCAGCTGTCACTCAGCACTGGCTACAGCCCAGAAACCTTCAACCATGGAATGTTTTCAAGTCTTGCTGCTATTTCAGAAGCACAAAGTGACCAGCTGTACAAGGTGTTCCCTCTGTGGGTGGAAGGGGAAGGGGAGGAAGGAAACCTACTGACACCTCTGCAAGCAAGAGCAGGAATGGGACACAGGAATACAGGTCAGAGAAAGACATGAGAGGGACAAAGGCTTTTACAGAGGGGAGCCGGAAAGGAAACGCAGGCACAGAATATATGAACTCAGAAGGCAGGTGTATCAGGCTCTAGAGAATGCTACTGGTGGAAAGACAAAAACCATTCTAGGACCTGGTGGCAGGGATGAACAAGGACCACTGACCTGCTGAACACCTGAACACCAGTGTTTGCTTTTATCCTGGCAGTCTGGCATATGGGCTTGTGGGACTGGCAGTGTGGAAAGGACTGGGAAAGAAGACCAGTTTAATTGATGAGGGAAGAGGGGTAATTGTGGAGAACGCACATACAGGTGGGCCCCATGTCAAATCTGCATGTCCAGCAATGAGCAATGAAGTTCTGGCAAGAGCCCATTTCTGGGCAAATTACTTTTGGAAGATAATTCCCTGCAACTGCAATGGACAGTCAGTTCTTGTCCAGTCAGAAGTCAGTGATATGAATCTATAAACATTATTCCTCCACCAGTGCCTCTGTAGAGGGAACAGGAATCTACATAAAAGCTTTCAGGATGTTTCTTTCTATCACTTTCCATCAATAATCCGATTTAATACCATCATTTAAATGGGATTAAATCAGATTATTTAATAATGGGATATTATTATCTATAACACATATTATATAAATAACACATACAGTAATCACTCTAAGAACAACTGGCACCTGCTGCATTAAAACTTTTCATTTGTACATGCTGAGGGAAAAGGAAGGAACTTGCAGGAAATAGGCCCATAACCCCAGACTGAGCATATACAGATATGTTGCTGCTACTCTGATGTCCTCTCACACCAGCAAGAGGTGTTCTTGACATGAGTTTCCTTCTGCATGTGCAGCAGGACACACATCTGGGGTTTCTTGTTCCCTTTGCTGAGTTTGAGAGAGCTGATAATGGGAATTAATTGCTCAGTGAAACACTTTTGTTCTGGGAGGCTTTCAGGGTCCTGAGCTGGGTCACCTCAGAGCAACCTGGATGTGCTGGGTTTGCATGGCACCCATGTGAGACTGCAGAGCAGGGATGAAATGCATGATACTGCTTTTCCCCCACAAGAATCCAAAGCAGTGAGGACCACCTATCTCTCCCTCTCTTTCTGTGGTGCTCTGCCCCGTCAAGGATAATGGAAAAAAGTAAGGGGGCTCTTTCAGAAATGATACTTTCACATCACAGCCCTGTACAGGAGGGCAGGAGCTGAGCAGGAGGCTTGTCCTTCAGCACAGACAAAATAGCAGGGAGGATTCTTTCACGGAGGCAGCACAAGGCTCATTTCTTTGCACACACGGGACATGTTCATATCTAACAGCATGTCTTCTCATCACCCTGGATTTTTTTGATGTGACCTCTCTCTCAGGCAGTCCTAAGTGGCCATGAGAATTTTTCTCTGTGCATTGGGTGCCCACCAGGGTAAATATTAATTTGATTCAGCCCTGACTTGGCTGCAAACTGTGCCCACTTCCTATATTCCTTTTGCACAGCTTCCCACTTCCCCTTTGACACAGCTTCCTACCATCTGTCTCCTGCTTTTAGTTCTTGCTTTGCTGCTTCTCTTTTCCAAAATTCCCACTCCTCCCCATTGCTGCTTCCCCTGCCCCCTTCACTGCTTCAGTTTCTCAGAGTGCCACAGTTGCTTAAAAAGCCTGTCCTGACTTAAGAGCTCAGATCATAACTGAAGTGGGCAATGATGCTCTGCAGTCCCTCTCAGAGAGGCTGTGGAGTTGTTTCATACAGGGTCTGTTTTCTGATGGGGCCCTCTTCTCCAGCCTAAATTTGTTCTATCAAACAAAAGCTTAGAAAAAGAATGACGTTTCCAATCCAGCCTCACTGAAGACAAGCTACCTACATTTACACCCATCATAAGCAACTCAACTTGCAAAAGGTGCTTACTTAGTCTTGCACTGTAGGAATGCAGTTTTAGACCAGGCAGATATTTTCTTTATAGGGAAAATATGTTTAGTTTTACCATAAGACTTAAACGGAAAGTGCCCTAGAAAGTTCTCTACACTCCAAGCTACGATTGGCTCAGTGCCAGGACAGAGACATAGATAGGTCACTGTGCCTGTCAACAAGGTAACTGTTCTCTATTGGGCAGTGTGCCAAAAGGCACTGCCTCAAACATTAAGTATTTAAACCACTTGCACAAAGCCTCTCTTGGCTTTTTTCGGGGGTGCTTACATGGTGCTTTGCTCTCAGCACCTGTGAAGGCCTTATTTTTATTTGCATTGTACTGTTTGTTATTTTCTCCTTTTATTAAACCCTTTTCTGTTACATGGCACGCCTCGGAGAAGTGGTCTCACTTTATTAAGCCAGCTCTGGGAGTGCAGGCACCCTCAGAGAAACTTGATGTAATCTCCACATGGCTTATCCGACTCTGGCCATGTGTATTATTACATCATTGCACCTGTCATACTCATGGGCTGTTCTGGAGATCAGCCATACTGCAATAAGGGGGTCCATTCCTGACCTTGTGTCATGGAGGCTTCTCTGTCTTTGGAGTGTGACTGTGCTCAGCCTTTCCACTTTGGGCCAAAACAGCAGGTGTGCTGCCATCTTCCTACCTGGAGCACTGAAAGAGGTTCTCCTCCTTCCCCCTCATTTTTTCCCTTTATGGATGTGGGTAAGCAGAAGAGCATGGCACGAACACTTCAAATTCTTTGTGATGGTTGTTTCATATTTGTGCTTTCCTCAGTCAAGAAATTGTTCACTGACACTAAATCATACTGGGTTTTTGTAGCTTGGCCTTATCTGGTTCTCTGTACTTCTGCAGGTCCCCAGTGATGCTGATGTAGGTTTTTATTCCCAGAGACATTTTACTCTCAGCCAGCTACAACCCCCGTCTTGCTGATACCAAGTGCCACTTTAATGGCAATAAATACAAATCAATATCTGACTGTGCATTCTTTCCCACAAGGTTCTTAGACAGTTGAACAACATTTTTCACCTGCCTGTTGTAGAAGAAAGGTAACAGGGACTAGAGATTACATGTGTAAATTCAAACTTGAGTGTCAGCTGCATGACTTGATTCCCCTCCCTGCTAGCACTCTCTATATGTTATCAGATGCTAGATATAATGTGTTTCGTAAATACAGATCTAATACATATCTTTACTCGTAAGTGGTGATGTCTTCTAGGAAGGCTGCACCAGGAAAGTGAAAAGAGCAGTTTAGAGTACTAAGAAAATCTATAGCTGCTCTGTTTTACAAGACTAGTATTTCCTGAATTTCCTGAAAGTAAAATCTTACGCTTCCCTTCTACCATTTTATTTCAAAGGCATAAAGCTTCAATCTTGCTGCACTTTCAAGTCTAACAACAAAAAAAAAAATCCTTCTGGCTCTTCATGCAAGTTTATCAGACTCTAAGTTACCCACCTGTAATCTTCATAAGAGGGTTTCTTCTTGCCTATGGCTTTTTATAATCACCATCTTTCTACATTTGAAACAGACTCCAGTCCTTAAGCCCAAACTGAATGGCAGCCTAAACCTCCTGCAGGGGCTATTGAATTTGAACAGACCTGTACTTTGTCGCTTTGTGGAGACTTGTGGGAATACAGTGGATATTATATACAGGACAGAGAAATACATGGCACTTTGTCCCTGCCTTTATCCCCTTGAAAGCAGTAGGAAACATTTATATGTCCTTTTTATTTACACAATTATTTTAAGCCTGTACCAAGTAACAGGAAAGTGCATGCACATTGTTGGTTTGATATTTTCTGTCATGACCACCAGAACAACAGATATTTCCAGCTCAAATTTAAGTTTTTGTGTGTCATCAGGGAGCATCTGGGGAGAAAATCTGTTCCCGTGCACAGGAGGCACAGAGAATAATGCCTGGCATATTGGTCTGCAGCAGTCTGCCTAATCTGCCCATGCTTGATGAAATGAGAACAGTGGACTAGGCTGGATTCCCCCACTGCACACACTGGCCTTGCTGAAAACACCTGTGGGAGAACCCACATACTCTGAACCACTGACTATGAGCAACTCTGACCACACTGTACAGCATTTAGACCTCATTTCCCCTAGGATACATTTGATGTTCATATATCCCAAGGACATAATTAATTTTCATTTGTCCCTTCCCTTCCCTTCCCTTCCCTTCCCTTCCCTTCCCTTCCCCCCACCCTCCCTCTCCCC
>VWYE01013981.1:0-26538 GCA_013398995.1 Alaudala cheleensis | reverse complement strand
CCCATTCCCATTCCCATTCTCATTCTCATTCTCATTCTCATTCTCATTCTCATTCTCATTCTCTTTGTCACTGTGTTTTCCTTTGGATGTTATCCCCCTACCTTTTTTACTTGAAATAATGAAAGTTCTGTTTTGTAGTCCATTCATGGTCTTTTCATGCCATGACCACATAGCATGTGACACCTTAAGGACATTTTCTGACACATTGCTGGCTGGTGTAGTGTTGGTATCCATCTGAATTGACTACAGATCTGTATTGCCTGTCTGGGATGCTCAAGTAGACTGACTTCTCATCTGGTTTTAGGTTTCTTCAAGAAGTGAACTGGTTGTATTGCTCCAGGGTAAGCCTAGGACTGAAGTAGTTTGTTCACCATGAGAAATAGTGGAGGANCCCGGGCACACGAGCAGATGGTGGTAGGTTTCCTAGGAGCGGAGTCGATGGTGACAGTGAAACTCCTCTAGCAGCAAGGTAAAACAGCCTGGGTGACCTCTCTCCTCCAGTGCCAAGGGGAAGAAGTGCCCACCTCCAGCTCCCCTGTCCCTTCGGTCTTTCCTTCCCTGGTTTCTTTTGTCTTTCGTTAAGTACCGACAAATCACCCAGTCATTAGTGTCTTAGCAACTTGAGGGAAAAAATTCCAAAGGCAAAACAAAACAAAAAACCAAATCTAACCCCCAACAACCATGAGAGAGAGACATACTTACCCTGCACTTTGGAAAGAATGGGAGACGCTCTAGGGTTAGTTTGTTTAAATGATCATGTCTATTGTGTACCCTCATGAGGAAACATCTCATAGGAGCTTTGTTCTCACATGACATAGACTCATGCTTTTTTTTAATCAGTGCATTCCCCATTCAGACTCCTTAGGCTGAAATAACTGAAAGCGTTTAAAGTGCATCAAGTGTTATAAGCAAGACTACCAGATCCAGAGGAATGCAAGCAGTGGAGGTGATCATTGAACTGAAATAGTAGCAAGGTCTCCAAACAGGGCATTCAGGCATTCTAACAGACAGGCAGGAAAAGCTTTTGAGAAAGAAACATCATGGAACTAAAAGATGAAGGAAGTATGGAGGAGATACACAGGGTTAGGTTTTATACTCTTCTGAAATGGCTGAAAGTACTTCTGCAGTGAACAGAGGCACCCTTTTTGGTGTTTGCAGATCTTTATGGTTTGACCTGCTCACACGTGGAAGAGCAGCCCTGATCAAGCTGCCTTTATAAGTCTCCTACCTTTGTAGCAGACACGATCACATTTTTCAAGCAGGTACTTTGGGTTGACATGTCTGCTTGATGTCAGCTGCAATATTGCTGAAACTATTTTTTTTGTAGAAAAGAGTGATGAAAAGAAGGACTGGAGGTTATACACCAGAACCAGCTCCAGTGAAGAAACTGGGGGCTCTGGGCCAGATTGTGAAGCAGTGAATTCTCTTCTTATGTTGCCCAGAATCTCAAGAAAAAAATAAGGGCAGGGCTTTGACAATTTGTGACCAAAATGAAGGCCTCTGATAGGTTTTAGGAGTGGACATTTTGTGTAATGAAGATCTGGACAGACATAGGTGTAACGGTTTGCATTCATGTAGTTCACCCCCTTCTTCTTTTCTCATTTCCAAGTAAATTTCTAACTGCTTCTTTGTAAATATTGAAACTGGCTATAGAAAGTGAGTCCTAAATGCTTGCCACCAGCTTTTCCTAAAGATCACAGGTTGTGACCCTGCCTGTGTAAATTCATTCTGGATTTCTGCCACTGCTTGACATGTTTAAGGTGGGGATATCTCCCACCCTTCACTGGAGGTTCATCAGAGCTCTTGCCCTCTCCAGTAACAGCAGTCAACTTACAGCATGACCACAGGTTAGAGCAAATAAAAGACTGGGAGGAAGGGAGGGCAATTTGTGTCTTTGCGAGGCTAAAATGGCCCTAGAGGAAGGGACTCTAGCCAGAATGTTCAGGCGGTCCTATCTTTCACATCAAGCCTTCTAAAGGGCCAGTTATTCTCTCCAGAGGACTTCAGACCAGACTCAGTTAACAGGCATGTGGGAAGGCAATAGCTCTTCCCTTCCAAGTGAGTCAAGGACCTTCAGTCTCACAGGACCCTCTTCTATGTGGTGGTGAGTGTACACAGATGCAACCTCTGACTGCATAACAAGTCACAAGGTCTTTTCTTATTTTTCTATGGGCACAATGCTCTTGCAAACTCTACCTTGCTGTCTCAGGGAAAGAAGGTAAGCAGAAGTCTGGCCCTGTTTTGCTGTGCTGCTCAAGGCCTGCTGCAGCCAGCAGGCTGGGGATCTGAGGGTGAAGAGTGGTTCAAAGCAGTGTTCATGGATGAGAGGGGCCAATCCCCTACAGCTTCAATCCTGCCAGTGGAGGCAAGAGCACTTGGGCATTATACCTGTTCTGAATTAGACCTTGAGCTATTTATTCAGTTATCAGTTCTTATGTCTCTAATACGGTCCTCTCCTGCATGGGAACTTTTGCCCCACATTGCCTACAACACAGCTCTACCACAGAAATCACACAGCCGCCAACAACTCAGGGGGATGTGTACAGCCTCCTGGAGCTGTGTGGAGAGTTGGGAGGAGACACAGCACCTCTGTTCTTCACAGGAGAACAGAGCAGCACAAGTGCCTTCAAAACAGTCCGACTAAGGCCAGCTCTCTCGCCAGCAGGAATATTGCTAAACCTGAGAGAGGACTGCATTTCTTCTTAGTTCACTCTATCTTTACTTACAAGGTTTCACAAGAAAAAGTTTGTTGGTGGGGGGGGTGTGGGGGGATGGTGGTGGAAGGAGCAATACTTAAAGTGACACTGAGCAGTGAGCAAGGCAGAAGAGCCTGAAAACTTTATTCTCCCCTCCATCAGCCATCCTTCAATTCTGGAGTGTTCATCCCCATCCCTGCCCCCACCCCAACCTGCTGCAGAATTAACACAGGAAGAATCTTCCCTTTAAAATGAAACCACTTCCCAAATCAGATGGATTTTCTGAATCAAGAACTTCCTTTCCCCCCCCCTCCCCTCTGAGTAGCTCAGACAAAAGCCTCTCACCACTCACTTTAGTCTCCTCAAACAGAGATTCCCAAAAAGTTGCTGGGATGGAAATGCACTGGTGTATTTGCATTTCAGAAGTAGCCAAAGAGCCCCTGCTACCTCATCAAAACATGCATACAGTTTCCTGCACTGCTACAAGCTTGTGACATGTGATCCGGAGGGGGGGGGGGAGTGGGAGGGAGGATGAGTAGAGGAAGGAGGAGTCACAGGGAAGCCCACCCCTCCGAAAGCTGCTGAGGTCTTGTTTGCTGGCTCCAAGTTGTTTCAGTTCCTGAAGCGTCTGAATAAGCCGAATACAAGGAGGAACACCACTTGTGTTGAAAATATAGCGTGCTCTTCAGGATGGACCTCTGCTCTGCTGGTAAGCTTCAAACGTTGTATGCCTTTTTTGGGGTGAAGGCTGTGTACTCAATGTGATGGAGCAGAGCACACCATGAAATCCCAGCAGCCAGAGTGGATGTTGCAGCTGGTGGCTGGAGGAATGATGTGCTGGAAGATCCCTGGTGGTACAGTTAATTGCTTTTCAGTCTTCAGCATTAGGAATGGGTTTCTTTTTACTTGCTCTCCTTTCCCATTGGGAGAAATTTCCCCACTGGTTTAAATGGCCTTTGTGCTGAGAGTGTTACTGCTCTGATTCTTTGGGCCAGCAATGCTGGGTTGAGCTGGGAACTGACTCCTCAGTGTCAATGGTGTATGTGACACCTGGGGTGAGCACTCATAAGCTTTGGCTGCTCTTCATGCAACTCTGGAAAGCTCATCCGTGGTGTTTCCCTACAGATCCCAGGAGCTGATTTGCCTTTGCAGAGCCTCTCGTGCAGTTGGGTAGCCCAGGGTAATGCCCTTGCAAGGCTTTTGGTACTGGGGGAGGTAAACAACTAGAAGCTCCAAGTGATCTACAGGTGGGCCTGCCTGGTCCTGAAATAATCTCAGTGGGCAAATGTGGGTGAGGGGAAATAAACCACATCTGAGGAACTGAGAGAGATCTTAGGTTTTATTTCCTGCTTTGGCAGATGATGGATAAAGTGGTTGGGATTCAGCAAGGAAAGGCACACCACCAGACTGAACATTTCTAGCTTCTGGCTGAGGAAGATCTTGAGTGTGTGTCTGTGCAAAGCCAGCCAAGAGGGAGAGCTGAGTGGGAACAAGCTGAACAAAGGAAGAAAAAGGATCAGCTTGCAATGTCTCTTCTCATTCTGACTCTGTCCCCTCAGGCTTTTGTGTATAGGATATGGAGCACAGAGTGAAAGCAAAAAGCAGTGCCCGGTTTCAACAACTGCTGTGCATGTTTTAGTTCTGAGGTGTGTAGTCAAGGGAGAGCATGCTCAAACCACATACCAGCCTTACTTACCAGGGAAATTGTGGTACCTGTAGGAGCTGAGTTCTTTCCAGCATGTGACTGGTATTGAATGCTGGTGAAAATGGGTCTCTTCTGATCACCCAGCCCTCACTACCTGAAAGCAACAGTGGACAAAGCTTCTTCAGGACAAACTGGGCAGGAGGAGGGATAACTCATATTTTGCAATTTATTTTGGGGTGTGCCTTTGACAGAAACTGGGGGTCTCCTAACTGAAGGTCTGACACAGTCATTCACTCAAGTTATGTGCTACGGAGTTAATTATGTCTTGAAAATTACACATTCAAGCAAGTATACTTTCAGGTGCAATAGTACAATGAGATCCTCTTCAGGCACTGTGAGGGTTTGCTCAGTTCTGGGCAGAGGCAGAGCCTGGAGACAGGGAATGCCTGGAGAAATGTGCTGGCACTGACTGATGTTTTTGCTCAATCCCATCCTGTCATTCCACAGCTGGGTGAAAAGGTAGGTTTGTTTGATGCTGAACTTCCTTGGGAGCCAAGGCTGCTACCAGAAACAGTTTTCCAGTGAGCTTTAGAGTACTGATGCATTTGGAATTGCTCAGTTGTAGCATGATTGTCCTGAAGGTCAGAGGTCTCTGGGGTCACTCCTACCTGGAGATGTGATGGTCCTGTTAGGTACATACCTGTTTGCAAGACTGCTCTCCTTGCAGCGTGTGTCCTCTTCCAGCATCCTTTAGAACCCTCTCAGGACTGTCTGAGTGAGGCCACAGAGCTGGTTTGCCATGCCCTTGAGCTGGATGTGTGAAACATGGTAGAGCAGACTGGTACTGTGATATCCTGTGCTGGGATATGTGGGGTAAGAGCTGTAGTCAAAAGTCACAGGAAGCTATCCCAAAGGATGAATGTAAGTTGTCACAATAAGGGGGGAAAAGGGCACCAGTAGATGTGATAAATTCTTCTTCCCAGCTTTTCCCCATAGCTGAAATGTGCAAATTAAACTTGTTGGGATATTTAATTTCTTCTGACACAAGCTGGCAGAGAACTGTGGAGTGGCTGCAGGAGGGAGACATACATGGCTGGAGGGAATTGAGGACTGGAAGGCTTTCTGTCATTTCCCTGCTACTAGAGTGGTACCTGGCTGTGGAGGTGGTGGTCTGTACTGGAGATGACACAGCAGCCATATCAAAAAATAAAAGGAATTTTAGGTGAAATTTTTCTACCAGAGAGCCTCCTTCTCTGGTATCAGAATCTGTCCATCAGGCTGCTCTGCTTTTGTGCTGCCATGGGTGGAGGTGCCCAAACCTTTTAGCAGTGACACTCAAAGCCCTCCATTGCCTTGCAAATAGGTCTGATGAACCTTTGCTGTCCTACCATGGGTGTGTAACACATGGATCAGCAGCACAGGTACAATCATTCTTCATAACCTTCCCCTGCTGCTTCTGCAGTTCATCCTTCCAGCTCTCCTGGGTGGTCCTTCCCACTTACCTCTGTGCTTCAAAAACCATCTTCCTATTCCTATAATTTTCCATGAGACTGAAAGCCTTACATCTGGGAGGTTCAGCACAGCCCTTTGCAATGGGAAATGAAACCAGCAAATACAGAACTCTGTCCTGACCACACAAGTACCCAGGTGTTTGGGTAACTCCGACCTGCCCTCTGGATGGGGAGGCTGAAGGCATAAGCCACTACAACTGGAATTGAAGTCTGTGTCCTGTTTTGAGTGACAGCACTGAAAATACAGTCCTGGTCAGTTTGTGAAGAACTTATCTGGGTCTGCCCTGAGAGTGGGGAAACAACCTCAGGAGCAGGTGTAAGACCCACCAATGGGATGCTGATGCACTTTCCTTTCAACGTTTGCTCTCTCAAAATAAATTCCAAACAACAACCTAATGTCCTCTCTGGAGAGGATGCTAGCCACTTTTTGTGTGTCTGAAATTCAGTGTTGGTTGGGCTGACAGCATCCTTCTGGAACCTGTGGGTGTTTTTGTAGTGTGTTCTTCTTTAGGGTGAAATTTCCACCTGTGCAGAGAACCCTGACCAGGGCTCTGCTTCATCTGTGTGTTGACCTAGTCCTAGAGGGAAGTAGAACTGAGGTGGTACTGAGGACTTTGACAAGGCATTTTCTAAAGCAATCAAGGACTTTAGCTGTTCAGGAAACGTGACAAAGACCTTCTCTGCAGCTCAGTCTGAATTGCCCTAAGAGTTTGATCCATCCATTTTTTCCAAATTGTGTCACCCTTTCCTTCTTTTTTACTCGTTGATTCCTTCCCTTTCTCCATGACTCATTCTTTTTCTCCCCTGCCCTCCCCCCACACACAGTCCTTCCCACACTTTTCTCATTCTGACAAACTGGGCAGGTGGGAGTTGGGAGTTGGGGGTTTCAGATGTTCAGGAGGAAGGGTGACTGTGTTATTTACAGTCTTGTTGGGGGTCATGTAGGTGAGACGGTGTTCTTTGGGAGCCTCATGACTCTGAGATGCTTTAGGCTGCTTTAGTAGGCACAGAACAACTGAAGCAAAGGAGCCAGCTACACCACAGAGTTTGCTGATGGGGTGGGGGAAGGTAAGGTTCCTCAGGGTTGTCCTCAGATGGTGCTTTTGTGGAAAGAAAGGTCTTAGTTGTAATTTGTCAAGGAATCACCCCAGTGATTCCACAATTACAAGCCCCGACAGGAGTGAGAGATTACAGCTGGAGAGACTGAGAGGCCAGCCTGGTCTCCTGCAGACACTGCAATTGCAGGATGCATAAATTAATCTTGAAGGGCCTGGGCACTGCTCAGAGGCACAGGGCTGACATTCAAAGAGAAATCAGCAACCCACCTATCAAGTACCAGAGCCACTGCATGTTTTCGGTTGGTTTTCTCTGTGGTTTCTTTTCATTTGTTTGTTTTTTGTTTGCTAACCTTCCTGCCGGCTTTGGTTTTCCCCTCACCTACAGATTTGGCTGTTGCAAGCTTTTCAATGCCTTTTTCCTTCCCTCTTGACTGGCTTCATCAATCAGTCAGCTTCTTGCTGCTTTTCTCAAGGGCTGCTTGCAGGGCTGGCAGAGCACATGGGTCCTTCCCAGCTTGGCTTCATGATGGCTCCTTGTCCAGTGCTTTATTCCCACAGACTGAACAGTCTCTCCCCAGAGAATGCAATGCTTGAAACCATCAGGAAGAATGGCGGGAGAGAGGCTGCAGCCTAAGAAAAGTAACAGGAGCATAATTAGCACAAGGAAACCCAACCAGCCAGGAGGATGGGGGAAAGGTTAGGATTGAGGAAGGTGGGCCTTTCTGAGCTGTTGTGGCCATGACAGGAAAGAAGCATACTAAGATGATTGCCCTTGTCACTTTTCCTTCTGTCTGTCATGGCTGCTTCCTTCCCTTTTTTTCTTCCACTCATATTTATAGCAGTTGTTTTGCATGTGAGATCCACATTAAGAGAATTTCCAATGCAACTGGTGCTACTTCCCCTTTTTCTGGGAAGACAGGAGGCCCAGGGGATTTTGTCTTGTGAAACAGTGGAGCAGGGCATCCTGTGACTTGACCAGGCCTTCTGGGGAAGCTTTATCTTGCAGTGTTTAGGTGCAAAGCAGCAAGGACTCTGTCTGCAAGTTTACCAGTAACCTCCAGTGCTCTCAGCCTCTCAGCAAGCTCTGCTTTTTTCCTTGGGCCTCACCTTCTGCTTTGTCTTCTCTCTAGGGCTGCAACCTTCTCATTCTTCTTGCTAAAGAGGCTACGTTTCACCTGAATTATCTTTAGCAGCAGCACTGTCACCCCAATTTTTTTAGGTTTTTTATGAATCATATTGTGGTTGTCTTGGCTTTGCTGCTATTTGTTTAAGTTCCTATATGCTACAAGGAAGCCTACTCATATTTCTGCATTTTCTGCTGTTCACAGAATAACAGCCACCCAAAGACATTTCTTCTTCAGTAAGGCTTTCATCCCCCATATCCTGCCCTCCTACTTGAAAAACCTCAATTTTCTCTCATAAGTTAATTCTTACTCTAGCTATGGCAGATCAACTCATGAAGGTTTTCTTGGGAGGTTTGGATGTAGATTAAGTATTTAGGTCATAGATTTTCAGTACCTAAAGATGACTGACATAACCACCAGAGAGCATTTAGTGAGACCTCTTCACCATGCTCAGGGTGAGCAGAATTGGCTGAATAGGCAGTGGGTGTCTGCAGGGTCAGCTGATAGGGCTGTGAAGAGCCTCTGGCTGCAAGGAGGGGGAATATGGTCTGTGCTGCAGTCTCTGGACTGAGAACCATTTGCAAGGCAAAGGTGAGGTGCAGTGGTTGCAAAAGCAGGGAGCACAGATGGTGAAACACAGAAATCAGAGTTGCTGTGGTATGACCCTAGGACAGATTAAGTGCTGGGAGGCTGGGGCAGCTTTTTCCATGATATGTTGGTCCCAGTAGAGTTTTCACAGAAATCTTTATTCTTTCAGAATCAACTGGCTTGAGTGGGGCTGAAGAGGCTGAAATAGAGACAATCAGGAAGCACAAACAGGGGCTTTTGGATGACATTAAGGTAAGGACCATCCTGTCCTTTGTGCCTGCTGAGCCTTCTCAAATCCGTCTTCACCAAGGATCACCTTCACATAACAGTCCAGGCCATGCAGAAGTGCTCTTCCACAGGAGACATTTTCTCTGTCATGATCCAACTTCACTTTTAAACTTCAGGCTGCCCTGGCCTGTTTGCCACCAGGGTACATCCAGCCTGTGGTACTCTGTGCTGCAGGAATCATCAGCTGCCTGAACAGGATTTCTGAAAAAGGCTGCTCAGATTATGAGCACTGATGAGCTGGGATTGCATATTTAGGATTAAAGAAATGTCTTCAGTTGTACTGGCAGGCATCTGGCTCAGCATTTATGATTCTTTTTGATGACTGATAACTAGCTAATGGCATATCAGTCCTAGTTACCTGCAGCATCCCCCTGTGTTCATCAAACTTTTGTTTGTTTTGTGGACCTCTAACAAGTCCTTCATGAAGGACCCTGTCTCTTCGAAGAGGTCTCATGGCAGAACCTTCCACACAAGTTTTTGTGGCTCAACTTGCTTTTCTTCTTTTCTTCTAGCAGACTCAGCCATTTCTCCAGTGGCTCCTAAAATGTCTGAAAGTAAGAGATTCAAAATCAGTCAGTAAGACTGCATCACAGTCTTGCATGGTGCTGTGTCCTTTCTATTGTGTTATTCCTCCACCATGAAATGTGGTTTCCCTTTTGAGAGAGCTTATAGCACTGAATTGGACTTGGACTGATTTTTCCACAACATGAAGCTGTCCAGATGCCTAGGGAATAACTGCAATATTTCCTGGCATAGAGTAAAGGATTAAGCCAAACTACATATTACTTCTTAGGCTTCCACTCCTCCTATTTCTGCTGCAAACCAGAATGGTCTCTTGTCCCCCTGCCAATACAGATTATGAATGTACGTGCCTGGGATTTGCTTGTGTGTGGTTTGTCTCTTCAGTTTTCAGAACTGAAAATGTGATGGGCACTGTAAGAGCAGGATACTTGAACAGGAATTCTACATTTTTTTGCCCACTATGGACAGAGAAAGATTGCTAGACTGCACAAACCCATGCTTTAAAGCCCAAAGTCATTAAGCAATGATGTACACAATGTGCACTGGAGCAGAGTTTATGTGAAAAGAGTGCCATAGAACAAGAGACATTTTCCCCAGGGGATTTTTTTCAGAATGCATCTATAAGTATTCCTAAACACCAAGACTTGGGGGCATAATCACAGCTCTGGGGACCAGTGAAACACAACAGGAGGTGGCCAAAACAAAACTGAAACTCAGAAGCTCTTTTAAATCATGGGATATTGCTGAAATTCAGTTTCTCTATCTGATTATGTGCTCCATCCACATCCTCATTCCTTGACGGGAAAGAATCTGTCGTTAGATAACCGTTCTTACCCTGCCTGTTCTGGTTGGTATGGAAAAGAATTTGGGGGATTCCTGGAAGACAGCTGTGATGCATTTTGGCTTTGAGGTGGAACATAACTGCAGGATGGAAGCAAGGACATATAGATTCTTTTCCACGGTAACACAAAATATCCAGCCAAGGCAGCCATGGTCTGTCATGGGGCTTAAGGAAAGTGAATTCCACACTTGATTTTTTAAAATGTGGCAGTAATTACTTCATCTTTATTCCTCTCTTTTTTCTCCACCGGAAGAGTTATCTGCTCAATGGTATTTAAATGAGAGGTACATTAAAAATTCTGTGTTTTACAATACAGCCACTTTTTTGGGTTCATATTGATCTCACAGTTACTAGTTCCACTTCTCCTTTCCTGGATGTGTAGCAGGGCTATGCAAAATAAAAGCTCAAAAGGAATGGACACTGTGGAAGGATTCTTGCATCTGACATTGAGGAACTGAAATCAACAGTGGGGCGAGTTCTCACATTGATAAGCTTGATTTTTTCCAATCTTGATTGACAATAGGCATGAGAACATCCTTCTGTCTCTCCAGTTATGTTCATCTGGAATCCAGCAGGGTCATTCCAGAGCAGTGCCCATTTCACAGGCATCCTTGTCTGGTCATGACCACCTGACCTGTCCTTTTCCTATGATTGAGGGAAGAAGACATTTTCTTACACTTCCTTACAGTGTCTGCTGTTTTTCCCTCCATTGCCTTCATCTTCCTGATATTTCTTCTGCAGAAGCTGAAGGAGGAGATTGCTGAGGTGTTTGCCGAGATTGAGTGTTTCCAACATGCAGAGGAGAAGCAAGAGGCAGACAACAATCCTGCAGAGCAGACCAGGCAAGTGGAATGATACAAAGTTTCTCTTTTTCGGTTGATAAAACAAAAACACTGATGGGATTTGGTTCACAACAAGGACAGGAAAATGAGGCTAGGAGGGAAATGGGCAGGGAAATGAGCCCCTTCTGTCCTCTTAGATTTCTCATTATTCCTGTATAGTTAGACACCTGTCCTTGAGATATCTCACCTTGTGAATGAAATGACATGGTCCTTTATTCTAAGTTTGACTCTTCCTTCTTTTTTGTGTTTGCAGCAAGCTGTCACAGAGCGATAAAATTCTGTCCCTGGGCCGGAAGAAATTCAACATGGATCCTGAAAAGGTAGGATTTGTTCATTTCACCTATGAGGATAAAGCTAGGAGGAAGAGCCTCTGCTGGCTGCTGTTCCAGTTGCAGCCACTGATGTCAAAGGAACTATGGCAGGGGACTGTGAGGATGGGTTCCTACCTCACTAATGTCCCTGCTGGGGGCAGCCTCCACCCTGCCCCTGACTGAGGTCTTCTCATATAATCAAGCTGTGTTGCCTCCTCCCATCACTTATGGCTTAGAGGCCATGCCATGCAACTCAACCCAAACCTAAGAGAATAAAGGGAGGATGATTTAATACTGCCAGCATGCCGTGAGAGCCAAATTTCCCTCAGCACAGCCCTTCTTGAGTGTGAGAGGCTAGGAGCTTGCTATGCTGTGATAGAGGAGGATGAACAAAGGAGAAGTTTTGAGAAGTTTTGTGAGTGTGTCAGGTTCCTTGGCTCATTCAGAACAGAAGAGAACAGAATACCTCTGTCCTTTTGGAAACAGTTTTGGTTGAATTGTGAAGTAAACATATCTTTTCTACTTTCTGGGGCTCTGACCAGTGGTGTCAAGACTCCACAGCCTTCAGCCCTCTGCAGAAAGCTCTAAAACCATCATGATTAAGTAGAGAAGATGTGAGAATGGCAGTTCCATCTTCCTTCCTCATCACTGGCAGAGCAATTTTTGAGCTTTTCAAGGAAAACCACAAGCTGTGATCAAACCATAGCTGATCATCAGCTGACCACAGCTAACATTTCAGGTGGCTGCTGCTCTGCCTCCCCTGTGCCCACACCCCAGCTGGAGTGCTTGCCAGTCCCCTGGGCATCCCTCTGCCAGTGGAAGCTGTCTCAGAGCAGTGATATCAGTACTTAACAGTCTGTGTGAGAGTTGGATTTGTTATGCCTTTTTGTCTGACCTTGGTTTGAAGCCCCCAAGGCATCTGTCTCTGCCATGCTGTGCAGGAATACCCAAACTAATTCTAACCTCAAACCAGTTTAGCTTTATGAGTTCAATGCCATTTACACTGGTCAAAATGTTATGTACTCTGTGCCTATATTATGCAGGTCTCTGATTATTGCCTCCCTTTTGCTACATGCCATAGAGTGGGAGGTGCTGCAATGCAAGGAAATTTCTTTGCCCCTCCTTTCTAAGGTTACACTCCATCCATGCAATGCTGATATTTAAAAATGCGTTCCTATCTCCAAGATCCCATGGAAAGTTCCTGAGGCTAGAGAAGGTAAGCATTAGGAAATTGGCTGATAAAAACCTTTGGGGAGAAACATTTTCTTCTGGAAAATGGGGCCCCATCATCACTGCAATGGTTTTAAAAATTAAATTGATCTTATTGAAAATCTATTGGGGGAAAAAGAAAGGAAAATAGAGTGGAAAAAATCTCACAAAAATTTGATTTCTTCTTTTAAAACTGCTTTTTGTTTGGGGCATTTAAAAAATAGTTTCATATATATTGCAAGGGAAAGTGGAAGGATTCTCTTGAAGTAGAACATTTTGATGGATCTAAAATAATTTTCATTCCTTTGTTGTATATTGCAAGGAGAATTGCAATGTAGTCTGGGGAACTGTAGCATTGTTAGATATTGTCAAGAATCTTTTGAAAAAAAAGCCTCAGCTTTTTTTTCTGGCTTTAAAATTCATTAAATTCTCTCTACAATAGGATATTGACTCTTTGCACAACCCAGCTCACAATCTCTGTATTCCTTAAAAAGCATATTCCATCCTTATTGCCTAGGAGGGATGGAGCTGAAAAGATTGCAGACTTCTCTGTTCCGTGGCATAGAAGAAAAATCTAAGAAAAAATTGTTTCAAGTTGTCTCAACCCCGTATTTTTGTCTGAGTACATTTTTTTATTATGCCTTCTTTTAAGCAAACCATTTTTCTTTTAAGTGAAGTTAATTTAGGGGAAAAAAAAAGACACTTAGGAACAGAACACAGACATTTTGATTGAAAATATTAAAGTCTATTATTTTGACTTCTCCTTTTTGGACTTTGAATCTACATTGCCCTATTTTGTGTATTTGAGTTTCCATCCCAGTGAAACATTTAGCCAAATTTAGGGGTTAAGTGCAAATGGGACTGACAACCCATAGTGGATAAAGAGGGATTGAATAAAGATGAGAATATGGCTGTGGTCTCCCATGAAGGCTCTGGGGAATAACAGAGGAGCAAATACATCAAAGCTACGGAAGGCTGGTATCAGAGTGTTGGGATCCTACTTCTTCATTAGACCACAGAGCTGTTTTACTTCCCTGTCTTGCTTCTCGTTCCCAGGGGATCCAGTACCTGATTGAACACCAGGTATTGTCCTCAGACCTGCAGGAGATTGCCAGATTCCTCCACAAGGGTGAAGGCCTGAACAAGACAGCCATTGGGGATTACCTGGGTGGGAGGTGAGCAACCCAGGATGAGGAGATCCCTTGGAGACCCTGTCCTGCCTGTCCCCTCTGAACTACCATTTTGGATGACCTGTGGCAGACCTCATCCAGGTGCCAAGACTGAACATATCTCAAATCACAGTGGGCTAGATGGGCAGGACATCCCTGGGAGGGTGTTTGGAGTGTGACTAAGGCTGGCTGTATGGGCTGCCTTTTCTCCCACCAGTAATGGGATCAGTCATCCCAGACTGGAGTGTTCACCTTAGCTTCTTCTTGGAAGTGGTACTGGGGTGGAGCCAGGTGCATGTTGTCACACCAAAGGACATCCAGACTGAGCAGGGACAAAGCACTCTTCTGACATTTTCCCTCTATCCTCTCCCAGGGACCCCACAAACATTCAGATCCTCCAGGCCTTTGTGGCATGTCACCAGTTTGCCAACCTCAACCTGGTGCAGGCACTGAGGTGAGTGAGTGTGCCTGGTGCAGGGGACAGTGCTGGGACCTGCTCAGCCACTGGGCCTTACCACCCAGGAAGGTCAGGAGACCCTCCTGGGCTGCAATGGGAGCCTCTCAAGGTCCTGCTGTGTGTGTTGGCTCCAGACTGTTACTCTGTGAGGTGTCAACGGTTTCTCAGGGGGGTGGGAAACACTTTCATGGTCCCTTGATTGGATTACCCATGTGCAGAAAAGTGGGTCACTGTGGCTTCAGTGTCTGGTAGGATGAAAAAAGTTATTTTTGGCAGCAAGAAATGTCTGTACTCAATGCCCATTACATCAATAACAAAGTGACTCTGTTTTAGGGCACCTTGTTCTATTACAGGCCACTGCCTGGCAGGACTCTTTCTCCTGAGGTCTCTGCTGCCTTGCAGTGCTCTTATTAGGGAAGCATAGCCATGATTTCTGGGAGGCTTAGTTCTGCATTTAGGGTGTTCGAGGCTGATGTATGCAGTTTTTAGAGAGGAGCAGAGCTCCTGCTCCATGCCCTGTGTTGTCTCCCCAGTGTGATGGAGACTTCTCTTATCTTCAAGGTGTTCCGTGGGTTGAGGGGAGGCATCAGTGTCTCTTGGACCCTATCTGACTGATGCTCTGACACTCTGCTCCTGACAGACAGTTCCTCTGGAGCTTCCGGCTGCCTGGGGAGGCGCAGAAGATTGACCGGATGATGGAGGCCTTTGCCAACTGGTACTGCAAGTGTAACCCAGGAGTGTTCCAGTCCACAGGTAATTATGGGAAGAAGGCCATTAAAGCTGAGCTATGTTGTTTGCTAGGGAGAGGAGCCTTCCTTTTCCATTCACAAAGCAGAGGCAGCATCACTTGGAAATGTGTTTCCCCTTAAGCTAAAGGAGGCAGCCCAGTTCCCGTAAAGCTTTTCAATAAACTGAGCATCTTCAGTCCCCCGTTTGCTACTGTGCTCCAGGCCGTCCTCATGGGCAACAGACTGGAGAATGGCTCCCAGCCTCACATGAGGTATTACCTCATCACAGCACTGACAGATGTAGGTCTACAGAAACTTTCTTGCTGTCAGAGCCTTTATTAGACTGCATCTGCCCAATATGCCCCATTATCCTGAGGGCGTGGAATCACCTCCATCATAGGAAATCAATTGTGTCCCTCTTTCTCCTACAGAGCAGAGGGAGCATCTCCCTTCTTCTCCTACAAATGAGAAGATGACTCTCTTCTTCAGTGAATAGAAACCAAGCCACCTGTAGTGTGGATTGATCTGCCCTCTAAGACAAGTGCCACCCATCCTGATTTTCTTTCTCATTGCTAGATACCTGTTATGTACTCGCCTTCTCTATCATCATGCTTAACACCAGCCTGCACAACCCCAATGTGAAAGACAAACCCCACTTTGAAAGGTTTGTATCCATCAACAGAGGCATTGACAATGGAGGGGACCTGCCAGAAGTGCTTTTAAAGGTAAGAAGAATTCCCCTTTTCTCATCCCCTAGGGTCCACTGAGAAGCAAAAGTGCAGAGACGGGATACATCCATTAGCAAAGCTGCAGCTGGCATTTTCCCAAAGGCTCAGCAGGCATGAGACCTGCCCTGTGAGTTAAGGTAGAGGCAGGCAGCCTGCCTATATGTGTCTGCCTTCAGCCAAGCATACTGGGCAGAATAACTTCTGTCTTGTGTTAAAGGGGCTGCCTACATCCCCCACCTGGATTTGCTGAGCAGTATCCCCTCAGGGTAGAGGCTTTAGGTCTTTCTCCAGAGTGCCATTTCTTTCAGGCGATTTGAGGAAAGTTGCAGGAGCCTGTAGTCTTTTTTCCCTTGGCTTGGGATTTGTGTAATAAATTATGGCAAATACAATGATGTGAACAACGTTTCGGCATCCTTTGAAAGCCATTAACCTGCCTCCTTGTCACTCTGCTGTTATGGATGTCATCCTTTGCGCCCTTAAGAGCCAAAGCTTTGGCTCTGTGAAATGCGCCTCCTTGTGGCCATGTAGCTATACGTGCTGGTCTCCACATTCCACTTCCCGGCAGCATTTGGCACCACCAGCCCCATGGTCTACACGGGGCTGCATCTCTGCTGTGTTGAGTCCCGTCCTAGTGCCTTAATACTACCCACAGGAGCACTTGTGACATGCTGGGTTTGGTCACTGCAGCCTGTCTTGCTATGGGAGCACCATTTTATGGCTGTGATTTTCCAAACTGAGACTCATTTTATGACACAAGATGCAGAAAAGAGCTTGCAACCCTCCTGGAGACCCTGTGAGGTGCAGACTGGGGACTGTTTTACCCTCAGTGTTCATCATGTGCTCTCCTGCCGTTCCACTCAGCTTCCCGTGTAAAAACAGTGATGGACCAGATGGACCTAGGAAAGTTGTGTACAAGCTTTGTCAGAAATCAATCTTTCTTTTTTTCTCTCTCTCTCACTTTCCCTTTCTCTCTGTCCTTCCCCACCAATGCTCTGGGGCAGAGCCTATTTGAGAGCATAAAGAACGAGCCGTTCACCATACCAGAAGATGATGGCAATGACCTCACCCACACTTTCTTCAACCCTAACCACGAAGGCTGGCTGCTGAAACTAGGTAAGGGGGAGAACTCCCCTAGCTCCTCTGACCTTCCCATTTGCCTGCCTCCCACCACAAATCTCCCCATGGAACCTACTGTCATCTCACTGTTCCTGTCTGCTGCGGTGGGCTGAGGCTGACACCTGCTGTTAAAACCAGCTGCCTGCACCCTTGTCCCAGCTCCTGCAGGCTCTGTCTGCTCAAAAAGGGACTCGAAAACATATCCCTCCCCATTCCCAGCCACATCAGAGCAAAATCGGCTCTGTGTGTGAGTGTCTATCACATGATGTCACATCAGTGGTACCATGGTGTCTCCTTGGGGCTCACCTACAGGGAGAGCTGGGAGGGTCTGACTGTGTGTGCATGTCTGGAGCTTGGGAGAAAGACAGAAAAATGTGTGACTAATGGCTTCTGAATCTCACTGCCTTTAGGAGGACGTGTGAAAACCTGGAAACGCCGTTGGTTCATTCTGACTGATAACTGCCTGTATTACTTTGAATATACCACGGTAAAGGCTTAACTCATGGTGGGGAAACTGTCCTGGGTGGTAATGGAGGAGCAGAGGGTAGGGGGCAAGCCTCCCCCTTTTACCCTGTGCTCCTAGGCTGATCTCACACCTCCACTATGCTGTTTCCTCGCCCCCCATCTGGAGGAGGAGAGAGACTGGACTCTGCAGCTGTGGTCTCCTCTTGACTAAACTCCCCATTATTGTCAATGGAAGGAGCCTCCCGAGGCATTTCTCTGCCCTTGTCACCTCCACAAAGGCATACATGCAAAATTGGAGAGGTTTGAAACAGCAGCATAGATTTGAGGAGCATATTGGGTGTTAATTCATGTTTCCCTGCCTTCAGGATAAAGAGCCTTTGGGCATTATCCCCTTGGAGAACCTATCAGTCCGGAAGGTGGATGATCCCAAAAAGCCAGTAAGTGTTCATTGGTTGGCACTCTGCCAACACAGGCTATCAGATGGTTGGAGGGAGGAGAAGATGCACACAAATTACTCCTACTCTACACAAATTGCTCCTACTCTACTTGCTTTTCAGAGGGAAGGTGCTGTTGCAAACTGCCTTGTGCCCCAATCTAAAATGGCTGTTTTTAATTTATGTTTTTGGTGTGAGTAGAGAGCTGTCCTTTGTCTGACTGTATTGTATGTTTTCATATGTATATGTGTGTGTAGGAGGGCAGAGATGTGTGCACACCTCTGACTTCCCACTTATTTTGCACCAGGAGATGTGCGTTTAATTTCTTTCCTCGGGACTCTCCATAATGAGTTACAGCACATGTAGACCAAACAGAACTGTTGGTGTTAGGCAACTTGTGCAGGAAGTGACACATTTCTTTTGTGTGTCTTTTGTGGATACCCACTCTTCGGTATGTCATGGCTCTGGGAAAAGTGCCTTCTATCTGTGTGGTGGCAGGCAGAAAAGAGGATGTTCCATCTTCTTAAAAGGGGGAGGGATTTTCATGAGTGGAGTGACAGATCCTAGAAGGTGTGTTTTGATAAGTGTTGATGCTCCATCTCTCCATAAAGCCTGTTTTATTGTCCAGTCCTTCACAGGAGGGGTGTATTTATCTAAGAAGGAAGTTCTTCTAAGTCATAGGGAAATTTTTGGGGTGGGGAAAGGGTCTGTTGCGTTTTGGTGATTCTTCCCCATTGGAAGCTCTCTAAACCTGTTAACCATGGTTAAAGTCAGCAGTCTTCTTGGTCCCCCGTCTTATACTACTCCATTTTGTTTCCTTTATGACAGAACTGCTTTGAACTCTTCAATCCCAACTGCAAAGGGCAGAAGATCAAAGCCTGCAAAACAGATGGGGATGGGAAAGTGGTTGAGGGCAAGCATCAGTCCTACAAGATCTCAGCAGCCAGTCCAGCAGAGCGTGATGAGTGGATTGAGGCAATACGGTGAGAAGAACTTGAGGCTCAAGTTGCCTTTTTTCAGCCCCAGGGACAAATGGTCACAAAGTTTATCTGGCTATTTTTTATCAGAGCTTGAAAAGGGGGATGGAAAGAAATGTTTGCAGTCTAACAGCTATGGTACCCCTTGACTTTAAAGAGTTTCAAGGTCCCTTCTGGCAAATCTCTAGCCGTAGCTAAATTCTCTGCTGTAATCTGCTCTGTAGATCTCCAGTCCTTAATTTTGATAAGTGGTGTCTATGTGCAAGATAAGTGGTTGTCTGTGTTGCTCATCATTAAATCTCTTACTTTTGCTCCCATTTCCTCTAATTTCCAGGACCAGCATCACACAGGATCCTTTCTATGATTTGGTCTCTGCCCGTAAGAAAAAGATTGCCAGCAAAAACTGAATCATGACCTGGTCACCGGCAGCTGAAAGGTGTAGGTTATTGGACAACTGCCCTCTCACACTGGGCTCTTCCAGTGAAGAAATTTGGGAGATTTGGTTCCCTCTGCCTCCCACTTGGCAGGCAGATGACTGACAGGACAGCTTGGCCTCTTTGCTTCTTCCCCTTCCAAACTGAAGGCAGAGGCTCAGGGTGTGATCAACTGAGGACTGTCAGAACTGTGGGCATGGGGTTGCCCATGTCAGAACATAAAGGCTCAACAGCAAGTGGCCTTTGGGTTCTCCCATGTAGCCCCAGACATGTGGGACAGCATCTGAGAGGAGACAGGAATGTCTGCACAGTGTTTCCAGCCCCTCCTGTTGTCACACGAGGTGAGGGTATTTTTCTGTGAGGGACCAGGTAGATTCTCTTGGAGCAGCTGGGCACAGTCCAGTCAGTTGCAGAGCAAAGGGCCCGAGTGGTTTCTCTTCCATGAACAGATGCGTAGTGGTTGTGGGGTGGAGGCCACCGATATTTAGAAACTCACTGTGAAACCAGAGGTGAAGGTAAGATAAGAAGCCCTCAATTCAGAAGAAATCTCTCTCCCTTCCTGAAGCCTGTAGTGAGGGCTGTGATGCTGGGAAGTGCCCGTTCTGTAATCGAATCATAGATTTTAAAAAATTAAAGATATTGGATCCTTATTCAACGTAATGACTAACTGAGCATAGAGATGCTGTGGTACCAGGAAAGCAGCTCTGAGTGTTTTGTCTCTCATTTTTGAGACTCAGGGAACACCACAGATTTCCTTAGGGAAGAAACCCAAACAGTAGCTGTCCTTCTGAGTGAAGGCTCCTCAACAAAGGTTGGTTCCTTGAGCAGCTCAGAGGCATGGGTTTTGTATCTGAAAGTTTTGCAGTCAGATGGCATGATAAAATGGAGGTACATACATCTCCTCTCTAGCACACACACACACAGAGGCATTCATTCCCATCTTCATGCAATGGTACCATCTGGAGTCTGGGTTTTTTTTTCTCTTGTGTAAAGAGAAATAAAAGTGCTTAAAACAAGCCCAAAACTCAGGGCAATGTGATTATTTTCATTATAAAGTCTGAGGATGTGAGATAAGAATATCATGTTCTTGTGCCCAGCAGAGCAGCCTGAGCACTACTGCAGTCTCTTGGCTTTTTCCTTCCTGCAGAGGGCTGTATCTACCAGGTAATCTGCAGCAAGGCCAGCACAACCTGATCATTCATTCCAGTTCTTTTCACCCAAGCCAAAGGAATACTGAAATAATTTCAAGAGGTGGAGAGCATATCTCAGAGTTAAAGCAAACGCTCACCCTGGAGAAGGAACATGAAGGTTTTCTTCTGTTCATGCCTGCTAATGTCTCTGCGCTGAATCTCTTTGTTACTGATGTGATACAGAGTGAGTTTGCTGCCCACTGCTCTGGAGCACACATGCTTGCACACACACATTCACTCCTACTTTGGGTTCAGTGCAGAGAGGCAGGCTCATGTCCAGAAGTGGAAGAAAAGTCAGAATATGGCCCCTTATCTTGGCAATGTCTCCCATATATGTAAGAGAAATACAAATACACATTTGGTTGGTGAGAGATGCCCCAGAGCCTAGGACTGGGGTGAGAAATGTCTGTTCTAGTGCTTCTCAGGCTTATACTCTGTGTGACAAAAGCCATCAAAATGTAGTCTTGAGTCTCTATTCTACCTATAATCTGGTGTTGGGTGAGGGAATCCAGGCTAAGCCCTCCCTACAGTTTACCTGGATCATTCCTATGACAGCAGGGTCTTTCAAAGCTCTTCCCAATTTCTCCTCATCCCCAACCCTTCTAATTCTTTAAGGCTGCATATGTCCTTTGTCTTCCCTTCTTCCCCTAGATACCAACACACTGCAGAGAAAAATTACTCCCTGTGGGTACAGGGTGGGAAGTGCAACTTGAGAGAGGCAAAACAATGCACAGAGACAGGCAATTGTGTAATTTCCATCCATCAAACTAACCACAAGAGTCAGAAAGGGTTGGACCATGTTTCATCTCTCCTAGAAACTGAGGCAGGGAGAGAGACAGTAAATTTCCTTTCCTAAGCTCCAGCAGAGAAAATGCATTTCTAAACTCCTTGCTATGCAATGCCCTCGTCTCCTCAGTGCCATGAACACAATGGTATGTGCTGTTGCCCTACAGCAATGCAACCCGTGCTCTCTCTGAGTGGAGTCCAGACCTCATGCCTGCTGAGTACCCCTGTGTTTGATATTGACCTAGGTGTCTCGGGACAGGTCTCTAAAACTGACTGCCACTCATGGCCGTGTGCTTTGACAGACTCTCTTGGAGCCCCTAGAAATTTTTGAGAGGAATGACTTGTGCGACTTGAATGGCATCACCAGGGAATGTGTTGCTGACCACCATAACATATTCTCTGTGCTGAAGGCAGCTGCAGCAGCTCACACAGGTACAGACACACAGGCACACACACAGCCCCTCAGGTGCTCAATCTGACTGATTGCTATGTGGATAGTAGAGGTATTTCTCATAGGCAGCATGTGTGGCTCACACAGACATCCATGCAGAAGACTGACACTTATTCCCTGCCTGCCTAAGGATTCCTGCACACACCCAGCTGTTCTTTTCCATAATAAATGCTCATCTAGTTTCATGAAAGGGTTGGAAGGAGAATACTGTGGATGTGTGGAATAGACCACATTGCTGTATTCTGCCTCCTCCCCACTCCTTCCTATCCTCCTATCCCCTGTTTATTAGCTCCCTTTTGGAAGGTTAATAAATTTTAAAAAGATATTCTAGAAATTGTTTGCATTGACAGAGATGGAGCAGCTGTGAGGAGAACCAGCAGCCTCATGAACTACAGCATAGGTAGAAAAAATCTCTGTGAGTTGGAGGGGTAGGACAGCGTACAAATTGAGACACACTGGACTGAATTATGGATTGAGAGCAATCAAAGCACATCAGTTGAACCTGTCATTTACCAGGCGCTGAATGTTCTTGATGATGGGGGCTCAGGAGCAATTGGAGGCAAGACTCTGCATTCAGGTTGGCCAGGATTGTGTTTGGTGGCAAGGTGAGAGCACCCATTAGAGACACTATTCCAGTCAGGCCTGAAACTCTCAGCTGTGTGTTACACAGCCTTCAGTACAACAGGAAAATCAAGGAGCAGTTTTCTGTCAGCTAAACAGGATGACATGTTACCAGCACTGCCAACCTTTTAACTCCTTCTGTGTGAGCACTTGTTCCTCACCTCTCCCACAGCAGTGCAGGGATTGCCACCAAGAGGGGACAACAGTTTTGTCAGCTTACACCATAAATCCATAGGAATGAAAGGCTATTGCAGTGACCTCAGAGGGATGGGAGCAAGTCTTTTCCCTCTGAAATCAGCCATTTTTGTGGAAAGCAGCACAGCCCCACTGTATTGGAGCTATTTGGAATGGTGCAGTCAGATTTGTGAGCCCAACAGCAGCAGTTCCTCCTGTCTCCCACCACTTATGTTTGGGGTTGGAAAGCAACTTGATAACTGGGGATGGGGGGCCCACTGAAGTACTTCTTCCTTCTTACAATTTTTTTTTTTTTTAGAGTATGCATTTCACACAGAAAGGCCAGAGCACAAAGGTAGAGAGCAGGATGACTCTCAAAGGCACCATGGACTCTCTGCTGCACCTTGCTCTGGGTCAGTTCTGCCTTCAGCCTGGCAGAGGGCCCATTTGGGGGGGCTGGAGGAAGCCCAGGCAGACCAGAGTTGAGACCTGACCATGATTTCTTGGAGTGTCACTGCTGTTGCATCTGTAGTGTCTCTGCTCTAAATGCCTGTGACAGGGGCATGCAGCAGTCTCATCTTGCCATGCCATTTCCAATCCTGCTGCCTCTCTGCAATGAAGATGAATGTTGCCTGTCCCAGGTTATCACATACCCATGTGTGTGAGCCTGTATACAGACAGCAGTTTGCTGTTGAAGGCTGGTACTAGTGGGCCAAATTCAAGGACGCTATGTATGGTGGGGCAGAGGGATGCAAGAAATGAGTCAGGGAGGGTGGAGGAGTCTAGCTCTCTGTGTGTTGTCACAGAGGAAGGGCTAGCACTGACAAGGGCTTCCACCTCAGCTCCAGAGCAGGGGCAGCACAAATGCTAGGAAGGCGCAAGGTGCGAACACCCTTTGAGCAAGCTGCAACTTCTGCCACAGCCACTATACCACATCACCGAGGTACACCTCGTGTCTGACAGCTCTCCTCTTCCATGGGGACAGAGAGTTGCGTCACTAGACGTGCCAGTCCAGCTTCAGGGAGACAGTGGAGATGATGCGAGGTGGCCAGCATATGGGCCCTCAACGGCACGGCCTGTGCACGGAGAGGACCGTATGTCCTGCCAGCACAGCATGTTTGCTCCTGCACCTTGCTGAAGGGACCTGGCAAAACTGTCTGGAGGGGAAGAACAGAGATAACAGAGGAGCAGGGAAGGGCAATCCTTGTGGGGTTGGACAGCAAGCAGTGTGTGGGGAGAGAGGGGCAGGACAGACTTCAGAGATGCCTCCGGGCTCCTCATCCCTGAAGGCTACGCTAACAGGAGCACAGCCCTTTTCCTAGGGCAGAACTGGGGAAGCACTGCTGTGGCTTTGTTAAAGGACATGGCAAGGTAAGTCATGTAACCTCCATCTGAGCTACCTGAGATTGACCTTAAGGGACCTATAGAAGAGACATTTTCTGCTGCCTCTTTAACCGTGCAGGGTGGCAGCAAGGTTCCTGGAGTTGGCTGAAGAGGTAGTGATTTGCGCAATTAGCATCTAATCAGTTCTATGAATATTTATTGCTAGTCAGCAAGCTTCTGAGTGACAGTGATCACATTCACAGGTAAGTCAGAGCCTCCTTTCAGGGTCACAGATCTCCCAGTGGGGCAAAAGTTCACAACAGTGTAACCATCCAGCAGCACATGGGAGGCACATGTGCAATGTAAACATGGAAAATTGTATTAAATCCTTTTTTTTTTTTGGAGAGATGGAAAAACAGAGGTTTTAAAATTGACTTGTTGGGGAGAGACACCTTGGAATAGTCTGAATATCTTAATAAACAACACATGACTGAGTTTGAGCCTGGGTATTTGCTTTTGGTTTTGTTGGGTTTGTTTGTTTGCTTTTTTGTTTGTTTGGGTTTTTTGTGTATGGGCACTCTCATTTATCTTCTATTGCAACATGGGAGAGAAAATAAAAGGAGAGAAGTATAAACCTCTGCAATTCTGTGAAAACGCACATAACAGTCAGGAATTTCTTTGAGCTTGTAATTGACCCTTCCCCTAAAGTGGCATAAATTGTGCAGAAAGCTAATATTTTGTTTCCTATAAAAATACTACTTTGGAGTCTTTCTGCAATCCTCAGAAATTTTGACCATTCTCAACTGCTGCTTTCCAGAATCCCCCCATTCTCTTCCTTTATCTTCTCTCCGCTCTAATCCTTTCACCTCACCTCTGCATTTGGCTTCTCTTTCCCATGGTACCTTCTGCCTTCTGGGCTTTGCTCATCCCTCTCCATAAATTTGCCTTAACAAATCCCCTTTTTCCTGATGCTGCTTCTCCTGCCCTCCTGCTCCCTGGACAGCTTGCCTTGGTAGAGCTCTGGGAAAACCCCTGTTATCCGTGGAATGTGAACTGTTAAACTTCAGCCAAACTCTTCTGCTCCTGCTGCTCATCTGCAGCTTGGGTTTGTGCTGAAGGTGCTGCCAAAAGCCTGTTATTACCTAAATGAAAAAGACACAGAGCCCTCCCTGAAAAGGAAGACACACAGATAACAGTGATTTGCCTGTTGCCTGCTGCCTTCTGACTGAGAAAAACACCCTGAATTATGGCAGGGCTTCCAGGACCAGCCCTCAGTGGAGGGAGAGGGACAGAGACAGTTCTGTACATTTTCACTTTCTGCGTGGAAAGGATCCTGTGAATTTTTTGTGCCTGGGTGAGAGAAGATCCTCAGAATTTTCATCACAGATATCCCCTTCTTCTTGTGGTATTGTACTTAGCCTTGAATTTATATAGGTAGTATGGGAAAAAAAACCCCAAATGTGGGAGCCAATTATACACCCAGCATGGTAACAGGGGAGGAAAGAGAAGGGAGAGAAAAGAAGAGATGGTTAGCGAGTCTGAAGTCATAATCATAGAGCACAGGGGCTCTGTTGTGTATAACTATTTTCCTTGCTGCAGCCCTCCACCTTCCTCACCAGTTGCACCTGGAGTTCTGATTTCATTATCCGGGAGCTAATGGCCTGTTTGGTCCCCTCTCTAGAGGGCATTCAGCAGAAGAAAGTGTGCTTTGCAAGAGAAAAGTTAGAGAGACTTCAAGGGAGACAGAAAGGGACAGAGAGGAGCAGGCAGCTCAGAGCCACATGCTATGGGGAAGAAGTGCACGTCTTCCAGGTTCCTGGGAATGCCAGCTGACCCTAAACCCATCATGCACATTTTCACATCTGTCTTACTTTGAAAGACAGATGTCTGGTAAGGGAGGGACAGGGCCTCCCTTGGAGTGGAGAATTCAAACCCCCTCCCTCCAAATTATTATAATTTAGAAAATTAAAGGGCTCTCAGGCAGAGGTATGGGGATGGGAACAACAGTTCTTTACTAGAGTGTACAGCAAGGCAAATAAACAACAACAACAACAACAGCATCAATAATAAACAGAGCCAGAAACCTCAAAGGGCTTTGCTTCACAAAGCCTGGGACAGTCTGATCGTGGTGCCCCTGAAGAACTCTGAGAGCACCAAGCTGGAACAGTGGAAAATCCCGGGCTGGTGGATGAGATATATCAGAGGCTCTGTGGTGGTAGCTGGAATGGTGGGATGTCCTGGCAGAGCAGGGCGGGTAGCAGGGCCACAACATAGCAAAAAGTGTCAAAGCAGTGCTGGAGAAACAGCAGCGGTCGGACAGGGTTGGCCGAGCTCCAGTAGGGCAGGAGGAGGAAACAAGCTCTGAATTCCTGGGCACACGAGCAGATGGTGGTAAATTTCCCAGGACTGGACTTGGTGGTAACAGTGAACTCCTCCCGCAGCAAGCAAACAGCCTGGGCATCCTCTCTCTGATGCGGAGAGCAAAAGAGCACAGCTGCCCCCAGCCCCATCCTTTACATGCCCCCAAAACTCACATTATCTCCTCCCTTCGAGGAAAACTCCCAGAGACCAAAAGAAGTGTAGCCCAAATGCTACCCTCCTCTCCGACTTTTGGTCACCTCTTTGTTTTGGTCAAGCACCCAGAAGTACCCAGCAGTTAGTCTCCTAGCAATTTATGGGGAAAAATTCTATAAGTAAAAAAAGAAACAGATTTAACGACCAACAACATCTCATGGCTTGGTGTCCCTACAGTGATGCCTTTACTCTGATGCAGTTAGAATTCAGGTGATGGTAGGCAACACATTGGGGGGTGTAGACCAGCAGTAGTCAACTGAGGCATACTGCCTCCAC
>VWYE01013980.1:0-12086 GCA_013398995.1 Alaudala cheleensis | reverse complement strand
AGGTTTTTTATATTGGGGGTTTTTAATTGGGTTTTTTGGTCTTTTTTTTGAGGGGTTGGATTTTTGGAGGTTTGGTTTTTTTGCCTCTGAGGGTTTTTTTTTCTTTGGGTTTATTTTGGTGGGGGGATTGAGGTTTTGGATTTTTGGGAGGGTTGGATTTTTTAGGAAGTTGAGGGATTTTGGGGGCTGTCCCTGCCTTACCTGGGGGCAGCAGTGTCACCTGTGCTGGCTCGTGCAGCACCAGGGGGGTTCCAAGGACCCTTCTCATCCCCTAATTGTTCACTACATTTCTAATTAATTGCTTACATTTCTAATTAATTCCTTCAAATCTCTTCACTCACTCCCAGAATAGTGAACAGAAATCCACTCTCAGCATATTTAAGGAACATTTTCAGCCCTGGCAGGGCTCTGACACCTTCACCAAAACCCTTCCTGCCTGGAGGCTGTGCCTGGATCTCCCTAAAAACCCTCTGGAATCGGGGGCTGGACATTCCTGGCATGGCACAGACAGGGGGAGCTGGGAAAGGGCTCAGCCTGGAGAAAAGGAGCATCCAGAGAGGGAAAAGCTTTGCAGCAGAGCACTCCCCAAATTTCCCTTGGTTTTTTTCCCCCTCACGTTTTCTCCCACTTCTTGATTTTCCCCTCAGGATAAGAAGGACATGGAGGGGCTGGAGCTGGGGAGGAGCTGGAGAATTCCTGAGGGAGCTGGGAAAGGAGCATCCAGAGAGGGAAAAGCTTTGCAGCACAGCCCTCCCCAAACTTCCCTTGCTTTTTTTTCCCCTCATGTTTTTTCCCACTTTTTGGTTTTCCCCTTAGGACGGGAGGGACATGGAGGGGCTGGAGCGTGTCCAGGGAAGAGAATGGAGCTGGAGGATTTGTNTTGGATTTTTTAGGAAGTTGAGGGATTTTGGGGGCTGTCCCTGCCTTACCTGGGGGCAGCACTGTCACCTGTGCTGGCTCTTGCAGCNTCCAGAAAGGGAAAAGCTTTGCAGCACAGCACTCCCCAAACTTCCCTCACTCTTTTTTCCCCTCATGTTTTCTCCCACTTCTTGATTTTCCCCTCAGGAGAAGGACATGGAGGGGCTGGAGCGTGTCCAGGGAAGGGAATGGAGCTGGGGAGGAGCTGGAGAATCCCTGAGGGAGCTGGGAAAGGGGCTCAGCCTGGAGAAAAGGGGATCAGGGGGAATTTCTGACTCTGCACAACTCCCTGGCAGGATGGGACAGCCAGGAGGTGACAAGGGACCTTGTCAGGTTGGAAAATTCCTTCCAAGATGCCCAAAGTCCAAACCTTTTATCGATCCCCATGGGCCAGGATTTGGGTGGTGGAGAATTTGTGCCAGCCTCGGTGGGTTATTTTTTTAAGCAACTTTCACCCTGCCTTACTTTTAACGAAGGCAGGGGGGGGGTCACACCTCCGTTTTTCCATTGATTACTTTGCCTTTAATCAGCTCCCAACTCTTCAGGGGCTTTTTGTCCTTCCCTACAAATCCCCATCCATAATTTTCTAACGCTGCCCTTCCCCCTGCCCTTTCCCCCTCCCTCCAGCTGCTCCGTGCCAGCTGCTCACCCGTGCCCGTTATCCTTCTCTTATCTCCCGCTTCTTTTTTTTGTTTGGGGTCGTTTTTTTTTTTTTCTTTTTCTTTTTTTTTTTTTTTAATTCCCAACCTCTCCAACCCCTCCAGGAAGAGGGAAGAGCCACAAGATCCAGGGGAGCAGCACAGCGGGAAATGCGGGGCAGGATGAGGACAGGGATGAGGGAAAGGATGAGGACAGGGATGCAGGGAAGGGATCAGGCAGGGATCCGAGCAGGGATTCAGGGCCACCCTGGGGCTGTCCCACACCCATCCCCTCCTCCCTGGGGCCCTCAGGACGCGGGGGGATCCGGGATAACCCCAATTCCAGGGGACCAGGACGCGCCTCCATCCCCGGAGCCAAATCCCCCGGGAGCAGCGGGGGGAGGCCGCTCCCATCATCCGGCTCCTGCCGCTCCAGCCGTGCATTAATAGATTATCCCGAGCTTTTGGGATCGCCGGGAGCCAGGGGAGAGCTCGCGGGAAGAGCACGGGCACGGCCAGGGCTGCAGGCGCGGCCCCGTTTCTCTCTGCTGCCGGAATTCCCAAACCAGGTGGGAGCGGGACGCGCTGGGGATGCTGAGGGATGGATGGAGCGGAGAAGGGGCTGAGCCCGAGCTGATCTCGGCTGGAGCTCCGGGGATGCCAAAGCTGGGATGGATGGAGCTGTGCCCGGGGGAGGATTTCACCCTCCCAGCACCTTCCCTGCCCTTTCTCCCGGGGCTGGGCTCGCGGGCAGGGGAATGTCACCAAGTGTCACCGGGTTTTGGGGTGGCACAGGGGCTTGCAGTGCCCCTGAGCTGCTGTGCCTCAGTTTCCCCAGCACGCCTGTCCTCCCTCAGGCTCACTGCTGGGGGCCAAAGGGGTGGGGGGTACACAGGGGCTTGTTTTGCTCCCCAAATTCCTCCTGGTCCCTTCAGAGCTGTGGCCAGGCAGGAAAAGGACAAACAGCCCCTTCCCAAGCAGCCTCTGGCTGCTCTTTGCTGCTCCCCACCCAAATTTCAGTCAAATCCGGCTCAGTGCCTGCGTTTTGCATGAGAGGGGCAGCGGGCAGCCTCTGCCTCAACCACAACAACCCCAAAAGCTCCCGGAGCCCTTCGGCTGCGGGCTTGGGAACCTCCCCCTGAGCCTGGGACGTGCTGTCCCCACCCTGGGGGAGCCTTCGGGGTGCAACTGAGGGATCAGGGCAGGACAAGGCACCAAAATCCCCGTTCCCAGCCCAACGGAGCCCTCGGAGAGCGCCATGGACGAGTGGGATCTCCCACAATGGAAAAAAGAGGTGGAAAGCCTCAAGTACCAGCTGGCCTACAAGAGGGAGATGTCCTCCAAGACCATCCCAGAGTGAGTGGGGTCCTTTCCCCTTTCCTTTCCCCTTTCCTTTCCCCTTTCCTTCTCCTTTCCTTTCCCCCTTTCCTCTCCCCAGAGCACATCCCACTCCCAATATCCCCCCTCAGCTTCCCAGGGGCTCCCAGATGGGATTTTCCCTTTCTGCATCTCCAGACCCCAGGGGCAGAACCCCCTCAGTGTCCCTGAGCCCTTTCCAGCTGCCCCAACTCTGCTGGTGCCGGGATCTGGTGGCACCATGGAACCTCCTGCCCCTGGGATGTGCCCTGGAGCCCCCAGGATGCAGATCCCCCTTTTCCAGAGTTTCCCAGAGCTCAAAACACTCAATTATGGGTGGCTCTGTTCCTTCCCTGCTTTGTCACAGAGCTGGGGCCACCCCCGTGGATCAGGGTCCACCCCAGGATGCCCCCAAATCCCCCATTTTGCTGCCCTGAGTCCCCCGGGGCTGTGCCCACCTTCCCTCCCCTCCCTGCAGGTTCGTGAAGTGGATCGAGGATGGAATTCCCGAGGATCCCTTCCTGAACCCGGAGCTGATGAAGAACAACCCCTGGGTGGAGAAAGGCAAATGCATCCTCCTCTGAGGGTCCCCCCTGCAGGATGGAGCTGTCCTTCCTTCCCATCCCGATGTGAGAACCCGCACACAAACCCTGCCCTCGCCTCCCTCCTTCTCCTGTAGTTGTAGAAGGGCTTTTAGAGGTGGGGGGGACATGGGGAATTCCCCCAGGATGGGCAGCCCGGGGTGGAGGAGCAGCAAAAGCTTCTCCAGGGGTTTGCTGCTGCTTCATCTCATGCTTCTGCCACCCAAAAAAGGGGCAGATTTTGCAACTTGTGAAAAAGCTTTTTATAAAAACCCCCACTTTCTGTGATTTTTAGATACTTTTATAGACTGTAGATAATAATTTAGCAGCAAACCAGGCAGAATGTGGCACCTCCAGCTTTATGCCTGAAATAAAAGGAGCAATACTTCCCTACTGAATTGGTTTTTTTAGATCTACTTTATTTCTTTTTTTTTCTAACAAAATAAGCAGGTAATAAAAAAAACCAAAAAAACACTGCAGCAGGGAGGGTGAGAGAGGCAAACCCCAGCTGCTCCCTTCAGCCCCTGCTAGAGCAGGTCCCTGATGTAGAGGTTCCTCCTGACAGCGTTGGAGAAGCCCTCGTTGAAGCGGAACCAGACCTCGCTCCTGCCCACAGCCTTCCCCATCTTCAGCTCCAGGGACTCCTCCCTGGAAACCTCAGGGGCTGCAGGAGCAAAACCCACTCTCAAAACAGGCAGGGAAACCTGGAAATGATCAGCTGTGCCATGGCTGGAGAGGGGGGGTTTGGGGATGCTCCCACATCCTGCAGCGCCTCCAACACCCCAAATTCCCTCTGGGTGGGGTCAGCATCCATGGATTTGCCCACAGGAGCTCCCTGCCAGCTGAGCTGGGGTCTGTTTGTCCTTGCTGCTGTCCCCTGGGGATGGGGCTGAGGGACAGGAGCCCCCCTTTGGTGCTGCCATTGGGAATGGGGAGAGCCCCCTGTGGCACCCAGGGTCACCCTGTGCCTGTGTCACCCACCTGGGGATGTGGGGAGACACTTTGTCCCTGTGTCACCCACCCAGTTCTAAGGCCACCCTGTCCCTGTGTCACACCCCCAGGGCTCAGGGACAGTGTCCCTGTGTCACCCACCCAGTTGTGAGGCCACCCTGTCCCTGTGTCATCCCCGCAGGGCTCAGGGACACTGTCCCTCTGTCACCCACCCAGGGTCTTGGCTGTCTCTTTCCTCTGGAGTGGCCTCCCAAAGAAATCCACCTCAGGCTGTGGGAAGCAAGAAGCAGGGATGGGGTTGGCTCTGGGGCGCCTCAGTCCCAGCTGCTGCTCAGACAGGGACAGATCCAGGGCAGGATGGTCCCTGGGCAGGGCTCAGCCACCCCCAGAGCAGAGCAGGAGCCAAATGCAAATCCTGCAGCAAGGGCCAGAGGCCTGGCAATGCAAACAGCATTCAAATCTGGGGGGGGGTGGAGACAAAATGTTGGGCTCAGGTGGGGTTTTACACCCAGGAAAGGGCTGGAGAGGGGCAGTGCCAGGGAATGATCCCAGCTCCTCCTGGAGCCCAAGGTGGGACCATTCCAGAGCAGCTTTTCCAAGCTGCTTTCTCACAGAGCCCAAATTCAGCTCCTTCAGCCCAAATTCCCACAGCTCTTCCCTCCCCCAGCCCTGAAAAACTTCCCAGGACACATCCAAAAAGTCACCCAGACCCAATTCACCCCCGTCCCAGCGATGCCTTTAGGGGACACACGGAGCTGAGCTGGGCTATTAAAGGAAACTGCACTAAAAAACCAAATTCCACTGGAGCCAGGGAGGGTGTGGCAGCCCAGGGAAGAGCTGGTGGGAATTGGGGCAGGAATTGGGGCAGGAACTGGAGCAGGAATTGGGGAAGGAATTGGGCAGGAATTGGGGAAGGAACTGGGGAAGGAATTGAGCAGGAATTGGGGAAGGAACTGGCAGGAATTGAGCCCTGACCTTGTCCTGCACTGCTGCTCTCTTCACGATGTGCTCCAGCTGCTGCTGGTGGTTGGGGGGCCCCGCTGGCTCCGTGTCCCCGAGGCCATTCCCAGGATCCTGTGGGGAGGACACACCTCGAGCAGGCTCCCCTTGGGGTGTCTGAGCTCCAGGGGTGGGCACTGAGCACCTGTCACCCCCCTGTCCCCCATCCCTGCTTGCTGCAACATCCCATNGTTGGGGGGCCCCGCTGGCTCCGTGTCCCCGAGGCCATTCCCAGGATCCTGTGGGGAGGACACACCTCGAGCAGGCTCCCCTTGGGGTGTCTGAGCTCCAGGGGTGGGCACTGAGCACCTGTCCCCACCCTGTCCCCTATCTCTGCTTGCTGCCAAGGTGGCATTGCAACATCCCAAGGGGTTTTCCAGCATTTTCTGCCTGGTGGGATCAGCCCCAGCTGGGATCACCCCCTTTCCCTGGGATTTCACATCCATTCCATGTAAACAAGGAGCCTCCAGAGATGTTCTTGCAGCTTCTCTTTGTCCCACACATCCCCCAGGAGCCCTTCTCCTGCTCCAAGGGGCTCCCAGGGATTAATTATCCTGCTGGCACCAGGGCAGGGCATGCGTTGGTTACACCCAGGATGTTGCTCCACCTTTTCCACCCCTTCCCATCTTTTCTTGCCTCCAGGAGAGTGGGCAGAGCCACTCTGGGAGCTTGGGGACCTTGGGAAGTGCAGCAGCCAGAGAAGGGGAGGCAGGGAAGAGTTCACCTCCCACAGGGACAAACAGCACTAAAAATCCCCTCCTCAAATTCCCACCTCCCTGGAGAATGGAAGGGTTCAAAGCTTGAACTGCAGAATTCTGAATTTTGCAGAATTCCTGCAAAAAGCTGAGCCCAGCCCAGCCCAGCTGTGCAGGGAGCAGCTGCAGCAGGGGGGGTTAATCCTGGATTTCCACTGGCGCGGCCAAATCCAGCGGCTGCTTTGGGTAAAAAAACCCACATCCCCCTGGATTTTCCCCATGCCCAGAGCCCTGCCAGCCCCCTGGAGGTGCCCACCTGGCCCAGGCCCCGTGCCTCTGCCCTCCTCATCTTCTCCAGCTCGATCTCCCTGGCAATGAGCTGCTTGGCCTGGTAGCTGAGCTGCCTGCGGGCCGGCAGCTCCGGGAAGCGGCACACGGCCTCCACGTTCCTGCAGCAGGGAAACACAGCAGGGAATGCATCCCAAAAACAGGGAATCCATCCCAAAAACAGGGCATCAATCCCAAAAATCCCCCAGCCCTGCGAGCCCCAGCCCCTCCCAGCCCTGCCCCTCCCAGTCCTGGGGTGATTCCAGCCACGCTGCCTCAGTTTCCCCCCATGCAGAGCTGCGGGAATGGGAATGAGGGAGGGATTAGAGGGGTTTAATCCTGGTTTAAAGCAAAAAAAGAGGAGATGGCAGCGGGTCTGTGCTGGACAGATTGCCCTGAAAAGCTCAGCACAGCTCAGGGAAGGCAGCAGCACAAGCTTCAGAGGCACCCTGAGGTGCCCCTGGGGACAGGTTTAATGGGAATCCAGCCAGGGACAGGAATTTGGGGTCAGAGCAGCTGGGTTCTTAACAGGGTTGGAGCACCAGGTCTGGAGTTAGGCCTGTTTCAGTGTCCCCAGCACTGAGGAGCCACCAGTGTCTCTGTCAGCTCTGAATATTTCATATTTATCCACTATTTATCCACTATTTATTCACTACTTATTTATCCACTGTTTACTCACTACTTATTCACTATTTATCCACTATTTACTCACTACTTATCCACTACTTATTAACCAATCATCCACTATTTATTTACTTCTTATCCACTACTTATCCTCTATTTGTCCACTATTATCACCCCTAAAACAAAAGAAGCAAAGCCCTGAGTCAGGTGGCTCTGCAGTCACTCAGAAATCAGCTCTCAAACACCAATGCTTTACAAAGTTTTAAAGAAATAACCCCCAGGTTTTGCTGGTGACATCAGATTTGTTTGCCAGGGAGATGCTGGGACACAGCTGCCGTGTCCTGGTGACAGCCAAAGGAAGCTGCTCCCTTCCCTGTCATCCATTAAAAGCCCAATCTCAGCTCCAGGGAGTGATGGGGCAGCAGGATCACAAAACCAAAATCCCAACTCTTTCCTGAGAATCATCACAAGATCCTGGAATGGTTTGGGTTAGGAGGGATCTTTAAATCATCCACCTCCAACCCTGGTACTTTCCACTGGCTCCAATTCCCATCCAAGCTGCCCTTGGACACTTCCAGGGATCCACAGCTCCTCTGGGAATTCTTTCCAGGGCCTCCCCACCCTCCCCATCCCCAGCACTCACGGGTCCAGCTTGAAGACGTACTGTCCCTCGGGCAGGCGCTCCTGCAGGTAGGTGAGGTTGTAGGTGAGCATGGTGCTGATGAGCTCAGCCAGCTGCTGCTTCTCCTTCAGGCTGTACAGCTGCGTGTTCACCTGGCCAGGGGACAGCAGGGAGCTGGGCAACCCCACAACAGCCCCAGCACGGGGTTTGTTTTGGGCTGAGGCAGGACCCAGATCAAGTTTAGCTCCCTCTCAGCAACACACGTCCTCCTCAGAGCAGGGACAGAGCTTCCCCTGGCTGAGGGGTGACTCTGAGAGCTCCCTCCCCACCTGCTCAGCCAAGCCCAGCCCAAAACCTCAACCCCCAAGGCCTCTCCACACAGTTGGGCACCTCAGCTCCCTGCCCCAGCTTCCCTCCAGCTCCCGCATCAAACCCACCCCGCATTGGGGACAGAAACCCGGGCTGGCTCATCAGGGTGGGCTTTGCAGAGGGGTGCCAGCAGCCAGGCAGGGCTCAGGCAGGGCTGGGGACACTCACAGGCCGCAGTTTGGGGGCGATGATGTCCAGCAGCAGGCACAGCACCTCCAGCACCAGCGCCTGCTGCCCCGCACGGCTCCGAGCCGCGGGCGTGATCCCCGCCACCATGGACAGCACCACGTTCTGCATCTGGTTCAGCTTGGCCACGGCCTGGGGACAGCACAGGGACACTCAGACAGGTGTCCCCACAGGGCCAGAACTGTGCCAGGCTGTCAACAGGCACAGCACCTCCATGACCAGTGCCTGCTGCCCTGCACAGCTCCGTGCTCTGGGTGTGATCCCCGCCACCATGGACAGCACCACGTTCTGCATCTGGTTCAGCTTGGCCACGGCCTGGGGACAGCACAGGGACACTCAGGGACACTCAGGCATGTGTCCCCGCAGGGCCAGAGCTGTGCCAGGCTGTCAGCAGTCACACTTGCCTCGGGCTGGCTGCTGGGGTAGGCCAGGCGGGGGATGGAGGCGGCGGCGAAGAGCAGGTGGAAGGCCACGGGCAGGAAGGGCAGGTAACGCTGCAGCTGGAAGCTCTGCCCACGCAGCACGGCCTGGCCCAGCAGGTCACAGAAGCCCAGCCACTCCAGGGCCAGGCACACGGAGCCCAGGCTGGAATCCCGCACCTTCATCTTCAGGAAGTTCTCAAACAGGCCCTGGAAGGGGGGGGTGGGATCAGCTGGATCCCACCTCGCCGGGGTTCTGAGCTTCCCACTGAGTTCAGCTCCAGCCCCTCCTCAGCTGCTCTCACCTGGGCCAGCTTCTCCTGCTCTCCTGAGGAGATGGAGAGCTGCAGGATGTGGTGGAAGCGCTGGGAGGAGGAATTGAAGCCCCCTGAGCCCCCAGGGTGGGACAGGTCCTCGTCCCCCAGCAGGAGCTGGGCTGGCAAAGAGGGATCCATTCCTATCCTGTGCCTGCAGGGAGCCCAAAGGGAAGAGCTGAGGGTTCCCCAGTGCTGGAGGGGCCACCAAGGAATATTTGGATTCTTGGAAACTGGACTGGAGGCAATGCCATGACTGAATTGTTGGGAGCTAAGTGAAGTGATGACAATGCATCTGGAATGGCTTTAAACTGAGAGAGGAAAGGTTTAGAAGGGATATTGGGAAGGAACATCCCCTGGAAAGGTGGGAACACCTGGTACAGGTGCCCAGAGAAGCTGTGGCTGCCCCTGGATCCCTGGCAGTGCCCAAGGCCAGGCTGGAGGGGGCTGGGAGCAGCCTGGGACAGTGGGAGGTGTCCCTGCCCATGGCACTGGATGGGCTTTGAGGTCCCTTCCAACCCAAACCATTCCAGGATTCAGTGATGGACACAAATCCCCTCAAGAAGCTGCTCTTCAAGAGCTTGCAGGTGATGGAATCACAGAACATGGCTTCAAGCCCCATCCAGCCTCCCCTGGACACTTCCAGGGATTCCAGGGGCAGCCACAGCTCCTCTGGGAAAGGGGAACACCCAACACCCAAGAGATCTCCAAACCTCCTCCTACCTCTGGGGCCTGGGCAGCTGGAAGATCTCCTGCCAGATGGAGAAGAGCCCCTTGTTCTGGTCCTTCAGGCCAATCCTCATGGTCTGCACCATCTGCACACTCAGCTCCTTCTGCCCTTGGCCGTGCAGGAACTGCAGCAGGAGCGAGGCCATGGAGGGACAGGGACCCCAGACCCCTGCCAGCTGCCACCCCCTCCTCCTGCACAGGCAGGGCTGGAACCCCCCAGGACACCGGGCCAGGCCTCAGGGATCTGCCTGGAAGGGACTTGTGTCCCCTCAGTCCCCGTGTGAGCCTGCAGCTGCAGCAGGGGCGTGTCCCCAGAGCTATCCCCGTGTCCTGACAGCCACGCCCATGTCCCCAGGGCCATCCCAGTGTCCCCAGAGCTACCCCTGTGTCCTGACAGCCATCCCAGTGTCCCCAGGGCCATTCCCATGTCTGCAGAGCCATCCCTGTGTCACCAGGGCCATCCCCATTTCCCCAGAGACACGCCCATNTCCCTGTGTCACCAGGGCCATCCCAGAGTCCCCAGAGGCACCCCTGTGTCACCAGGGCCATCCCCATTTCCCCAGAGACACGCCCATGTCCCCAGGGCCATCCCAGTGTCCCCAGGGCCATTCCCATGTCTGCAGAGCCATCCCTGTGTCACCAGGGCCATCCCCATTTCCCCAGAGACACGCCCATGTCCCCGGGGCCCTCCCACTGTCCCCAGGGCCACCCCAGTGTCCGCAGGGCCACGCCCACATCCCCATGGCCCTCTCAGTGTCCCCAGGGCCCTCCCCGTGTTCCCAGGGCTCTTCCAGTGTTCCCCAAGCCCATCCCCACATCCCCAGGGCCGTCCCAGTGTCCCCAGGACCCTCCCCATGTCCCCAGAGCCATCCCAGTGTCCCCAGGGCCATGCCCACGTCCCCACACCTGCAGGGTGTTGATGCAGGAGCGGATGTCGCTGTCGGTTTTCTCGCACAGCGCCAGCAGCGCTCCCGTGTCCGCTCTCATCCCCTGCAGCAGCGCGATCTGCGGGGCACCGCGGCTCAGCCGGGGGCTCAGCGCCCACGGGAGGGGACGCTCAGCCCCGCCAGGGGGACAGGGGGACAGGCCAGACCTCGCTGAGGCGCTGGGCCAGGCGGGAGGGCGCGGTGCGGGGGAAGCTGAGCAGGAAGGATTGCTGCCGCAGCGGGCGCAGCGCCGGCACGTACCTGGGCAGGGAGGGAGGGGAACAGGGGGGGCTGAGAGAGCCCAGCTGGGAATTCCCTGCTTCACCATGGAGTTATTTAGGTTGGGAAAGAGCTCCCAGAGCATCGAGTCACACCGCTCCCCAGCACTGCCCGGTCACCATGAAATGATGTCCCCAAGTGCCACATGCACATAAATCCCCTCAGGGATGGGGACTCCATCACTGCCCTGAGCAGTCAATACCTGACTGTCCTTTTCATGAAGGAATTTTTCCTCATATCCAACCTAAACTTTCCCTGGCCCAGCCTGAGGCCGTTCTCTCTCCTCCTGTCTCTGTTCCCTGGCAGCAGAGCCCAAACACCCTGGCTGTCCCCTGCTGTCAGGGATTGTGCAGAGCCAGAAATTCCTCCTGATCCCCCTTTTCTCCAGGCTGAGCCCTTTCCCAGCTCCCTCAGGAATTCTCCAGCTCCTCCCCAGCTCCATTCCCTTCCCTAGACACGCTCCAACCCCTCAATGTCCCTCTTGTCCTGAGGAGCCCAAACCAACCCCACGCCTCGAGGATTTGCACTCAAACCTGCTGTCTGGGGGCAGGATCTGGTGTCCCTGTGCTCCCCAGGGCAGGTGACACTCACTGGTCATTGCAGATGCAGATGATGGGGCGCAGCAGGAGCCCCCCCTCGCGCCGCCGCCGCTGCCCTGTGCCTGCCTCAGCCTCGCTGTCCTTCCTCTGGATGATGGCCAGCAGCACGCTGATGGAGGCCTGGGGGGAGACAGGGATGGGAGGGCTGGGTTCTTGCTGGTGGGACAGTGAGGAGCCGCTGAGGGGTGACGTTTGAGGGCGCAGGGCTGGGCTCACCGCGGGCGCGCCGTCGATCTCGTCGATGATGAGGCAGTTGGGCCTCTCGTGGGAGCCCAGCACCGACCTCATCTGGGTGGCAGCTTCAATGCGGGTCCTGAACACCTCGGGGCTGCGGTCATCACTGCCAGGGGACACGGGGACAGTGACCTCGGGCATGGGGACACTGCCAGCAGCAGCCCTGGGACAGGGTCAGCTCCAGACAGTGTCACCCCCATCATAACCCCTGGGACAGCATCACCTCCAGAACAGCATCACCTCAACAGCACCATCACCACCAGAACAGCACCACCACCTCCAGAACAGCATCATCATCTCCAGAACAGCATCACCTCAAC
>VWYE01013979.1:396119-488043 GCA_013398995.1 Alaudala cheleensis | reverse complement strand
GGAGAGAGCAGCAGCAGGTATTGTCTACCTCAACTTCACCAAGACTTTCTACACTGTCTCTCACAACATAACAGGGAGGTGGACTGAGAACTGGCTGAATGGGAGATCCCAGGGTGTTGTAATCAGTAGTGCAAGGTCTTGCTGGAAGTCTGTCACCAGTGGGCTCCCCAGGGTTCAATGGTCCAGTATTGTTTAACTTGTTCATCAATAGCTTGGATACAAGTTATTGATGCAAGAGGCAGATGTCTCCTCACCAAGTTCACTGGTGACACAAAGCTGGGAGCAGTGGCTGATACCCCAGGGTATTGTGTAACCCTTCAGAAAGGCCTCGACAGGGTGGAGATATGGGCAGAGAGGAACTGTCTGAAATTCAACAAAGGCAAATGCAGGGTTCTGCACCTGGGGAAGAAAAAACCTGAGCACCATCAGGCTGGGAGCTGATCTGCTGGGAAGGAGCTCTGCAGACAAGGACCTGGGGGTCCTGGGGGACAAAAGGGTCTACATGAGCTAGCAGTATGTCCTGGTGGCCATGAAGACCAGTGGTTTCCTGGAGTTTATTAGGAAGAACATTGCCAGCTGGTCGAGGAAGGTGATCCTGTCCCTTTATTCAGGCCTGGTGAGGCCACATATGGAGTGCTGTGCCCAGTTCTGGGCTCCTCAAGTGTAAGGGAAACATGAGAGATCCCAGAGAGGGTCCAGTGGAGGGCTCTAAAGATGACTGAGGGACTGGAGCATCTCTCTTACAAGGAAAGGCTGAGACAGTTGAGTCTCAAAGAGCCAGTTGCGGGGGGGACCTTGTCAATGTCTGTAAGTATCTGAGGGGAGGGTGATAAGAGGATGGAGACAGGCTCTGCTCAGTGGTGCCAAGCAATAGGAGGCAAAGGGCACAAAATGATACACAGGAAGCTCCACCTGAATATGAGGAAAAACAGCTTCACTGTGTGGGAGATTGTGCATTTAAAGAGATTGCCCAGAGAGGCTGTGAAGACTCCTTCACTGGGAATATTGAAGAAACATCTGGGTACAATCCTGTGCAAGGTGCTCTAGGATGGCCCTGCTTGAGCAGGAAGGTTAGACCCACTGTGATCCTTTCCACTCTGACTCATTCTGTGATTATCAATTAACTACATGAAAATGCATAAAAATCAACTTAATTTAGAAGGATGCTGATTTTACACATGTAATCACTGCTACTTTCAGACAATAAAATCTTTTTTTTTTAATGTAAGAATTCCAATATATAAATTTGAAAATTAAAACCAGAACAGTAAGAAAAAAACCCACTCAAATTTCCTAAGCAAAAGGAATCAAACAAGGTATTATTTATTTTTATTTAATGTTTCTAAATTATATTGTTCTCTGCCAAGAATACAAAGAGGGAATATAGACTCTTTTGCTGTGAAGTTTCATTTCAGACAAAAAGGCGTTCTCTATGAATTATGAATTAATCTTTATGTATACTAAACCCTAACCAGGCAATAAAGTATCTCAAAACTGTACAAGATCTTAAAATGGCTTTTGTGAAACAATCAATACCTTAAATAATCCTAACATGTAAGAAAATTGGTGCACATATTCACTGATTTTTGAACCCATTATTATACTATATAGATACCGTATTTATAACAGAAGATTGATATCTATGCATAACAACAGGTTGCACTAAATGTGTTCTTTAAAAAGTTGTCTTTCAATAAACTGACTTATTATAAGAGAGCAAGTACTACTAACATGCTAAAATTAGACCATAGATTCTGTGCTGCATGAATTCAGAACTACCTGGTTGTGAAAAGTAAAATTATAATTGCAAAGAAGAAAAATTTTCTTTTTTATTTAAATTCTATTATTATAACCTCTGTTTTCTGTCTCTAGGCTGCCTTTTGTGACTCATCTACTATGGTTAGAACACAGCTACTGAGAAATATTGACCTGTATTATATATTTTCTTGGCCTACTATTTGCTATATGTTGCATATTGAGTGATACCAATATTTTCTTGCAAAGGAAAATAGAGATTAAAAATGTTTTCCCTTTCATTTCACTGCAAATCATCTGTAATAGCATAGTGTGAAGAAAAAGATTGAATACTTTCAAATTTCAAAATCCATGGAGATTTTGGTCATTCCAGTTTCTATCTACACAATGAAAGAAGCACTTATACTTTTGTAGACAAAAATATTTTCATTGGGAATGTTTCTGTACTGTATTGAGATTTTTTGCAATTTCTTCAGGTTGCTTTCTTAATCAGTATTCCTTCACTAGAAAAGACTCTTTGCCTTATGTTATGCTCAGTTTCAGTAAGAATATTTTAATGAACAATATAGACTTTAATCAAAAAATAAGAGGTTTTTTTCATAATTTTAGGGTTGGTTAAGAGGCTAAGTGAATTTTGTGCTGATGGTAAGAAATTTAACCACAGCTACCTACAGTATTGCCTGGGTGTGGGAGTGTTCACTTTTTTCCCAGGCCTCTTCATCTGTCTTGAGCCGCAAGATTCAAAACTGCTTATAGACTTCAGGTGCAGTTGACTCTGCATACATGTCTGATCTTTGACCTTTCTGTTGGGATTCTGGGATGTGAACTATTGTCATAATGTGCAATTTTTTGTAACATAATCCTTTAGCCTCAGCACCTGAAGTCATTCCATCATCACATTTCAGCTAGCCAAATAACTATCAAACTAAAAGAATGTTCAAACTGAACAAATCTAAATTGGCTTCAATAATATGGTCTAGAGGTTAAAGCTTGAATATTCTTATTTTAGCTTGCCAAGCTATTGAACTCATAGTAAGTGTTAAGAATTTTAATACTCATATATTCTAATAATTATGAACTCCACCATAAAAGGCCTAAAAAATAATAATTGCCTACTTTAGATCTATGATCCAAAAAAGTAATAGACCGCATATTATATGCCTGTGTCTAGAGTTTCCATCTTTTCCATCAATCACAACAAATTAGTTCTAAATAATGAAGATGTATTGTCTCCTCTTGCATGTATCTCAATTATCATAAAAGTGCCGCAGACATATCTCTGTTCATGCAAGTTTAAATATGGAATCTGAGACACAATGAAGTCTGAGGGACATGCTTTATATTTCTGCACTATCAAAATTGCACCCTTAAGGAAAATTTTATGTTGACATTTTCAGGGCTGAAACTGTGCTCACCAAGCAGAGGAAAACAAAGCACTGAATTTCTGTTTAAAAAGAAATCAATACATAAAAGAAGCAACCTCTATTTAATTTTCACCAGTCTTGTCTATGATTATTAAGTTTTGCTAAAGTTCTTTCTATAAGATATATTTTGCACAATTTGGATTTTTTTCCACAACACCTGATACAAAAATGAATGGAAGTTAAAAAATTGCACATTATTGTATACCTATACCCCAAATACAGAATTCTTAAACTATCACAGATATTAAACCACCAAAACTTTGCTGTATTGGTGGAGTTTTTATTCCTTTTTTAATTTTCCAATGCTTTTCCACTGCTATTAATTCCTTCAAGGAAATGTCTTACATTTATAAAGTGATATGATTTCAGCCTAGGAAATTATATTTATTCCAGATTTAAAATCTTGAAGAAGTGGGAACCTAGCCACAGACAATCAAGAATTCTTTAACTGTGAAATATAAATAATTATAAATAATTCACATTTATTTAAAAAAAACCCACATAATAGTGCAAGAAACTGCAAAAATAAATTAGATTTGCATTTATTAGATTTTACATTAAGAATGTGATTTTTTTCTGAGAATGTGTTTATTAATTTGGGTAAATACATTACTGCATCTGAACTACATGTATTTTTACGGTAGGAAACACCAACACAAGGGGATAATTTTATTACTTCCAATAAAAGTAATTTATATTTTAACTAAGAAAGTGAGATAAGAGGATGACCAAATGACATGATTTAGATCACACTTTAATCTGTTGCACACTTTCAAAAGCAAGGAAAAAAGTCCTTGAAAAGGAAACTTTGTATCAAAATGGAATTTAATTGTTGGTATTCACTGCAGTAACATACATTGATTGTGTGACATCACTTCTTTTAGGCAACAGTGTATTTAGTGACATTATACTTCAATATCAGAAAGAAAAAGTCACTCAGAGGACTGATGAGAACAAATATCTGCTTGGTTTAAAAGTAGCAGACTATGGTTTAGGTGAACCTCAAATATTAAAATTAGAAATAATTTTTCTTGTTTACTTTGTAAATTCTCCATATATCAACAACAGGAGAGCAGAGAGTAAGAATCTATGCTGCATTAGTGGCCCTACCTCTGCAATTGATGTACAAAATGTAATGGCCATTTCTATGTCAGTGAAATATTAAATAACACACAACTTTATGCTTCTTCAGATCTAGAGTTTTGAAAGGTTTTCTTGCACTCATTAAATTCTAGGACATGGATCTTTTTCATATAACAATTATATATAACCGGAGTTGTAAAACTATTCTTGTATGTGGTATCTAGCTTAGCAAAACCCACTTGGTGTTTCTTTAAAAGAGGAAGACTTTTTTCCAGTAGTCAAACTCCAACACAAGTAGCACAAACTACTTAATATACCATGCTCAATTTTTTTTTTTTTGACTGAAAAAAAAGATTGAGCATGGTACATTAAGACTGAAAGACATGAGACACAACTGTCTGAAACATCACTTACAGTCAATGGGCCTTCATTATTCAGAACTCTTTTAACACCTAGAAATAAATAACCATTGTTTCTGTTGTCTCCACTCAGTATTTAAATACAAGAAATTAAAAGTAATCCTATTTCAGATGAAAATTCGCAGTTAGAGAGTATTATTTAAAGAGTTACTAGAGTTACTAAGATAACAGAAGTTATGATGTAATTTAGTAGAGATTTGTAAACGTTGCTCATCCAGGAACATTCACAGGTTGCAGTGACTTCTTAAATCTGTAAGTCTTCTTTGCAGTCAGAAAAAGAAAAGCCTTTAGAGTTTTGTCATATTCATATGGGTGTGGACATAGAATATTCTGGAAGAAGTCTGACAAGTAGTTGGTAAATAGATTACTGAAATTTGGAATCTAACACTCCTGAGTGACTTGTGCTCTATTAAACTAACTACAATAATAATCCAGATTTCCATATGTATAGGAACCTAGGATTTCTGGAAAATAGGAATTGAACACATAGGAATCAACTGCTCTGTTCATATGATATAAAGTTCATCTGTAAATACAAAAATAATCTGACGCCTCTGTGATTCAGACTTCCTACATATGAAATCAATCAAAGGTTTATGGAAATTTGCCTGGACGACTCTCTTGGCAAATTTCAGATAGAAACTGAAGGACATGGTTATAGAAGTTAAATCTGAAATGACAATTCATCTGATCAAAGCAATAGACCTGCACCAACTTACCGCCTCACCAGAATGTCCTCATAGCACGGTTAACGACTGGAGGATTAAAAGTGTAAGACTCTTCAAGATTTCCCTGCAACAGAAAATCAAACACATTTTATTTGATTTTCTACAGCAACACCAATAAATACAGAAGAGTTCAAGAAACAAAAAAATTAAATACACTGATAATAAATAGCTTCTGTAAACAATAATCATTGAAGAACAGCAAAACAAAGTGGAATTTCTATAGTAACTGTGATGTGAAAGAATGTAAATTATAGTCATCCACAATTATTCACATTGAAATACTTGTACTTGATTGAAGTAGTTTAGGAAACTATTGTGTTCTAAACACATTATCTTAATCATAAACACTTTCCTGCTTTTTCACTGTGCTAGACAATCAATATACTGCTTTTTGTGCAAAGATACTGTTTCATAACAGAACTTATGCTATTAGCTCTTTAAATACACCAAACATATCACCAAAACCTACAATACTTGCACCAACAGTATGTCATTTGTTAAATTACCTTAGGTAGATGTAAACAGAACTGTAGCCTTTTCAACAGTAAAGTTATCTCTTCACATATCACCAACCTGTGACAACCTCTACCATACAGATATCCATTCAACACATGCATTCAGCTCTTTCTCACTAGCAGTCAAGCTTAAGAGGTGAGCCTGTGAAAACCTTGTGATATGCAACAAGGCCGAGTGCAAAGTCCTGCACCCTGGCTGGGGAAACCCAAGCATAAGCACAGGCTGAGCGAGAATGGATTTAGAGGAGAAAGATTTAGGGCCATAGGTTGATGAGGAGGAAAACACAACCCAGTAGCGTGCACTTGCAGATCAGAAAGCCAATTTCAGCCTGGGCAACATCAAAAGTGGTGCTCCCAGTAGGTCAGGGGAGGAGATTGTCTCCCTCTGCTCTTGTGAGACCCCACCTGGCGTGTTGTATCCGAGTCTGGGGTGCCCAGCGAAAGAAAGACATGGACCTGTTGGAACAAGTCCTGAAGAGAGACAATAAGTTTTCCACAAGACTTCTATGAAGATGGGCTGAGAGAATTGGGGCTGCTTAGTCCAAAGAAAAAAAGGCTTTGGGGAGAATTTGTAGCACCTTCCAGTATCTGAAGGAGGTTTTCAAAAGGGCTAGAGATGGACTTTTGACAACGCCAAGGGATAATGGCCTTCAGTTGAAGGAGTGTACATTTAGGTTACATATTATGAAGGAATATGTTATCCAAAGAGGTTGTGGATTCCCCATCTGTGAAAGAGTCCAAGGACTGATGGGGCTCTGTACAACTGGTCTAGTGGAAGGAGCCCCAGGCAGGCAGATTGGAACTAGGAGATCTTTAAGATTTCTTCCAATCCCAACTATTCAATGAGTCTATGATTCTTTGATCTTTCCTTTGGGGTAAGGCTGGAAGAGGCAGAACTATTCAGTCAGAGAGAAAAAAGGGAAAACTCATCAGCTCAAGGGAATACTCATCAACACGTATAAGCAGCTGAAGGGAAGATGCAAAGATCAAGTCAGATTGTTTTCTTTGGTGTCCAATGACAGGACAAAAAGCAATGGGAAAAAGGAAACACAGAAAGAACTGTATGACTATCAGAAAACAGCTTTATATACTATGACTGAATACTGAAGTAGTTGCCTAGAAATGACTGTGGAATATTCCTCTTGGAAATGCGGAAAAGCCATCTGGACATGGTCTTGGGTAACCTGCTTTCATAGCTCTGCCTGAGCAGGGAGGTGGGTGCAGATCCAACCCTGACCACTCAGTGATGCTGCGATATTTTATACACAACACCCATGAGTTTGTGTTTCATCCACTCACGAAGGAGTCTGGAATTGATAACCACCTTCCAACTTTTTACATATATCCGTCATAACATTCAGAAATCACAATATTCTTAAGTGATTTAGGAAAGAATAAAAGTAAATAGCAATGAATGGCCATTAATGATCAAGAATTCACCCTAAAAACCCTCTTCTCTGAAACTATTCTATTTTTGACATAATACAGTAACAGTTTAGTGGTTTTGTTCTTGTGGGTGGTTTGGTTTTTTTCTTTTTTTATCCTAATTTTTTTTTCCTAATTCACTGCATATGCAACATGAATATAGTTGTTGAAAATAGGCAGGTAGACGATTTTTGTTATATGCAAATGTTAAGTAGTATAAAATATACGGGGAACACAGGATTGGAGCATTTATTTAATATGATCTTGCAGGGCCTTCTAATGTGGTAAAATATGGTTGTAATGACAATGGACTGAGTCAATCAATTTTATGTCAGAAGCATTTCACTATCTGCTTTATTTTCCACAGTCAGACTAGAAGCAGAGTGAATAGAAACACACAAATAATAATGTTGTCAGTGCTGAATGCTGAATGACATGGTTCAAATGATTACCTTGAACACATATGTCATTACATTTTAACATTGCTGTGTTTATGGCAGAGATTTATTAGATTGATACTATACACCAGTTAGTATTTCCTTTATGCATATAAAAGCATCAATTAATTTTTTTGGTCTTTTTACTTAAGCTGCTTAACTAATCATCACATCACAGGAATGCTGATTAAGCAATTGTTGGGGGGTTAGACTTGTTTCTTTTTTACTTACAGAACTGGTGCACTATGCATTGTTACTTTTAAAAAAGAACATATTCAAATATAAGATTCTNCTGTTGCACACTTTCAAAAGCAAGGAAAAAAGTCCTTGAAAAGGAAACTTTGTATCAAAATGGAATTTAATTGTTGGTATTCACTGCAGTAACATACATTGATTGTGTGACATCACTTCTTTTAGGCAACAGTGTATTTAGTGACATTATACTTCAATATCAGAAAGAAAAAGTCACTCAGAGGACTGATGAGAACAAATATCTGCTTGGTTTAAAAGTAGCAGACTATGGTTTAGGTGAACCTCAAATATTAAAATTAGAAATAATTTTTCTTGTTTACTTTGTAAATTCTCCATATATCAACAACAGGAGAGCAGAGAGTAAGAATCTATGCTGCATTAGTGGCCCTACCTCTGCAATTGATGTACAAAATGTAATGGCCATTTCTATGTCAGTGAAATATTAAATAACACACAACTTTATGCTTCTTCAGATCTAGAGTTTTGAAAGGTTTTCTTGCACTCATTAAATTCTAGGACATGGATCTTTTTCATATAACAATTATATATAACCGGAGTTGTAAAACTATTCTTGTATGTGGTATCTAGCTTAGCAAAACCCACTTGGTGTTTCTTTAAAAGAGGAAGACTTTTTTCCAGTAGTCAAACTCCAACACAAGTAGCACAAACTACTTAATATACCATGCTCAATTTTTTTTTTTTTGACTGAAAAAAAAGATTGAGCATGGTACATTAAGACTGAAAGACATGAGACACAACTGTCTGAAACATCACTTACAGTCAATGGGCCTTCATTATTCAGAACTCTTTTAACACCTAGAAATAAATAACCATTGTTTCTGTTGTCTCCACTCAGTATTTAAATACAAGAAATTAAAAGTAATCCTATTTCAGATGAAAATTCGCAGTTAGAGAGTATTATTTAAAGAGTTACTAGAGTTACTAAGATAACAGAAGTTATGATGTAATTTAGTAGAGATTTGTAAACGTTGCTCATCCAGGAACATTCACAGGTTGCAGTGACTTCTTAAATCTGTAAGTCTTCTTTGCAGTCAGAAAAAGAAAAGCCTTTAGAGTTTTGTCATATTCATATGGGTGTGGACATAGAATATTCTGGAAGAAGTCTGACAAGTAGTTGGTAAATAGATTACTGAAATTTGGAATCTAACACTCCTGAGTGACTTGTGCTCTATTAAACTAACTACAATAATAATCCAGATTTCCATATGTATAGGAACCTAGGATTTCTGGAAAATAGGAATTGAACACATAGGAATCAACTGCTCTGTTCATATGATATAAAGTTCATCTGTAAATACAAAAATAATCTGACGCCTCTGTGATTCAGACTTCCTACATATGAAATCAATCAAAGGTTTATGGAAATTTGCCTGGACGACTCTCTTGGCAAATTTCAGATAGAAACTGAAGGACATGGTTATAGAAGTTAAATCTGAAATGACAATTCATCTGATCAAAGCAATAGACCTGCACCAACTTACCGCCTCACCAGAATGTCCTCATAGCACGGTTAACGACTGGAGGATTAAAAGTGTAAGACTCTTCAAGATTTCCCTGCAACAGAAAATCAAACACATTTTATTTGATTTTCTACAGCAACACCAATAAATACAGAAGAGTTCAAGAAACAAAAAAATTAAATACACTGATAATAAATAGCTTCTGTAAACAATAATCATTGAAGAACAGCAAAACAAAGTGGAATTTCTATAGTAACTGTGATGTGAAAGAATGTAAATTATAGTCATCCACAATTATTCACATTGAAATACTTGTACTTGATTGAAGTAGTTTAGGAAACTATTGTGTTCTAAACACATTATCTTAATCATAAACACTTTCCTGCTTTTTCACTGTGCTAGACAATCAATATACTGCTTTTTGTGCAAAGATACTGTTTCATAACAGAACTTATGCTATTAGCTCTTTAAATACACCAAACATATCACCAAAACCTACAATACTTGCACCAACAGTATGTCATTTGTTAAATTACCTTAGGTAGATGTAAACAGAACTGTAGCCTTTTCAACAGTAAAGTTATCTCTTCACATATCACCAACCTGTGACAACCTCTACCATACAGATATCCATTCAACACATGCATTCAGCTCTTTCTCACTAGCAGTCAAGCTTAAGAGGTGAGCCTGTGAAAACCTTGTGATATGCAACAAGGCCGAGTGCAAAGTCCTGCACCCTGGCTGGGGAAACCCAAGCATAAGCACAGGCTGAGCGAGAATGGATTTAGAGGAGAAAGATTTAGGGCCATAGGTTGATGAGGAGGAAAACACAACCCAGTAGCGTGCACTTGCAGATCAGAAAGCCAATTTCAGCCTGGGCAACATCAAAAGTGGTGCTCCCAGTAGGTCAGGGGAGGAGATTGTCTCCCTCTGCTCTTGTGAGACCCCACCTGGCGTGTTGTATCCGAGTCTGGGGTGCCCAGCGAAAGAAAGACATGGACCTGTTGGAACAAGTCCTGAAGAGAGACAATAAGTTTTCCACAAGACTTCTATGAAGATGGGCTGAGAGAATTGGGGCTGCTTAGTCCAAAGAAAAAAAGGCTTTGGGGAGAATTTGTAGCACCTTCCAGTATCTGAAGGAGGTTTTCAAAAGGGCTAGAGATGGACTTTTGACAACGCCAAGGGATAATGGCCTTCAGTTGAAGGAGTGTACATTTAGGTTACATATTATGAAGGAATATGTTATCCAAAGAGGTTGTGGATTCCCCATCTGTGAAAGAGTCCAAGGACTGATGGGGCTCTGTACAACTGGTCTAGTGGAAGGAGCCCCAGGCAGGCAGATTGGAACTAGGAGATCTTTAAGATTTCTTCCAATCCCAACTATTCAATGAGTCTATGATTCTTTGATCTTTCCTTTGGGGTAAGGCTGGAAGAGGCAGAACTATTCAGTCAGAGAGAAAAAAGGGAAAACTCATCAGCTCAAGGGAATACTCATCAACACGTATAAGCAGCTGAAGGGAAGATGCAAAGATCAAGTCAGATTGTTTTCTTTGGTGTCCAATGACAGGACAAAAAGCAATGGGAAAAAGGAAACACAGAAAGAACTGTATGACTATCAGAAAACAGCTTTATATACTATGACTGAATACTGAAGTAGTTGCCTAGAAATGACTGTGGAATATTCCTCTTGGAAATGCGGAAAAGCCATCTGGACATGGTCTTGGGTAACCTGCTTTCATAGCTCTGCCTGAGCAGGGAGGTGGGTGCAGATCCAACCCTGACCACTCAGTGATGCTGCGATATTTTATACACAACACCCATGAGTTTGTGTTTCATCCACTCACGAAGGAGTCTGGAATTGATAACCACCTTCCAACTTTTTACATATATCCGTCATAACATTCAGAAATCACAATATTCTTAAGTGATTTAGGAAAGAATAAAAGTAAATAGCAATGAATGGCCATTAATGATCAAGAATTCACCCTAAAAACCCTCTTCTCTGAAACTATTCTATTTTTGACATAATACAGTAACAGTTTAGTGGTTTTGTTCTTGTGGGTGGTTTGGTTTTTTTCTTTTTTTATCCTAATTTTTTTTTCCTAATTCACTGCATATGCAACATGAATATAGTTGTTGAAAATAGGCAGGTAGACGATTTTTGTTATATGCAAATGTTAAGTAGTATAAAATATACGGGGAACACAGGATTGGAGCATTTATTTAATATGATCTTGCAGGGCCTTCTAATGTGGTAAAATATGGTTGTAATGACAATGGACTGAGTCAATCAATTTTATGTCAGAAGCATTTCACTATCTGCTTTATTTTCCACAGTCAGACTAGAAGCAGAGTGAATAGAAACACACAAATAATAATGTTGTCAGTGCTGAATGCTGAATGACATGGTTCAAATGATTACCTTGAACACATATGTCATTACATTTTAACATTGCTGTGTTTATGGCAGAGATTTATTAGATTGATACTATACACCAGTTAGTATTTCCTTTATGCATATAAAAGCATCAATTAATTTTTTTGGTCTTTTTACTTAAGCTGCTTAACTAATCATCACATCACAGGAATGCTGATTAAGCAATTGTTGGGGGGTTAGACTTGTTTCTTTTTTACTTACAGAACTGGTGCACTATGCATTGTTACTTTTAAAAAAGAACATATTCAAATATAAGATTCTTCCATTCTTTTGTCAGTTCCCTTTGTTACTCTATACTATGTATTGCCTGTCTTGAATTTGCCTGGTCCAATTTCATGGGCTTCCATCACTTGAAAATTATAAACCTGTTCTGTTCACTAAAAGACTGCTTTCACATTCAGTACTTTCCCTTTCTGTTAATAGTACTATTTTTCATCGACTTTCCTTTAAAAAAAGGAGCAATTCCAACCACAAAAAGTAAAAATATTGCCTTAGTATTTTAATTTGCTAAGCCCAGTTTATATAGATTAATTTATGGTCATTTTCTTGAAGACTTATAAACACATTCTGTGTACGTTTAAAAGAAGGAGGAAGAACTATTTCAGAGTTGTAGTAGAGGTTGTAGTTGAAGTTGAGTAAGGCTAACATTTTCCTATATTTGGAGGCATGCATACCTTTCATCTCCCTCTTTCCTGCACTAATTTTTTCTACCTACCATTGCAAGACTCTTTTCTATTCTTACTCAATTTCTTTTGATGGTTTCACGGTTAGGCCTCATTCAGTTTTTGTCTCAGTATTAAAGATATCAGTGTATCAGCACAGCTTTTGTATCCCTAAATTGCACGATTAAACCTCAAAATTGACAAAATCAACAGCATATCTGAGTATCACAGGGTAGCTCTGGAAACTCACCAATTTGGTTTCCAAAACTTGCCAAAACTGAAAAATCTCTATCACTGGCTACTATTTATTTAAAAGAGAAAAAATGAAGAGGATGGTGGGTTACATAGCTAAAAATATCAAGGGAATAATATTGCTATACAGCCCCACAGGATCAATAGGCTTGTCCGTGCTTCAAAATAAAGTAACTTATAAAATGACTGTTATTTTTTTTACAAAAATACCCCTTCCTTTATTCCCTCTATTTAAATATAAATTATAAGAAAGTAGATGTCACAGTTCCCAAGCTTTGTTTCTAAGTCTGTGTCACATCATGCTAAAAGCTCTTGAGAGAAAAGACACGGTCAGTGCTGAGTGTTTGCCTGTGGACTTTGGAGGCAGATATTGCTGTTAGACTCAGTATGACCATAGCCTTTCTCAGGTTTGTTACTAGTAAACTGAGTTCAAAGTCTTCTGCTATGTCACTGACATGCTGTGTAAACAAATTCATTGAAGAATACTGTGAAAGCATGTGAGTCTATGAGAATAAAGTAACTTATTTCCATTTGGCCTCATTAAGGCTAATTCTCTTGTCGTTGTCATTTAGTCTTCTTCATAATCACTCTTGTACTGAAACAACAAAAATGGACATTCATTGTATTCCATATCTTATGTAGGCAAAACTAGCAGCTAGCATGGAACAGACAGACTGTCTTCCTGTCATGCTTTTCTGTCCTGTCCACTTATTTCCTTGACAGAGTCCACGAGTCAACAGAGATCAGCACTGTTACTCAGGAAAAAAGAGTCGAATTTTCTGCAAGTTTGCCTTTTTGATGGAAGTCAGATAGATGTTACACCTGGACAGGGAAAGGGACAGAGATATATGATTTGGTACTTTTTATGGTAACTAGATCATAGCTTGTTTTTTTCAAAAGAAAAACCCTCTCAGGCATTTGCAGGTAACAGCCATGGACAGACTAAGCTCTTTAACAACTGAAAATGAGGTCCTGTATGGACTCATGAACAAGTTGTCACTTCTGTGCTCTGGAAAGGAAAGAAATACCTACACTAAAATAAAAGAAAAATAGAGAGGAGAGAAGAAATTGAGTAACTGACTTATAATTAACTCAATGCAAACAACTGTCCTTCTGGAATTGCGTAGTTCTGAGTAAAATCATTTAGATGCTGGAAACTTGCACCAACATAACACTGTCTGTTAGACAACTTCAGATCTAGATTATAAAAAGTGTGTAGAATATCTTTAAAGATGGAAGCACTGAAGAAATAGAATATCAGGTTCATTATAGGCAGGAAAGGTGAGCTAGAAGTTGAATCTTCTACAGACTGGATCTACTTTGGTTTAGAATTAGTGTCACAGAGTAGACTACATGCTTCTATAATTTTACTAAAATGTTTAAAGGGATGAAAGACTGCATAAAACGTTGGTATATATCTTAAATTTTCCTTTCATAGTCATTTATTTTCCCCCCATAGAATTGAAAGTGCTTTATGTTTAGGAATTTTTTTTTGACAAAGAGATTATCCTGTCAAAAACTGTTTTCTTATTGAGAGCAATTTTCTCCTTGCTGATACAATAACTGCTATCAACAATATCTGACAGTCATTCTCAAGATGTTTGAGTACACCCTGTTTACTGTCATCTCTATAAATATGAAGTGTGAAAAACATGTATTTCTCAAATACAGTTTAGTGTAAAATATTCCTTATCTAACCATTTGCTTTTATTCAAGAAAGAACATCAAGAGATGAGTTGGCTCTAAGCAGCAACATGAAAGAAGAGGAAAAACGTACACCTCTCAAATGAAAACATAGAATTGTGAAAAATGATATCAAAATCAGGATTTTCAATATCCATAAAATCTGCTACCTAATTTAGTTCAATTAGTTTCTGTAGAGAACAAAACCACAAAGTCCTTCAAAAATACTAGATAAACCAGGAGAAACGAATATTGGTCTAAAAAAGGCAGAGTATATCCCACTTCTAAAAGTAGTGATATACATGCACATGAAGGTTAATGAAAATAGTTGATTAAGAATTTTGTATCTGATGTGTTTTATGAGAATAAAAGCTATTTTGCCCTTAAATATTTTCTTAATATTTTCCTGATCCCTCATTCAGTGTCTTCTGCATATTTATTCCAGAAAGACAATAGCAGATGATGGAGCTAAGAGAGGCCTATTAAGACCTCTCACTTGCCTAATCTCATTTTCACAGACTAAAACACAGTCTCGCTCTTAATGGTACAGCAGAAGCAGGCAGTCTTCCAGGAACGATCTTACAGCCAAGTAAATCAGTGTTTCTCCTTCTGTAAAGTCATTCTCAGTAGTATTGCTATTAAGAGGTAGTACGATGAAGAATAACAGCAAAAAACATGGCGCTGCCCCAGTGGGAATGTAGTAGGAAGCAAAATAGAGGGGTTTCAGGCTGCTATTTGGAGGAGATTTAAACTCTAGTAAACAGGACCCTGCAGAGACATAAAGGGAAAATGTGTTTAACACATTTTACCTGCTAGAATCGCATCAGTGTTGTTTTTCCTTGCATTTCACTAAGTTTGACAATTTCTATTCCAGTGCTGCAACATACTTAAACTGTAAAAAGGGCTCCTAAATCATGGAAAAAAAAAATTAGTAGGGCAGATCTCCTCTAAGAAAGTAAGTGCTAGTAATAATAATATAAACACTGGTATTTGCTCTTCATGAGACAGAAGTTCCTGCCAGACTTACGACATGCTGAGGTGAAAGCAGCTGCCATTGCCAAGGAGGATGTCAAGGGCTTGGGCAGCCCTTAAGGCCTGGCCAGTCGCAGGGCCCTGCTTCTGCTCGGCTCCACTGGTGTCCAGCCAGGGCCGTCCCCACCTCGGAGTGCCCACACGTGTCCTGCCCATTCCCACTGCCGCAGGACAGCGTGGCTTCCCCATCGCCGCCGCGGGTCTTTCCCCTGCTGGGGGAAGGCACACCTCAGGCACACCTCAGACACACCTCAGGCACACCTCAGGCACGCCGCTCAGCCTTGCTGTATCCGCAGCTCCCACATTATCCCCCCTGGGTGTCCTCGCCTTTCTCGGCCCCCAGCTATGTGCGGGGGCCACGTCCCAAGGCCCAGCCATGGTGGAAGGCGCCACAGCTGTGCGAGAGGCTGCCCTGCAGCCCACCCAGCTGGGAGCCATGGCTCAGGACTCACACCAATGCTGGGAGCCACCGTCAGGCACTGTGAGGCCTTGTGCCATGGATGTGGCGGTGCCTTCCGCTGTGATTCCCTGGGAGCCAGCCACAGCGGCGGCCGGCCAAGAGCCTGGGGCGGTGTCCCCAGCTGCAGCTGAGCTCGTCATCGGGCCCAACTTTCCCTCCTGTCCCTGTCACTCTGGGCTGACCCACATCTCTCCGCCTCCCTGCTGCCCCAGGGCCTCCTCTTGCCCTTGTGCTTCGCCTTAACTCCACAACCTGGCCCTGGCTTGTGTGACTTTGTCATAGGTCCCTGCTCCTGCCCAGGTTCCAGGTCCCACCACANGGGCATTGGCATCAGCTTGTCTCTTAATTGTTCTAGTATCAAAGTGCCATCAAATAAATTCCCTTTTTTTTTTTACAAAGCCTCAAGATTAATAAATAAAAATTAATTATTTTTTTTTTAATTACAAAGTCTCAATTCTAGTCAGCAAACTTTCTGAGGTGAAAACTTGACAAACGTTTTCTCAGAGTTCCAGGGACAGAAGACATTGCAGCTAAAATAACTATTTTATTTGAGCTAACTTGTGCCTTGGAGGAGCTGCAGTAGGAACAATGCTCTGTATATGAAATACAGCTAAAAGTTATTATTTTATGAAACCCACCAATCTTCTTGGTATAAGTAGGAATTTTGTAAATAAGATGCATATACAAATGTCCTTCTCTTATTGCTCCTAATTTTTTTATCCATTTTAAAATATTTTGTTTCTGTGGGTTTTTTGTTTTCAATGGCTTTTGTTTAGAATTTTTTCTGTCATATATCTAATATATCTTTATATATCTAATGGATGCAAATAGTACTCAACAGCATTTGGCATTTTTGAAAATGACATATTATCACACAGAAATTGTTCAGCAATGCCTATAAAATAATAAGGAAAATCTGCTACTAATGGGTCCACTTATATATCACCCGAAATCTACAAAACAGATATTGGTGAAATGAATTGACCAAAAGATATAACTTATTGGTGGGTGGAGAGAAGCCACAAAAAAACCCCTCCACAAAATCGAGCAAGCCACAAACAAACAAACAAAAAACCTTCTGGAAATGTTGCCATTATTTCTTCTGGCCATACACCAAGAATAAATTATAAAATATATTCTGGAACAGGACTGCAGTAAATTTTTCCCTTTTGTGCAGTGACTCTACCTTTTGTTGTCGTTGGTGGTTTTAATTCTGGTTTTTGAGGATTTTTCTTCCATATTTTTCTATTGTCTAAATATAACATCTGACATACTATGAAAAAATTCAAATAAATACATATCAGAAATTAATGTTTTGTAGGAAAAAATTAATATATCTATTAAATGTACTACAGTGCAAAAAATGTACTACAGTTATACAGTGCATTTGTCAAAAATCTAGATATATAAATAGAATTCTCCACTACAAAAGTTCTTGATGGCTGTTTGAAAATTGAGAAACCTACTTTGAGTCCTTTAAGTGATTGTGTGGCTCAGTACTGTCCAAGGGAAGCTAAAGTTCCCAAGAAAGGTTGGCAAACAAAAGTCAAAGTGTTATTTTACCTATTCTTATCCTCTCCCATCATCTCACAACTGTACTCTATCTCTACAGCCCTTTTTAAATATAAGAAATTTCTACAGTCAATTGATACAGGTGATCTCACACCACAAATGATAGCAAATGGGAGTTAAAAGGAAAAGGACCAGGAGTCCAAGTTCAAATTGATCTGAATCTATGTGGTAAGAAAAGAACATTTTTGTTCATGGAATTAAAAAAAAAAAGCCCCAACAACTAAAGAGTAATATTTAGGCTACAAAGTCAGAAGAACTTATTCAGTGGTTACCAGTGTAACACTTCTTCTTAGCTATATACAACATAACCAAGTTCAATTGTTTTAAAGCAAGCAAAATATTTTTTATTTCTTATATTTGTCAAAAACCAGGATATGATGGGATTCTTTTAGACTTGTGCATCATTAGCAAGCTTTAGCTTTTCTTACAAGTCCTTTACATATCAAATAGCAAGGAATTTGATGGCAGTGGAAGAATTATATATATAATCCTTGGATTACATATGTATTTTTGATCGTGCTTTTTATATATAAGCATAGTTAAATTGTAATCAGCTACATCTGAATCCTAGAGTGGCTTTTTCATGTACTCGGGTGGAGTCAAACAAGAAGCTCCACAGAAGAGGGATTATTTGCATGATCAAGTTAAGTCTATGCATAGCTGAATAAACTGTAGGATAGAGCCACAGGCAGTTGCTGTCTCAGTAGTTGATGGGGTTATTTTTTCAGCAGAAGAAAAGAGTCACTGTTAACACTCTTTTTTAAAGACAGATTTAAATTAAAATCAGTTAATTATTTATAGGAAGCAGCAACATACACTGAACTTGAGTTAATTGGATTATTTTTAAATATCCTATTTGACAGTATCCTTTGAACAGGAAGACCTTATGATCATCTGTGATTTGTGAAGAATGCCAGGGCAAGACTGTCCTTTTGCGAGGCTGTGCATATCCTTTCCTATGCCACTTACACTACAAGTGTGCCAAGTAAGAAGAGTAATTATGAATGACAACTCCACTGCAAGTAAATCCTTACAGATGCTCAGTAAAAGCCAGAATATCTTTAGATATTTGCAGCTGTTTAAGCAGGTTTAGTTTAAGTTTAGTTTAAGCAATGCATCCTGTCACCTAAATGCAAATTTAACTACAGCTTTGGTCCACCTTCTTTTATCTGAATTGTCAGTATGGTAAACTAATTGTAATGTAACAGATGCCTCTTGGCTTGGCTGGTTTCAGGCAACTTAGTGATACCAGTCGTGCTTGGTCATCTTGAAAATTAAAACTGGAAAAGAATAGTCTCTGTAAGCAATGTAACCATCAGCTGGAACAAAAGGAATTTCTTAACAAAATTAAAACTGGAAAAGAATAGTCTGTGTAAGCAATTCAGCCTTCAGCTGGGAAAAAAAAGAATTTCTTAACGGAGTTTGTGCTTAATATAACGTTTTTCGTCAGAATCATGGTAGGTGGAGAGTTGCTGCCACCTGCTGGAAGTATTCCTTTCCTGACTTAAAAAAAATAAAATTGTAAGGTTTTTTAAAATAAGTAACCTAATAAAAGATTATTAATATTGATGAAATTTAGGTGCTTAACACTTCTTTAGCCATCTAAATGGTCATTATTCTAGTGGCATCAAGAGTGCAAAATTATGAAAATGTGGACCTAAATCTCCTTGCAATTCAATGTCTTAATGGAGCACTATGCAATTAAACCATATTCATAAATATGGACTAGAGAGCATAAATCCTCCCCAAATGGGGAGAACAGAAGCTGCAAAAAATAGAGAGAAATTTAACAGGCCTTTGCAGAGAGCAATTTCCTTAGTTTTATATATATCTCAGTGCTGTATAAATCCCAGTGCTGTTTCATTCATTGTGATTTGAACAAATAGTGGTCTAAACTCCCCATGTTGTGGATAGGTAGCAGGAACCTCACAGTGAATACCCAGATTTATCTATAAGCTGTCAGTTTCAGAAAACAAAAAAAACCCAAACAAATAAAAACAACATTAAAATACACTAGCTTTGTCTGTCGGGGCCAGGAGACTGTTCTTTAGGTCCCAACGCACACAGAGTAGCTAGCACTGCAAAGAATGTTGAATGTTAGAATAAGCAGTACTAGGTAGCTTACAGGGCACTGGACATTTTTTTAAGAGCTTTTCTGTCTTCATTCTCAGTTCTGTTTCACCTATGTATAGTCCCAAATTCAGACAACACTCAGTATTTCTTCCCAGGTATTTCCTTGTTTCTTCTCAATACCTGTAAATGTTAATTTTATATCTGCCTGATGAGGATTTCAAGACAGTCAAGTTAAATGTTAAATGATTTAGATGGATCTGTGATTTGGACGTGAGTGCACACAGCTTCACAGATTTTCAGGTTTTATCCAAAAAAAAAACTAAACAAACAAACAAACAAACAAAAAAATCATCCTCGGTAGTCTCTTTGGTGACTTGAGACTACCAGAACTCTACTGGTATAGTAATTTCGTTAGCCTATTTCCATTTGCTTAGAAATAGTGCAGGTGGGAACAAATTGTATGGCAGGATGGAGTGGAATTGAGACCATCAAGGATGAAGAAATCAAGCCAGTTAAACCACTTAGAATAATATAAATACACAGTGGAAGAGTATGGTAAGAAGAATTATGTAGTGATGTATGATTATTATCAATGGTACATTGATATCAGGCTATCATGCCCAAAGTGTTTGCTGTCCCAAGAAAACTTACACTAAATTATATTGTAATTTAAAATGCATGGTGAATAATTTATTTCCTCCTAGTCTGTGGTTTACATTTCATATCTTTTACATGTCTTCACTGTGACTAAGTTACAACTACCAGCTGTTAAATTCAGCCCACTGGATTTCAATTTTAGGATTATTTATGATGCTCTACCTTTAACTTTGTCTTTAGGTCCAGGTTCATTACTTTGATACTAAGAGCTTCAAAGTGATCAACAGATGAAATGTACTGGAAGATCACTTTTTAAATGTACTCACAAAGGCACAGGTCCACCCATTTTCAATTTATTCTGATGAGCAAGAGCAGTATGTTTTCCATCTGCATGAACTAGGTTTTGGAAAGTAGAAAATTTGCAGGTATACTTCCATGGCTTCCCATGTGCTTATTGTATTCTCACGTCTCTTACAGGGCCACACTAGGTTTTCTAGGAGTTATTTGGATAATTGCAAAGAAAAGCATTTCTCAAGGAGTGGGGTGCATCTTAATGGGAAATGTAGGACAATACTGATCAAGGGATATGCCAGCTACCTGAAGCAGCTACACCAGTGTCACTGTGATACTGTACTTGGCCTAACTAGAGAGAAAGACATAAAGAGCAGACACAGGAAAATGCAATAAGAAATGAGGTAGGGAGACCTCTGTGTAATCATTATGATTGAAGTTCCTACATTCAGGTTAAGTTACTAACCTTAATGGTACCTATATGTTTTCTGAAGTCCAGAAGACTAAATGAAAAGATTAAATGTCAGAGACACACTCAGTTTCAAGGTGTGCATAAACAAATGTTATGTAAATGTCTAGAAATGTCAAGAAGATCAAGAGGTTTTGAAAAACATTTTTTTGTAATTTTATGTAAAGATGCAGTGAATCTGTGACAATTTTGCAAGACATTGAGAAACCTCTCATTCTGGACAAAGTTGTTCCTTGTAAATAAATGTAAAAAAAAAAACATGTGCAGGACAGGTTCACTTGCTTGCAGCATCAAAAAACTTGGTTTTTTTGTAAAAGAACTTTGTATTTAATTCCTTGATCTATTTTGAAAGTGCCCAATCCTGTCAGATGCCATGCATGAATTAGAAAAACAGAAACACTCAGATTTTCTATAGACTCTGGTCTCAGCCAACTTAATACTGTTTGAGAGGAAAGGCAAACTTGCTGCCTTCCTAAAAGCCACTAGTCTGTGCTGTTGTATAAGAAATCTGTATTAAGTCAATTCCTCACAAATATAATTATAATCGTTTCTGTAAGCATGTTTAATAATACCTACTAAACGCTTTGGATGAGTTTTAGCTTTTATTTTCCCCTATCTACTATATCAGGAAAATATTGAATTAGAAGGTATATCATATGCAGAGAATCACATCTGGTTTACTTCCATTTTGACATTTTACTAGAAGTAAATATATATATATTAGGCTAATGGGTAAATCTTCAAGATAGGTACTCTAACAATTGAAATGTGCAACAGGAAGACTGCTTAATGATTAAACTAAAGCTTCAAAAGTGTGTTAATTTTATGGAAATTTTCTTCCATTATTATACCAATATTTTAAGGGCCAGAGGAAAAAAACTCGTCCCAAAGGTAAAAATATTATTGATACCTTTCCTGTACTAACAAACGAGTAAGAGATTTTTTCCTTATATTTTTTGTCTTTTTACAAACTACAAACTTGCTACATTTTAGCAACAGATTTGTTATGGATACTATAGACTATTTTTGTTAATGTGACTATTTGTTTTAGTCTTTTCTTTTATCCTTAAGCATTTATATTAACTGTATTATAAAATAAGGCACCATAAAAATACATAAATGTGAAATTAATATCCTTTTTTCTGATTAAAAACATCAATTTGCCATAAGGTAAATTCTTCACTGATGATGCTTGTAAGCAGCTTCACCAAAAGGATGGCCTTCAGCATTTTCTTTTATTATCTCTGCAGATAATATTTTAATCAGCAGATAAAGAGAATATTTTCTTGTCTACAATATCTATATAACTATTTCCACTTCCCCTGTAAGTTACTCTGTCTGTGAAAAATACTAAGAGTATAAATGAGAGTTTATATATATATTTAGTTTTTAAAAACCAGAAGTATCTATAACTTTTAAGATGGTAATCCTGGAAAATGTGTGTGATCATCAGATGGTGGTAAAATAAGCAGGACAATTAAAAGTTTTTGTTACATCATCATTTTGATTCCTTGTCAAAAGACAATATTACCAGAAGTCTACTGGTATTATTATATATATAATTCTGGACTGTCTATCCAGTTAAAGTTTATATACTGTGCAATTCTCTTTTTTCTCATAACTACAGCCATTTCTGTCACACAGATCCTTACCTTCAGAAGTTTAATAAGCTCAAATTATAGTCAAGAAATCTAAAGCATTTCCAGGCAATAAGCAGACCAAATATTCATGAAAGTAGGTAATTCAGTTTAAAATATCCATGGGTGGTTTGTTTCCATGGTTGTTTTACTACCCATACATTGCTGAATGTGACATGAGAAGTGTTTAAACATTTTACAGCAGAAATCTGGTTTTGAGTGTCAGTCCAAACTTAACTTGTGTATAATTTGGATGTTATCAGTTATTTAGCAACCTTATTCAATTACTGCACATATGGGAAGTATATTTACATTCCAAAAAATCCTGAAATTAAACAGTGCTTGAATTTTTCTATGTTCTTATTTTTACATGATCACTGTAGTTATCATTCTCCGGACTAAATTTGAATCATACTTATCATTAAAAAGAAAAAAACCAAAAAACTACAGGCTTTAAAGTTTTGATTTATTCAGAGTCTAATGGAACAGTCAAAAACACAAATCCCAGTTTATCTCTTTTCCTGATTCAATTTTATGACAGGAATTCTCAAGTCTGTATATAATTCAGTTCCAACATTAGGGAAAAATGCCAGCCCATGGGGAACTTTAACTACACAAGTGTCATTAACCTTAAATGCCATGCTGGAAATACTCTCTACCTACTTTGAATTCTAGGTATGCTCTAGTCTCACCCTTGTGGAAGACTCCACTCCCAAGTTTGAAAGGCAGGATTCACACTCCTTCCAGATTCAAAATTCTGTTAAAATAAATTGATTTTTTGAAACATAATCTAGCATACTGATCTGAGTACAAGTGTGTTATTAAAACTTTGGAGTATATTTCATTATTTTATAATTAATTTTAAAAATTTCAAATTCATTAGTTAAAATTACATATTGCAACTATTAGAAAGCTATTTTCTCTAAGTAAGCTAATTTTTTCAAGACTTAGTTTCAAGTGTGACAGGACATAAACATACTATTGTAGCTCACTATGAGGAAAGCCAAGTCTTCAGGAGTTGACCTGACGTGAAGCAAAACAGTAAAAGGAAAAGTTTTGGATCATTGTTGAGGGTTAGATTTGGTTGTTGTCTTTTTGTTTGTTTTGCCTTTTGGAATTTTTTCCCTCAAGTTGCTAAGACACTGATGGCTGAGCAATTATCGGTACTTATGAAAGACAAAAGAAACCAGGGAAGGAAGGATCGAAGGGACGGGGAGCTGGGGGATGGTCACTTTTTTGCCTTGGCACTCGAGGAGAGAGGACACCGAGGCTGTTGGCTTGTTTTCGAGAGGAGTTTCACTGTCACCATCGACTCCACTCCTGGGAAGACCCACCGCCATCTGCTCGTGTGCCCAGGGATTTCTGAGCTCTCCTCCTGCCCTGCTGGAGAGGGCCCGACCCTGTCCCGCCGTCGCTTTGTGGCTTTTGCCTACACTGACCTCACACCCTTTGCTTAGCCAGGACATCGCTACTGCTCCAGCCACCACTGCAGAACTGCCCATCTACTTTCATCACCAGCCCAGGATCTTCCACCGTTAACAGCTTGGTGTCTCAGAGCCAGAGATCAGACTGCCCTGGGATTTGTGGTCCCTCGAGGTTCTTGGTTTCTGTCCTATTGTTAATGCTGTAGTTGTTTGTTTGTTTTGTTTGCTTGTTTTGTTAGATATATATATATATTAGTAAAAAAACCCCTATTATTCCCATTCCCACATCTTTGCCTGAGAGCCCTTTAATTTCAAATTTGTAATAATCTGGTGGGAGCGGGTGTGCAGTCTCCATTGCAAGGGGAGCACCAGTTTTCCCCTAGCATATACCTGTCTTTCAAACCAAGACAATCATGGAGGAAGAACACCAGGTCTGTACATTGCAATTTTTGAAAGCTAAAAAAAAAATTGATGTCATGGTTCAAGCATTCTGAATTGCTAAGTCTCAAAATTAAACTTCATATTAATGAGTTTAATCACAGGGAGAGTAATTTCACCTTCACTTTCATGGTCGTGTGTTCATTGCTTTACAGAAATATGAGATTATGCAAGCACACAGCCACCCTGAGCTCCTGGAGGATCCCATGCTGGAGCAGATGGATGTGTCCAAATGTGCCCCATACAAAGCCTGTACTGGAGCAGGCTCTGGGAAGGACCAGTACCCATATGGAGAGAGGAGCCTACACCAGAGCAGGTTTGCTGGCAGGACTTGTGGCCCCGTGGGGGACCCACACTGGAGCAGCCTGTTCCTGAAGGACTGTCTGAAAGGGAAGAGACCCAAGCTAGAGCAGTTCATGAAGACCTGCAGAGTGAGAGAAGGACTGATATTCCAAAATTTGAAGGACTGTCTTATGTGGGAGGCATCCCACATTGGTGTGGGTAACAATGTGAGGAGGAAGGAGTGGCAGAGACAAGGCATGATAAACTGGCAATAACACACACTTCCTATGCCTCTGTACCACTTAGGAGGAGGAAATAGAGAAATTAGAAATTTAGTTGGACCCAGGAAGAAAGGAGGGAAGATTTGGAGTTGTTTCTCATTACTGTGTTCTGTTTTTATTGAAAATTAACTAAACTAATTTCCCCAAGGTCAACTCTGTTTTGACTGTGACGATAATCAGTGAGAGATCTCTCCCTGCCCTCTTCTCAATCCATGAGCATTTTGTTGTATTTTCTCTCTCATGTACAGCTGAAGAGGGGAGGGACAGAGCAGCTTTGGTGAGGCCTGTCATCTATCCAGGGTCAACACACAATATATACCTATACTACTCTTCTGAAAGGGCTTGGATATTAGTTTCATACAGTTTTTGAAGGGTTTAAGTACTCGAGCTTTAATGTCTGTAATTGCATGGGAAACTCAACAGGTGTGAAGTCAGTGGATTTATAAGGACTCAGCACACTGAGGCCCCCAACCCCTCAATGTCCCCTGAAATAAACATCTGTATGAGGTCAGGACCTACAGTGCTGTTGAGGAGCAAAGTAAGAACTGGTTAGAGAGTACCAATTTTTTGTTTGCTTTGGCAATCTATGTAATCCTAAATTCGAGACATGCTTCTAAGTAATCTACTGTATGATAATAAACTGTTACATGCAATATATGTCAAAAATCCAGGCAGATTCCCCAAGCAGATTTAACTAGTTACAAGTTAGCTATATGCTGGTCACACTTTCTGTCATGTGAGTTACATACATATCAGGTATTAGAGGTAGCAAAATTCGTCAATTTAAGCAAACAGTCTTCCTTTTAAGGTCTGTAAAGACCATAAAAATTCATAGAGACAGCTCTAAGCATTGTCAATGCTAGCAACTATATTAATTGTATTATGCAGAGAATATGAATAGACAAATACTGCATTAGCTTTCATGAATTTTTGCACCAGTGTAACATATCAGTTTTCTGTTGTTCAGTACCTGTAAAAGTGACGATAATGGGAATTTTCTAATATTCCTTTAATGAAGATTAGCAATATTACATTTCAATTGTATTTCTTAGCCATCAAACTGTTTAGAAGGCAAAGAGAATGTTCAGAGGACCAGTAAGCAACCTGCATTGGTTGAATTTCTCTGGATGACTCAAGTTTCACTACTTCTCCAAGGTTTCTACCCAACTGCAGTGACAGAGACAGGGTCTTAAGGAATTAACATGTTATTTTATTATTTCTTTATCTTTAATAGTGACTATAGATTTTCAAGGCTAGTTTCCTACTCTTGATGTCTGAATCATAATGTTTAGGAAGGTTTTTCTAATACATTCAAAATTAGTTTTATGCCTTTCACAATGCTCCCAGAGCAGGGAATGGGGCAAAAAAAAAAAAGGAAGAACACATATCTGGTCACAAGAATGAACATGTGTATTCCATCATCGTACTCTGCCCTCAAGCCTCATTAGCAAAAAGAAATCCTCCATCTAGACTAAATCTCCCACTCCATTAACATGTACGTTTTCTCATTTTGTTACAGGAATTGAAATGAAAAAGTAGATTTTTAGTTACTACTTAGATGTGAGTATCGGTTTCTGTAAAGTAACAGGTATTGAAAGGTTTCTTAAAGAAATATTATAAACCATAGGTGTAATATTTATTTAAAATAGGAATCGCAACATAATCAGAACATAAAAGCTGTATGGAGAACCACAACAACAGGAAATTGATGTCAAAAATCAAACTGATGAAAAGTGGAAATGGAGATAAAGCACTGATACTTCTCTGGAAGAACAAAAGTACTGTATGTTTTGTTCAGAGACCTAGATTCCAAATTTGGCCTTCTGGAAACTGCTGTTAGGAAGGCTTTCCCAAAGGACTGAGATATAAGAAAATTGGAGTAATGATGTCAGGAGCTAGAATGGACAGTTTTAGGATTGAAATCTTAGAGCCACAAGCAGACCTATGTGTCTATGCAGTTGTCCGGTATGTTAAAAAAAAAAAAAAAAAAGTTCAGCTGGGATAGATCAGAAAAATACAGTTTTCTAACTCTGGAAACAGCTCCCTGTCCAATGCCCAGAACAGGTGCAAAGCAGCAGTTGCATACAGTTAGCAGTAATATAATGCAAACAACTTTTTTGTTAGTTCAGCTCTATGCAGCATAATAAATTATGTAAATGTTACAATGTTCCATGCTTTTTTTTTTTTCAGGGGAACACTGCATCCACTTCTCTGGACAGTTTAAATAATACTTGGGCTAAGAAAGATCCTCAGCAGATAGAAACTGATCTTGCACTTGTGGCACAGGAACTCTGCTCTGGATTTGGACCATATAGGGCAGATTATAATTAAATGCTTCCTTTATCATTACTGTTCTTTTCAGTTATATCTGTGTCTGCATTCCCAAACTGATACAGCATTAAATGCCAAAGTCCTGGTAGCAGTAATGGAATTGGAGTCTGGTGGTTAACAGCTTCTAAATCTCCTGCAATCTTAATTCCTTTTCCCCTCCTTTATTCCTTTTTGTCCATTTATTCCAGCTTCTTAAACTATTTTAACTGCTTTCCTTCTTTTCATCAGGGTGACGTGAAAAATGCTTGCCTTTTCTCACTATTATGTGTGGTGTGCCCAGAATACACAAGCTCTTGTAACAAATCTACAAAGATTATTTTGTCAATATAGAGAATATCTAGCACATCTGTCTAGAATATCTAGAAAAAGTATGCTTAATAGAAAATTATTTGCTTTGTGAAGGGAATAATGGAAGAGCAAAAATAGCCATGATTGTTTATTTGCTTAGTTAACAGTCTCAGAATCATGAAATAATTTCAATTGTAAGAGACTTTGGGACGCCTGCAGCCCAATCTCCTGTTCGTAGCAGGGCTGGTCGTCAATTTGGACAAATTTGCTCAGGGTTTTGTCCAGTTGAGTCTTGAAAACCTCCAAAAATGAAAATGGACAACCTGTTTTACTGCTGGGCTGTCTTCCTGGAGAAAAGGTTTCTCCTTCTTTCCAGCCTGAGCCTCTCATGTTAAAGCTTGTTTCACTGCCTTTTAACTTCCTGCTGCACACCATGGTGAAAAGCCTGACTGCATCTCTTCTTCCCCTTCTAGTGGTGCTGGAAATACTGTTGAGTACACCTGAAGCCATCCTTTCTCCCAGGTGAACCAGCCCTGGTCCCACAGCCTCTTCTCACAGGGCAAGGGCTCCAGGTCGCATCATCCCAATTGCAGTCCCTGAACCCACTCCAGTCTGTCCATGCACTTCACATATTTTAGGGATCAAATGGTCTAATTAATGTAATGTAGAAGAATATAATCCCTTCCCTTGATGCTCTTATTCATAAAGCCTTATTTATATTTTTGGGCTTTACTGCTGGGTTGCACTCCTGTCACAATAGATTTCATACTGCTGCTCTACAGCCCCAATATAAAAATATGGGCATCTTAATCCATCTTTTCCATTTCGTTCTTTTTTTTTTCTTGAGAACAAATAATTCAATTCTTGTGTTACACTGAAAAATTTTAATCACTTCCTGAACTGCCAGTGAAACAGTAGTTTTCTTTACCTTTTTCAAGGGACTCCATACTGCTTATACACCCCAAACTTCATAATCCTTCTCTAAATGTTCTAATAATGATTTTCATTCTTCTGTATCAGTTGTATTATTTCAACCTCTACCTACTTCACCATTAAAAAATCATTCCTTTTTCCCATATATGAACTTTATAGGCATCTTGAACTATCTTCTAATTACATTATAGATACAATGAACAATTTTCAGTTATCTACACCTTGCAAAGTTATGCCATAACTATTTCACTTGTGTTGTTATTTTTAATGTCAGTGGTGACTGTCTGTATAAAAAAACCCCAAAACAATCTTGTCATGTCATGGTCCTTTGCCACTCTATAAAAAAGAGCATGCAAACTCAAACAAACAAACAAACAAAACAGTAAAAGGAAGAAAAAAAAGCATACATGTATAGATTTGTATGTTCACTAAAACAATGTAAGGTTACTTTGTGCTTTAAGCACAGATTTCTTATTTTCTTAAGAATATAAGGAAAATAGAAATAAATTCCGGACCACAGCTAAAATGTACCTTAAGTCTGTCTTGAGACAGCAGAAATGTGTCCAATGCCTATTTTTCATAGAAATAAGAAATTATTATATTAAAAATAGGATCACATAGAAATTGAACCCAAGAGCTGATTATTTACAGTCACAGAATCATAGAATGCACTGAGTTGGAAGGGGACCATCAGGATCTTTAAGCCAAACTCTTGGCCTTACACAGGACACCCCAAGAATCACATCATGTATCAGAGAGCATTGCCCAAATGCTTCTTGAAGTCTGTCACACTGGTGCTGTGTAACCACTTCTCTATTCCAGTGCCCAAACACTACCTGTGTGAGGAGCCTTTCTCTAATATCAAACCTAAACCTCCCAACTCAGCTTCATGCCATTCCCTCAGAACCTGTCAGTGCTTACATGAAATCAGTGTCTATCCACTTCCCCTCATGAGGACATTGAAGACTTCAGTGAGGTCTCCCCTCATCCTCTCCAGGTGAGGAGAATAAACTGAGTGACATCAACTGCTGCTCTTAAGGGTTCCCCTCAAAACTCTTCAGCATCCTGATTGCCCTCCTCTGGAAGGTCTCTAATAGCTTAATTTCTTTTTTATATTGTAGCTCCCAAACCAGCCTCCAGCACTCGAGATGAGGCTGCCCCAGCTCAGAGCAGGGCAGGACAATCTCCTCCCTTGCCCAGCTGGTGATGCTGGGCCTGATGCCCCTGCAGGACACAGGGGGCCCTCCTGGCTGCCAGGGCACTGCTGGCTCCGGTTCAACTTTCTGAAAATCAAAACTCCCAGGTCCTTTCCTCAGTGCTGCTCTTCAGCATCTCATTTCCCAATCTATCCACACAACCAGGGTTGCCTGTCCCAGGTGTAGGATCCAGCACCTGCTGGTTGGTGATTGACCATCTCTCTAATTTGTCTCTGCAGGGCCCCTCTGCCCTTGAGGGAGGGGACATCTGCTTCCATTTTATTGTTGTTGGCAGCTAGACTTAGTATTTCTTCAAGTACTGCATCCAATATCTAGCATTTATTCCAGCAAATGTTCTACTGCCTAAATGCTCAGGAATTTTACACCTATGTTTGAATAATGAGCACAATATCCAACCCACATTGCAGAGTAGTGCTATTAGTAGATAATTCTTGATTCTGTTAATTTAAAGTTTTCCTGAGAATATTTTGAACTATCACTTTACAACAAATTGTTTCATCCCATCATAAGTTCCAATCAATTTTTCTTCTAAAGAAAGACAGGAAAGCATAACTTTATATCACATGCATGGCAGTTTCTCTATAGCTGTCATTTACAGAGTTTGATACTGTTCTAAAATGACATACAGTCTTTAAAACTAGTACTGGATTTTTATAAAGAGAATTTGCATCAGTTATATTTTTCTTTCCCTTTTATTTGCTTTACTCAAAACAATAAATGACTTTCAAAAATTACCTTAAGATGTTTATAAATTCATCATTGTAGGAGATATTGCTGTATTTCAAAAAAATTCCTGCTTTGGATTGTCCTGAAACTGAGAGTGAAATGTAAGCGAGCTTGTGTCACAAACATCTTGAAATTGTGATGCATGTAAAGAAAAGTATGATTATTAAATATCTGACAGATTCTCTATGCACTTCAGTACTATCAGAGGATACTTGTGGCTTTATTAAGTACAAAGATACAAAAAACCCCAAACATTAGACTGAGTACTGATGGTGTGAAACTGTTTCAAGTGTGAGTAGACAAGACATCAGCACTAAAGATGAACATGCTTTATCATTTTATTATGTGTTTCTGTTCCTCCTAAGTACTTCTATCATCCATAACATTTTCATTTATATTTCAAATTATCTTGTATCTACCATGAAGCTACTCTGAGCCTCTGTGTGAAAATATTCTCCTTCTCTATTTTTCTTAGGCTTATGGACTTAGAGTGCATATAAATTCTGTGGGGAGGGGCTATTTTCAGAAAATTTTCTAGTTATTCTAAAGATACAAGTGCACTGAGTCTTGAGACAATACAACAAGCTCAACAATGTGATTTAATCAAAAAGTCACTGGAGAAAAAGTTAGTTGTTTTATTTTTGATTAACAATCTCCTTGATCCATTACACCACTATGTAGGCTTCAGGATCTGTCCATGCAGCATAAATTTCAGGAGTCCTGAAATATTGTCAAGGATCTTCATTTATTCATTCTCTTAAACTTCACTTACATCTTCATTTAGCCAAACCAACACTGAAATTGACTTGAGGATATCAGAATTCAGTGGTTTTACTATTATTTTTATTTAGGCCAAGATTTTTCCAAAAAGACAATTTAGGTTATTAAATATTTGCTTAAGGTAGGGTCACTTAAAGGAAAAGTACTTCAAACATGTGATATTGCAAAATATAGTGAACCTCAGAGGAAATAGGGAAAAGTTCTTTCTTCGTAGATTTATGAGTATTGACAAGGCAAAAAAAGCATATTTCACCATGAACAATTACAGCTGTAAACAAATAATAGAAATTATTAATGAGACATACAATTTCCTTGAACTAGTAAAAACAGTTTTATGAGCAGAACTAGCTGCTAATTTCTCAATGTGTAAATTGATTTCACAAAGTGAAGTGTCTTCTCATCTTTAACCATCTAAGCATTTGATTACTATCCACTTATTTTAGATACATATCTTTTGGCATAGCATTTATAATAAAAATCCCACAACAAAACCCTCATTAATTTTACTAGTAATTTTCCTTTTCCACAACTACCTAACAGTCAATAAAATACACAAATTTATACTCATGTACCTGCTTTTGTGAAGCATCTAAAACCACACAGATCTTGCCAAAATCTACCTATATTTTTAAATTATTTTTTCCAGTAATTCCTACTAAAACATGGATATCATCAAACTGATGTTGTTTCATTTCTAAAGATCACAGGGAAATATTTGTACTTTAACTAGAAAGTTTATTTTTAAAAGATACATAGTTTCAAACACCATAATCAGTTTTTACTGATCACTTGACAGAGCAGTTTTGGAATAAAATAAATGTATTTGTTTAAAAAAATGTATTTGTTTCTGGAGAGTTCGATTTTTTTGTGGTAAATAAAAGTCTGCTTCTTCTCAGCATGACACTATGCATTTAAGTAGACAGATTTTTAATGACCTTATTCACACACATAGTTGAAGTGGGAACACTTGGGTCAGAAACTTTCAGTAAAACACTATGTATCAATTGGATGCTCCCACAGAAGAATTTCCAGAAGAGCTAATCACTCTTTCAGGGCATCAAAGGGAAATCCTTGTTTCTGATTAAATCAGCGCTGTTTCGTCTTTTCTCTTACCTGAACATCAAATATTTCCTGAACTCAACACAACCCAAGCTGCTCATAGTCCCTAGCAAGTCACTGAAAAAATTCAAAGCTGTACATATTGAGAGATTCCCTTTTTGTCTATTCTGTATATTAAGAAAAGGGGAAAAAAAAAGCCTATTGGTCAATACAATGCCTAAAAAGTCCTAAAATTTTCCAAATGTGTAGACATATTTCCATAATTTCCTGGGGGTTTGGGGCTTGGGATTCCTTTTGTCTCCCAGTATGCTTTGTGATTACTCAGAAAAGAGAATCTTCTGCTGCTGCCATTTATAATCCATTCTGCACACACAATAGTACAAGTAACATGTCATTAGTTCAAATCACAGCACTCAGCATTCCTACTGTTCCCACAGAAACAGACACAGATATACAGAATGCTTTCTATTTATATTCAGCCAATAGTCATTTAGTGCTTCGTGAAGATGCACATCTACAGCAGCTTTACACTTAAAGTACTCCTATAACTCTTAGCCCCTGCTATCCTTACCACAATTTAAGCAATTAGGGTGTCACAAAACAACTTCATAATTTTTACCACAATGAGGTAATTTTTTGTGGTCACTCCTTCTGTACTCTTAGTTGATTCAGGATGGCATTAAAACACACGACAAAAAATATTGCAAATCCCTTGGGTGGACAATTTTTACATAATCTTAATTAGAACATGTAATCTCCTTTATGAGAGTACCTCGATAAGACCTTGAAATGAACAAACCTATTTCACAGCAGAACCTCCTCCTTTCTTCCTTGTCCATCAAGAACATCTCCTTACATCCCTGCTTTGCAAAAACACAAAAGACAACCACAGAAAGTGAACAGAGTTGATAAAGAGCACCCAGTTTGGAAAGAATAAAGGAGGAGGTAAGGAAGGGAGTTAAAAATTCTTTTTGTGCCTGCTACCAGACTCTGACCAAATAAATAGAGGAAAGACAATACTAAGTAGAATTATGGTTGGAAAAGCTTATTTGCTTTCTTGTCTTGCTTTGTATTCTATACGATTTCCTGAATTAACAGGCATTCTCAGGGAACTTTGATGCACAAATTAGAATCTATGCCTCTTCTTGTCTGCATGCTAAGCATCTGAAGAGTGCTGAATAGATTTAAAAGCTGAGCAAAACTCTTACAGATTACTTCCAGACATAAAAGCAATTAATCAAAAAATTAACCTATTTACAATTCTGTTGAGGTTTAAGAGTTTTGTGTCCATTAAATCAGAGGAATCTATGTAAAAGTGAGGTAATATAGGAAGTCAGGTACAATGTTAACTGTGCAATCTGATATTATTCCCTACAAATTAATAGGATTTGAATCATCTTCATATGATTCTGCTTATAACAAAGTATGAACTGGTAGAAATTGATATTTAAAAATAACTTCCTTGGTGGGTGGGATGGGGGGAAGGAAAGACAAAATTTCCAAAAAAATCCAGTAGTCTGAATTCAGAGGTGGAAATAAAATCATGGTATGCACCATGTTCCCCAGGCTCACATGCAGTTTTCTTTTAATTTGAAATTCTGACAACATTGAAAGGTTGTTAAAAACCTCCCTTGATCTAATTCTGAAATAAAGTCCTATGTCTATTACAGTTACAAAATAATCACATTTTTAAAAGCACAAATATCATTAAGAGAATCTATCCTGCTTTCTCCATGAACAAGTAAAAGAATTCAACAAAATTGTTCGATGTCAATAGGAGCAATGGGACACTTCTCCCACATTTACTGCATTTAGAGAGCAATTCTATAGCTTTTAATTTATGCTGTGTGACTAGCTGAAGTTAAAGGATTTCCAGTGAGCAAATTTTTACAACAATTAATATTGTTTATTGAAAAATGTTTCACAGAGGATAAAATCACACATTAAAGTGCTATTATTTTCATACCTTTACAAAATTGGTTTCTTGAATGGCAGGCATTTTACTTCTTGCACAATACTAAAATTTGAAAACAAAACAAAACAAAAACTAAACAAAAGGAGATGAATTCACATAATTGCAGAATTACAGAGGTAAGAAGATATTGGACCTTAGTATGCCTGGAAACTACTCAAGCATTTCTCACTAAAATGTGAAGTATGGATATGTCTTCTAAACATTGACAAACTAAGTTCTACATGATAATGAAGTCAAGTAATTTTGGGGAAAATCATCTCATTTCTCTGAATGCTATTGGCCTAACAGTAATGAAAACAAAATACTAGGAACATCATACTATCATCTCTTCAACAAGCTGATTTTTGGTTCGTAATTTTTAAGTGAACACAAGAAGAGGCTTAAATGGAAACAGCTGGTGTGAGGCGCTTTCATCTGAGTTAATATTTAGATATGATCTCAGTAATCAAAGATTTCTCTACTTTGAAGACCTCATAATCCAATTCGTGATAAAATGAGATGCAACATAGATCCTCATATTGAATTACTAACTTGACTGAATAAGAATGAAGCATAAAATCTAAAAATGCATTATCTTTAGTGGTCTACAGAATGTTAAATTCCTTAATTGAGTGGATACATAAAACATCTGTATAATGAGAAAAAGGCAGGCAAAAAATCCTCCAGTATTTTTTAGTTCCTTTTTTCTTACTATAACAGTTCTGCTTTTTGAAATTGCTTATATGATTGCCAGTTATTGATAATGTAATAGGAATGCTGATAATGAGCAGCTAAGCCAGAAAAAACTATGTCTGATCTCTAGGCCAATTTGCAAAACGTTGTGCACTGTAGCATTTAGTTCAGCACTATATTGTAATGTTAGTTAAAACAAAATTAACATTAGATATATCTTTATAGGTTATCATAACTAGAGTTCTGTTCCCTGTGTCAAAATATGTTTAACTTCTAAAGATTTTCAATAGTTGGGGGGTTTTGTAATTTATCTTGAAACTGGTATTCTCTGGAGCTGTGTAGGTTAGAAAAGAAAAATGTCCTGGTTCAACAAAGAGTTAAAAACCTTATATGTAAACTGCTACTATTAAAAAATAAATTTTTACTCATTAGAAAAATACTTAGCAAAATTATAATTTTAAAAACATTTTAAACTAGCAGGTAGGCATTCTTTTTGGACATAAAAGTGGATTTCTGTGAAGGAAGAAGTCAAGACTATTCTACTGCTTAGCAATTAGGATTTAAATTTATCCATTTATCTTCCATAAAAAATTATCTTACATGGCTATTGTAATTTTGACTTCTTTGTCCCATATGTGAAGATGTTTGACGAGGTATCCAGTACTGGATGAACAGTTACTGAATTTTGTTTAGCTGCAGAGGTGGTTAGTATCTTTCAATATTGATGTTGTAGAGCACAGTATCACAGAACAGTTACATTTGGAAGGGCTATCTTGTCTATCCTGCCTCCTCAAAAAGATAAAGACCTTGTCCAGGCAGCTCTTGGATACCTCAAAGGATGGAGAGTCCACAAGCCCTCTGTGTACCCTGTGCCAATTCTCAGCCACCCTCACACTAAGAAAGTGCTCCCTCATATGCAGATGGAAGCTCCTGTGTTTTCAGTTAATGTGCATTGCTTCATGTCCCGTCACTGGGACCACTGGGCACCTCTGGGCACCACTGAATGTTTGGGGTTTTGTATTAGTTCCAAGGATGGAGACTCCACAACCTTCCTGAGAAACCTATTCAGGTACTCAGTCAGCCCAAAGTAAAAAGAAAGCTTTGCTAATGTGGACAGTCCTGTGCTTCAGTCTAAGCCCATTGCCTCTTTTCCTGTCACTGGCCACCATCAAGAAGATCCTGGTTTAATTTCCTTACATGCTGCCTTCAGATATTTGCACACATTGAAGAGATCATCCTGAGTTTTCCTCCCTACTCCAAGCTGAACAGTTCTGTTTCTCTAAGTCTACCCTAATAGGAGAGTTTCTCGAGCCCATAAATCATCTTGTGGCCTTTTTTGAACTTTCTCTAATATGTCTGTAACTCTCTCATACTGAGGAATCCCAAAGTGAACACAATGTTCTGGTATATAGGTAGACATGTGGCAACATCAATGCCTGATCATGTTTTGATCTGCTGACCATCCTTCTGCTAGCCTAAGAAGCTGTTCGTCCTCTTGGTTTCAAGTGCCCAGTGGTAGCTCATGTTCAACTTGGATTCCTCTGTAACTTTCTCTTCAAAACCATTTCACAATGGATGAGCCCAGTGTGATCTTATTCCTTTCCAGGTGCCAGTTTCAGCATTTTCTTAACTTCATCAGGTTGGTGTCAGATTATTTCTCCAGGGTATTGAGGTCCCTCTTCATGACAACACAAACCTCAGGTCTATCAGTTACTCCTGCCAGTTCTTTGTCATCTACAAAACTTCTGAGGCTACACTCTCCTCCATTCTCCAGATAATTAAAAAGAATACTGAAGAGGGTCAGTCCCCTAGTGTATATCACTAGTTACCAGTTTCCAGACAGATTTTGTTCCACTCACCACCATGTTCTGACCTTGACTATTCAGCTGGCTTCCAAATGATCACACTGCCCACCTCCAAAACCTATAAATCCTCAGGTTTTCTGGTGGTTTTTTGCACCCAGAGAGTTGATGATAGAGATCAAAGGAGAGCCAGAGGCCGTGTAGTTGTTTTGCAGAATTGTTTATTATTTTCTTACCTTAAAAGTTCTCTCAGTCTAGTGTGATGTTCCCAGGAAGCCAGAAAAGCAGAATCTGACCCTCCTACAATGGCACCTGAATTTTTATAATCTAAACTAAACTACGTTAACAATGTTTTCCTTTAAGTACGAATAACTATGACCCATGTCAGACAGTGAAATCTTACCAAAACCCAATCAAGAAAAGGCCACCACCACTGCAAAGATGGAGGGGAAGAAGAAGCAGGAAAAGGACAAAAAACACACCCTGATTTCTCCATCTTTGCCCCATTCTATCTATATAGTAAAATCTCAAAATTCTATTTTTTCACCCTGTGAGCTAACAAAAATCATACCAATCAAACTCACATGGACTTCTTTTCATCTTTTAAGCATGGCAGTGTTTTCCAGGGAGTTAAATCAAAGGAATAGGTATTTTTGGCTCTTTTGGCTCTGTCCCGAGACCTTTGGGGTCTCGAGCCTCCAGGGACCCCCAAAGAGATAACCTGGTTTCCCACAATCAATGACTTGTCTGTGCAGACATCATGGGAGAATGTGACTGGTACCATCTTCTTCTGACCTCTGGTAACAATGTTATCATCATTCTGTAAAGAATTCCTAATAGAAACCGTCTCTGTAATGTCAGGTGAAATAGGCTGTGTCAAAAGACAGTGAAATCTATGAAGTCAGTATCCACCGTTCCCTCCTCATCTACCAAACCTGTCCTTTCAATATTGGTTTCAAGGTGGTTAAGCATGACTCCCTCTTGGTAAGTTCATACTGACTGCTTCTGGTAGCTTTCTTCTTTATCAGCTACCTGGAAATTATTTTCAGGATCCTTTCCACAGATGAAGGTGAGGCCTGTAGCTCTCTGGGTCCTTCTTCTTGCCATTCTTGAAGATAGAAATGACACTTATTTCCTGAAGTCTTCAGACACCTCTTGTAATCACCATGATCTTTTAAAGATAGTCATGAGAGCCTTTTCAATGACATCAGTTCTGACTCATGGGCACAGTCCATCAATGTCCATGGATTTCCGTATGTACAGGCTGTGTAAGTTTTCCCTAGCCTACTTCTCTTTCACCAGTTATATAACTCCTATGTTAGATGTTGTCCCGGGTTTTAGATAGCTAGAGTTTTTAAAGACTAACTTTGCTAATAAAGATGGTAGCAAAAAGAGGCATTCAGCACCCTCAGCCTGTTCCATGTCCTTTTACAGAAAGGTTCCCAACTCATTCAGCAGTAGGACCACATTTTCCTTAGTTTTCTTTTACCTACTGATATATTTATAGATACCTTTTTTCTTGCCTTTGACATCAGACTCCATTTAATCAGACACTCTTTCTGGGCTTTGATTTTCTAACCTGCATGTTTCCATGTTTAAACAGTGTCTTTTTATTCCTACCAGGCTACCTGTCCCTGTTTCCATCCTTCATACACTCCCTTTTTATGCCTGAGTTTTGTGGGAACTTGTTCCCACATGCAGGCCCCCAGATATTATTCCTTTCCAATCTTCATGCTTGTTGGGATAAGACTGCTCTGATCTTGCAGAATGCGAGTCTGGAACATCAACCATTTCTCCTGGGGCTTTCTTCCAACCAACATTTTATGTAATGGGATTGCTTCAAGATGAGCCTCAAAGCTCAGGCCAGTTCCTTCTCTATTGAAGTCAGGGTTGTAACTTTCTTTCTGCTCTGTTTCCTCCTCTCAGGGTCCTGAACTCCACCATCTCATGAGAATGGTAATCAACGCTGCCTTTGAATTTCACATTCCTAACATCCTTCCTTGTCTGAGAGGATGAAGTCTAGCAAAGCACCTCTTCACTCTGATTCCTTTCTCCCTTGAATCAGGAAATTGTCACTTCAGGAATGTCCTTTGTAGTTTATGCCAAACTTTGCTGTCCCTGTTCCAGCAGATACTGGAACTCTGCCATGAGGATCAGTATCTCTTAATGTGAGGCTCCTTCTAGCTCACTGCAGAAGGTCCCGCCTTCTTCTTCTTGGTCTGGTGGTCTAGACTATACACCCATTATTACACTGTTCCCAAAAGCTCTCAGTTTGTTCATCATCCATCACCAGGAAAAGCTCATGCATTTCATCTGCTCTCTTAAGTAAAGGGCAGCTCTACCTCCTCATCTTCCTGCTCTGTCCTTCCCAAAATGCAGCCCTAACAACTCAGTTGAGGTACTCCAATCATGTAAGCTATTCCACTGCATCAGTGTGATTCCAACTTGATCAAAGTTCTTCCACTCTACAGAGATTGTTAATTTACCATATTTTTTTCCCCATGATACATTCATTGGTATACAGGTACTTCAGATAGGCAGCCCTTCTGATTTCCCAGAAGGTGCTTAGGGGAAGGAAAAATATGCTGTGGCATTTCATACGGTGTTTTAAAAGTGAGTAATGAGTTTAGGAAAATTTTCCCAAAGTTCTTTTAAAATATACAGAATTTTAATTGGATAGACATATAAGAACAGATAATAATTATTTCCAAAACACTTAACAGTTTTTACTCCATTCATATGTCAATTTCAGGAAGGACATAAATTCTGTGAACAGAAAAGAACTACCTTTTACCAGAAGATTTCAAATATTTATTGACCTAAATCAACATATTAGTAGTGAGACTAATTTACAGATTAGTTTGTTATAATTTTTTAATAAACATTGATTCCAACTTTTCTCTGTTTCCCATGAGTTCACAGCAATGTTATATGTATAACAGAGATTATATTCCTAATTAATTTTATCTCATGAAAACGTCATTAGTAAAACATACACCAGTTGATCCTCATTATACAGAAGCACTTAAGACTAAACTCTAGAGAAAGGTGCATGAGGAAAATGTCCACTTTGGCCAGAAGAGTGAGCTTACAGAGTAAAGGTCAGAGCTTTATAAGCAGCAGAAGGAAAAATTTCTATCTGCTTGGATCGTGGAGGTAATGACAACATTTCTTGGAGTTTTTGCAAAATAAGCTGTTAGTATGCACTGGAAGGAATAAGACCTTCCTGTCTCATATTTTGAGTGCTTCTGAAAGGAAGATAGAAATTAACGTTAATTATTTTTTTTCAAATGTAAATGTTCCCAAGAAACAGTAAATAAAAACTCAGGGTTCTGCACAAGTTTATTTCACAAAGAAAAGCATTAGGTCAACGTAATTTTGAACCAATTTTTTAATGCTTAGCAATTAGTACTAAAACAGATTGAAGCCTCTTCTATAATTGTTTTTTTTTCATGTTATCTTGTTCAACTAAATAGTTCAGATGCTTTCTAAAATTTTACAAGCAAGTAGCACAATGATTAAGACTCAAGAGCTGATGACAATGAACTGCATGGTCACGTGAACTTGTCAGAATGGAAATCAATCTTGAAAGAAAGTCTGGACAGGTTGGAAGAAAGTGCTATCAGTAACTGTGAAAAGTTCAAATTTGTATTTTAACAAAGCCAAAAGCAAAGCCCTGGGATGACATTAACAGAAAGCCCAGTCCAGACTAAAAAGCATATGAATTAAGGCAAGGGAGATTATAATATTTCATATTCTATCAGAAATAAATCCATTAATGGAAAACCTGAATTTTGCCTTCTAAAATAGGTTGAATGTCTCAAAAAGATACCTCTATCTAATTTTAAATTTCTGATATTACTCATTCATGTCATATCAGTGGAGACTCCTATGCCCATGTTTTGTTTGCATAAAACAAGAGTTTGCATAGCTGATTTCTCATATAACCTCAGTAAGAAATTAAAATGATGGGCCTTACTGAAGCTGATTTCTCTGATGACAGGTAGCTAATTTTCAATGCACAAGAACTTAAAAATATTTTGACAACTAACAGTGAAAGCTTTCAAGCCAATTCCACTTCCATAAAAAGTGTCACAATTTTTTATTATATGTTCACTATCATGGATGTTTAGATTGTCTATTAGGAGAAAATTTTACTGTCAGGCTGTTGTGATACTGAAACACATTGCCAAAGGAAGCAGTGGATGCCCCAGTCCTGGCAGTGTTCAAAGACTGGATAAGGCCTTTAGCAGTCTGGCCTACTGAAAGGAGTCCCTGCCCATGATAGGAGGATTGGGATTTAGATGGTTTTTAAGGTCCCTTCCAACCCTTGACGTTCTATGATTCTATGACTCTTTACATTGAGAGGATTGAGCAAGCCTGATTTAATGCAAAGCACTGTCCAGTTTCTAAAACACTATGTTTCAGCTCTGCTTTCTCTTCAGTACTAAACAGTAATGAAATTATATTCAAATACTCACATACTAAATAGGGAAGGAATAGTAAAAGCTCCGTGCAAACAGATACATATTTTATTTATTGTGAACACCATTGTATGTGGTACGTGTGTATGGTATCCACGTACCATATACAATACAAGATACTGTAATTTTCACCAGACAAATAGTCTGATTGATTTCAAGGCCTACATCAAGAAATAAAGGCTGATCTTAAAGTTCTACTAAAGCTCAGACTTTCTGAGCATCCCTGCTATTATGTTCTGCAACTTCACTCTTTGTAACCACACAGCTCAATAATGCCTTGAGCAGTCAGGCCACATTTCAGGCCCTCTAATCTCTCACTAAAACAATTGCATACCTGCAATATATCTTCCTATGACCACCCATACTTACCTATATATGGAACTCCAATGCTTATAAACCCTTACTGATGGAAAATTTGTTATCATTTCTTATTTCCCAATTCTCAAGCCGATTGTTGCTTTTGTTGCTTTCCTTAGTGATAGCTGAAGCAAATTCCTTAAAATTAGACATTCAGTTCTGTTTAGCAACTTCCAATACTAACCCTTTGAGTATATTGCTCAGCAATCAATGATTTTGAGAGTTTTGTTTAGCAGTTGCCTGAATTTATAAATGTATATGTCACTAGAATATGTCAAGCCAGATCTTCTGTATAGTGTAATCCTGGGCCTTCTACAACAATTTCTCTAATGTGAAGAAAAATTATATTCTGTTATGCTTCTGCAACATGAGGTCTAAAGTATTAATTCACCTCACTCTTCTTAATGTCACAAAAAATGTATGTCTTCAACCAGGAAACATGTTTTATTAAAATCCTGAAGAAATGTGCTGATGTTTTAAATCAATTCATCTTTCCTTCAAGCTGAGAATCAAAAAAATTTAGTTGCCAACAATCATGCCCAGTTTTTTGTTTTCTTTCTTTTTTTTTTTTTTCCAATTTGATAAAATTGGAAGTTTCTCGTTTTTTTTTTTCCATCCTGAAATTGAATCGTACCTCAGACCCACATCAGACTGGTTTTCAATATTGGGCCCCAGATGCATGCAACTTGATTACCAAGAAGCATATTTGAATTAAAATTTCATTTTTAAACAGAGTATACATTAGTTTATTGATGATATATGCAGTGATGCATCCAACATAGCAATTATGATTTAGTTTTATCTGTTTAAAGTTACGGTAATGGGAAAAGAATCGATAGGCTCAGACTGGTATGAGATCATGTTTCACCCCTAATAGATGCCAAAGTAAGGACTTACATGCAAAAGTGAAAACTGTGAGAATGATTTATCTGAAATTCTTATTGGCACCTTTTCCAGTCATTTATAACAAATTGTGAGTACATCAAAATAACACCTTTATATAAAAAAATATAATGCTTTAGAGCATTTTTAGATATCCATTAGATATCCATTTTTAGATGTAACCACTTGAAGTCCTTGCATGCCTCACAACTGCTATTTATGACAATACTTCCAGAGGATTAAAAACCCTGTGTTATCTTCCAAATATATATGACTGGTTTGCTCTAGGAAAAGTACCATTCAGGTATTCTAAAAACTGATTACAATCTGTCAATATATGCTGAGGTTAGATTTGAGATTTCCTTTGTAAGAGAAAATAAAAACAAACTGTTTACAAAAATAAAGTTCTAGGAAGCGTTGATATTGAGATGTGAAGAAGGGGTCAATATTTAAAATTTGAAGAATTTACTAATGAGTGACTCTATTACTTATTACTATCCTATTATATTCAGTATTAAAATTGAACTTAAACAACAAGATGAGTCAATATTCTTCTAGGTCTTGATGAAAGCTTTGTTGAAACGGAATGTGTATGTACTCAGAAATATGTCTTAATGACTGAGATTTCAAATGTAAAAATTAATTGGACGTCATGGGACAATACCAAATGGGAAAATAAATCAGAAGAAAAAAAAGTGAATTAAACAAAATAGACTGCCAATGATCTTTGGTTCAAAAACTCAATCCCCTAGAATCAAAAGTAACTACAAAATAGAGTAATTCAAAATGTTATTTTCAGCTTAACCCCTAGGTGGGTTTTGGATTATTGCATTTACATTTTGTTAGAATACTGGTCCAGAATTTTTCCAAGTTTCCTTTATCAAACATGTATCACTTTTATCAAATGATCTGGAAGAAGGCATCAAATGCACCCTCATCAAGTTTGCTGGTGACACTAAACTGGGGGCAGTGGTTGACCCACCTGAAGGCTCTGCTGCCATTCCTTGGGACCTTGATCAGCTGGAGGGTTGGGCAGACAGAAACCTAATGAGGCTCAACAAGGGCAAGTGCCAGGTCCTGCACCAGGGGAGGAACAGCCCCAAGTGCCAGCACAGGCTGGGGCTGAGCTTCTACAGAGCAGCTCTGTGGGAAAGGACCTGGGATTCCTGGTGGGATCACAACGTGTCCATGAGCCATGAGTGCCCCTGTGGCCAGGAGGGCCAATGGAATCCCGGGGTGCATTGGGAAGAGTGTGGCCAGCAGGCCAAGGGAACTGATCCTCCCTCCTCAGCCCTAGTGAGGCCACAGCTGGAGTGATGTGCCCAGTTCTGGGCTCCTCAGCACAAGAGAGACAAGGAGCTACTGGAGAGGCTCCAGTGGAGAGCCACAAGGATGGTCAGGGGTCTGGAGCTTCTCTCTTATGAGGAGACACTGGGCCTTTTTATTCTAAAGAAGAGAAGACTGAGAGGGGATTTCATTAGTGCCTATAAATATCTCAAAGGCCATGGGATACTGACAGACTATTTACAGCGGTACCCAGCAACAGAAGGAGTAGCAGTGGCCATAAATTGAAATTCAAGATCTATGTCAACATGAAGAACTTCTTGACATGGAGAGTGGTATAGCACTGGAACAGGCTGCCTGGGGCAGCTCATGGACTCTCCCCTTCTGGAGACATTCAAAACCCACCCGGATGTGTTCATGTGTAACCCACTCCAGCTGATCCTGTTTTGCAGTAGAGTTAGACTGCGTATCTCCAGAGGTCCCTTCCAAGCGTAACAACTATGTGTTTCTGTGATTCTTTTTATTCTATGCAAAATCCATTCATGGACAATATATTACTTCCTGTAGTAACAGTGTTCTCTAGTTTATTTTGATTTTTTTCCCTCTATTTAATATTTACATGTACTTAATCCTTTCTCTGTAGTACTCCACTGTCTCTACATCATACCAAGAAAGAAATGGTCTTAATTATTTTAATTATTTGTAACTACTTAATTATTTTAATTGTTTTGTTGTTTTTGTCAACAGAGTTAAACATAGGTATTTTTCTACTTTTTTTTTTTTTTTGAGTGAAGCTAAAAATCATCATCTGTCTCCATGTTATTTTGATTTCTTTAAATTCATGTTCATCTAATTTTCATAAAAGTTTTTTCTCACAGATTTTGTCATCCTAGGAAAAGATAGTAGGGATTCCTATGATTACTGTGTATTTCAGCAGTACTGCCAATAGGAAGCATTTTACCAACTACTTTACTTTCTTTATTTTATAAGAAATACTCTAATAGTTGCCAAAATGTCAATATGATTATTTACTGTTCTGTTGAGCAGTGAATCAGTACAAGAGTTAGCTCAATCTCTACACATTGCAGTCTCTCAAAAATATTCAATGAGTTTTGTTTATGCAGCAAAACTTCTGAAAACTCAAAAGTTTCCAAGACGGAACAAATTCATCCTCCAGAGAGCTCTTTTTATAGGATACAGGAGCCATAAAGTCAGACCCAACATTAAAATATGCATTTAAAGCAGAAAAAAGATTATCTTGTTAAGAAGAGCTCTTAATTATGATAAAAACAGCACATGCTTTGAAGACCCATATAACTGATCTAACCTTTAAAAACCAGCACTGATTTATCTCTCCGCCATCACATTTTAATAATGAATCTCTCTGATAAATGTGCATCTTTTTAAAAAGACACACAGAGGGCCATGCGTGCTTACCTTGCGTGACTTCCACCATTGATTTAATGACATCACTTACAGAAATAAAATGGATAAGACTGCAGTTTCTATATATAAATGCTGAGCATTTATTTTTTAGACCTAGAACTGGTTTAAGATGCACTATAATGAAGGAAATATATATCTATTGAAAGAAACAGTACTGACCTACTATCTGCACTTTTCTCGAGCTATTTTCAGCACCTTTTCACATTTACATTTCATAAGCAGGAAAGGAACATTTCTCCACATTGCTTTACAAAAAATTGGGGCTGACTTTGGTTTCTGTCTGTCTAGAAGCATGCTTCACCGAGTATAATTTCAAAGTCTAATCATTCACAGCTTGTCTTTTGGCTTGTGGCAAGGATATGGCTTAGGTCAAACTGCTTGTTTGGGGGGGCTTATTAGTAAAGCAGTAGCATAAAAAAAAAAGGTAGGAAGCAGTTCACTCACTTGTAAATCTCAGAAATCTTCACACAGGCCTTACAAACACATATATACTGGTTATGTGCAAATCCATACTAAGCAGGAGAAACAAGGTGATGTTTCCCCAGGTAATGAAATGCAGATATTCTTTATGAAGGTTTACATACCTTCAGTATATTTCCTATGAAAAAATATTGCTCTGAAATTTGTATCTTTATCAAGTATGCTAATCTTTTGGGAATTTCTTGCACAATCTTTTAATCTTAATATTGTTATGGTCTGTTTCATATTATATTATGTCTCTACACTGCTAACCTGCAAGCTCAAGTTATTTAACTAAGTAAATGAAGCCTTTCAGGCAGTAATGTGACTGGACTAAAATCCAATCAGATAATTACTGTAATCATAGAAGGTCAACTGAGGTCAAACATAGCTCACACACAGCAGAGGCTATGGAAGTATCACAGCAGTAAGCTATTACCTTCAGTTCAGGTGCTGATGAATTTCTCATCAACTTACACAAAGCCTTCGTGTAAATAGCATGATACAAAGATACATTTCCAGTTTGAAATTCTGAATACAGTTTTTAAAGGCACATAAAAGCAAACTAACAGAATAAATCAAATAAATGAAATAACTGGGTGTATTAAGGCATGATACAAAAGTGAATTATCTATTAGATGAGAACCAATAGGCATAAAAATTCCAATGTATTTAAATACAGCTTCAAGTGCACAGAAAGAGAAAAAAGAAAGCTAAAATCACAGAACCAAAAACCTAGACATGAAAATTAAGAAAAGTGTAAACTGTCCTTCACTTGATAATCATTCTTGTAGCAGTGCGACCACTTAATGTGTTATATATAGAAAAATACATCATGGACCTCAGCTGACTATTAGAGTGAATCTAATTAAGAGTATCATTGAAAGACTAAAGTTAGGTAAGAAATATAACATCAGTTTTCACAGAAGATATGTAATGTAAACAATATGCTGGTAAAAAACTTGGAAAGATATCAAAATGGAGAAGTAGGATTAGTGCATCATGCTAAGTGAAAAAAAAAAAACAAAACCAGAAACTAATATAACATTATGTATAAATCTGAAAAATATGTCTAAACCTAAAGGTAAGCATGAAATCTTAATATAGATATTAGTATGAGTAAGACTATACTTCTGAAGTGCTTTAAAGTCAGATTAGGACGGCAAAGAAGAAATGAACCCTGGATTATGTTCACTGAAAGATGAACTCACTTTGTCATAGTGTTTATATCTGTACACCTGTTTAAGATTATCCTGTAACCCTGAGAAGTCAGAAAATAATTTAAACAAAGTTATTAATTTTAAACATAATTTTTACTTGCTTATTTTCATAGAGAAGTGAGGTGTTCAGGCTCTTATTAGGGCTATACATAAGTATGTTCTATCCCTATTTATCTCTGGCTCTCAAATTGCATATGTGAAGACTGGAGAAAAAGTTAATCTAATGTATTCTTAATATGCTTCTCTGTAGCCAATACTCTGTATTAGAAGGCCATGATAAAAAAATCTCAGGAAATGGATGCTTGAACAGTTATTTTTCTGGGTAAAATCTTTTAATATCTCAAAGAAATACATCAAGACAGGGATTCCTTGACAGAACTACCAGGTGCAGGAAAAAAAAGAAATGTTTATATATAATCAGGTTATTAGGCACAATTCGCATGTTAAACAAGATAGGCAAATAAAATTACCATTCCAGAAGAAAAGAATTCTGTAAAAGGTGGTAATATAAATTAAATGTCAATAAAAACTGCAGGGGATTGACAGTTATTGCTGTCCTTTCTTCTTCCTTTGGGCATCAAACTATTGCAAGACAACCCATCAGCCAAAGTAATTATTTTTCTCTTTAAAATCCAAGGATGGATTTCATTGAAATCAGTGAATAATGCTAAAGAAGTGGTCTGAGTATCTGAGAAGATATAGTCATTCCCATTGCAAATCCTATACAAAATGCAATATACATATAGATTATACAGTTCTGGTATAAAATCTGTACACTCTTTCTCTCCCTTAAAAAGGAGTGGGGGAATCTGTGGATTTTCCAAAGATGTAACAGAATTCAGGAAGACACAGACTGTTCAAAAATAAAAAGAAAAGTATTTCAAAAACACTTGACCTACTGTCAAAATATAGACAGGAAGGAAAAAAGAGGTACTAAAAGAGACTGTGGAATGTGTTAACAATGCAATAAAAAATTAAGATTAAAAGTTATTATGAAAACCACAGACTGTTCTTTGAAAAAAACAGAAAAAAAAAGGCATTGCATTCCACTTGTAATCCAAAAAGAGAAATATAATCAGCAATTTATCCTCATACTGCAGTGAATTTTAAAATTGCTCTAGGAAAATGTCTTATTCATAAAATCTCCTGCTCACGGAGAATTTAAAGGCTGGATTTTTGGGTTCTTTTTCTGTTTTAGTTTCCAGTTAAAATTTTCTTAATAAAAACAGTTTTTATTTAAATTGATTTGTAAATTTATTTTTCTACTTCAAACATTTTTTTTTTTGTTTTGTCATGCTGGTCACAGATATGTCAGTCTTTATTTTGTCTGAAATTACTCCAACTAGCCTTAATTTATGGTTTTAGGAACATCCAATGGGAAAGGCAATGACATGCTGATTTTTTCAGAATTAAAATGGAAATTCTGTAAGGTTGGTGTTCTGATGCCCCAGAAAATTTAGTCTCATTTGAGCCATTTTTCATACCAGAGATAATGCTGGATAAAGATGTATCCTTTTAAAATTAATTTTATCATTTCAATTAATTTAAAAAATCTTTTTTAAAAGCTACAGTTTTCAGCATTCAGCATATTTTTCCCCTACTGCACATTGTAAGCACAAGTTATTACAGAAAAACATATATTTAGAGAGGAGAGACCGTAATTTGGCAGCAAAAATCCTGCAAAGATCTGCATTTTCAGTGAGGAGCTGCATGTGGAAGTGCACGTCACAGTCAGATGTTCCATACCTGGCTGCAAGAACAACAGGAGCACAAGGCTGCTGCTAACTGGGAGCAGGCTGGCAAAGCAAATCAAATCTTTCTGAACCTGCAGCGACAGAGGATCTGTTAAACACACCCCAAGGGGCATGACTCTGAACACCTTCACAGCAGATAGAACAGGTTGATCTTGAAATAACCATAAGAAACCATCAACTAAAATCAGGTCTGTAGCATCTGTTAGGCAACTTTCCCACAGTCAGTGCCATTCACAGGGTAATCTGTTCTGAAATTACACTGGAAAATAAAGGAGGAGGAGGCGGATGAAAACATATACATCTGTTTTGTTTTTAAATCAGAAACAAAGAATTATTGTTCTGCATGCCAGAAAAATTAAGCTCAAATTACTGTACAAAACTATTTTGTACAGTTCTGGGAACCTTTAAAGTAGTTAGTCCAAAGTCGATCTAATAAGGACAAGGGTAATTGGCCTGGTTTACATGAATAATCCTATTGATTTCAGTAGAACTACTTGCATGAGTAGGCCAATTATAATTTTGTTCTAACTGAGTATTCACATATCATTCCTCTTGAGTCTGGTAATAATTCCTGAAGCTCTTAAAAGTTGTCTACAATTATTTCTTTTTAATTTATGTCAATATCCATATTCTCTATCTCCAGGATATCTGTTTCTTTTCCCTTAAACTATGTGAATAATATCTGATAGAATGATAGCCTTAACCCAAATGTAAATGTGGATACCAAAACAGTGGAGTTATTAATTTAGAAAAACTAAACATATTGTATTACTTTTTAGGATAGCACACTTTTATTCTTAAACATATCTGCTTTATGTCCTACTATTATGACTCTGTTTGAGTCACAGTATATGAACTCTTGCTGTTTACAAATACTGTCTTTGTCATTTTCTTCCTTATTCAAGTTTTTAGCACTGCTTATTCAAGTCATGACACAAATTATTTTTTTTCAATTTAAAAGTAATAATATGGTAGACATTTTATATGAACAATGTCTCCCTTTTTTGGTCAGCGGATGTCTTCTCCTCAAATTTAAACAAATGTCCAGTAAGGAACATAATATTAAAAAGGTGACTTTCAAGCTGTTCTATATTTTCCATTCCTCAATTTTAAAGGAATGTCCAATAAGGAATACAATATTAAAAATGTGACTTTTAAGCTGTTTTATATTTTCCATCCAGTTGTACCAAATTATTTTATTGGAAGTAATATTATTGCAGTAGACATCAAAGAACCAATGATCCGCCACTTGTTGTAAAATGTTACCAACCTTTCATTTTATGTTACAAAATTTCATTGTTATTGTTATGTCTGCAGTGCAAATTTTATGTTCTTACATTCTTGAACTAGATTAAAAACACAGTGGCTGTGAAGAAGCTGATATGCATTCCTTGCACAGTGCTTGGTAGGAAAGGAAGAAGGTCACTGCAGTTCTCTTGCTTTTAAATTTCGGACACCTGTGCTCTTGTTTGCTCATTTGTTAGCTACTGTAGAAAAGCACAAAATTCTGACTCAAGGTGAACTGGTGGAGCACAAGTATGCTTGATGAAGTACATGGGGAGTTTTTTCATAAGCAAAATTCCTACTAATATGGAAAGACTTCTTGACATGCAAATTAATTGCCAGAGTCCTATAATGTCACTTATTTTATTCATAGACCATTATACACTATTCAATTACATTAATATGCTTAAAGCATTAATAAGCTTAAAGCCTGATTTATTATAAACATATAATAAACAAGATTACATTGCCTTATATTTCTTTGCAATGAATCAGCATTTATTTTATGTGAGTTGATGAATTTGTTTCACCCATTAGGAATGATTAATGGGCAAACATAACATAATGGCAGAACTTTCTTCTACATTCCTTCTCTGAAAAGAACAGCAAAAGCATTGACAACAAACTGCTATAGGACTACATTTCATGGCCAGAAAGTTAAATCCTAAAACGGAGCTCCATAGCTGATGCATCTTCTGTTCTTGGGTGGACACCTAATAAAAATCAGCTTAGTTCACAGTACATGAATGATTCCTAATTTTTATTGTACCTATGCAAGGAAGCACTGTCTGATTTCAATCATGTTGTACTTGTCCTGCAGGTAAAACAAGAATATCACTTAACAGCTGTAGTAAATTAACAATGCCAATCATCCTTCAATCAATTCATACTCGTATGAACACATACACAACAAAATAAAATAAATAAAAATGAAAATTCTGAGCCCATTGAAGTTTACAACCATTTCTGACATCAGCTCTGGCAGACCTAGAATTTTATCTATGAAGATCAGTTACTTAAGACAGAAAGAGAAAAACAAGGGGTTGAAAATGGTGTAGGATATTCCAGGGGCTTTTGCCTACACGTAATGGACTTCCCAAGTGATGAGTTACTATTCTGAGATATACTGAAAACTTTATGAAGCAATTACATGTTTGATTTACATTATACATGAATAAGGCATGAATAAAGAATAAGGAATCTAATAGTACCTATCTGCATCCCTCTTTCTTTACATAATTAAAAAAACACAACAAATAGAGAAGAAACTTTGTCAAAGAACTAAGTATAAATACAGACATCCGTGGTATAAAAATAAGTTTGAAAAAATTCTTTCTGCTTTAAAATGTAATACCAAATATATGGCCTCTAATGTGGTATCTTGCCATCATAAATATTAATGTGTATTAAAAACATATGGTAGCACAGGTAAATAGATGCTACTTTTACACTCTTTTTTTTGTAGGGGTTCACAATGTCTTTAGACAGATGTCTGGCATTTCTGTATATTCTAAACATGCATGGACTGTCAAACAGACAAAGAATAAACAGGAATTGAAACATTGTTACCAAATTTTTTACTTAGATGTATGGATTTCCAATCAATGTCTAAATGAACCAGTATAGGAAAACTATATTCTGAACTTATTCTAGATAAGTTACAATTCATGTTTTAGTTCGCATTGTTAACATACTATTATGTTACAAACATATCACAGACCAAATGTCACAACATTAAAAAAATAAAATCAGGAAAACCCAAATAGAAGGTTTTATGCTAAATATGCTGTTTAACAAAAGACAAAAAAAAAAAAAAAGAAAACAATTTAAAAAACCCTACACTGTACTGAAAAGTCTTCCAGCTTTGTATCACAAGGAAGGAATCCAGTTTGTGCTCTCTAGTGCACCTGAATTCAAAGTGACTTAAACAGATCAGGAGATTTACTTTGGAAAGCAGACCTGTTATTAGGTAGGTATACATATTTTTTATTCTTTTCATTTGTAACAAAGTTGATCATCTGTATTCACTGAAACAAACAAATACAACTGTTAGCACTAGTTAAATACTATTGATCTTAATAATGTAAAGATTTTTGGACACACCCACTGAATATATTTGATCTTAAGATGATGCAACATATTTATGTTTCAAATACGTAAAAACTGAAAGCCTAAGATGAGTAGAAAGGTAAATTAAAGCAGCTAATTCCAAGCTGAAGATTTAGCATTTTCAAAAGATAAGGGTTTTTTTGGTTTATTCTGACTTTGTCCATTAAATAAAAAAATTAAAGTATTTTTTTCAGCTATTTTAGTTATTTCAGTAAGTTTATGCTTAAGTAAAGACATAATTCAGTTTTGCTTCCAACTGAAACATTTCACTGCATTTTTATGCTTGAGTTCACACAAAATGGTAAAAGGAACTCATGAAGTGCTTTATTCAGATATATCTATATTTTTCAGTGGAAAAAAAATGTCTTTCTTGTTTTAAACCCCATAAAAATAAAAAAAAAATTAAATCAAACAAACTTAGATTCACCTGTAAGCACATAAATAGTTTGCAATGATCCTGGAACACTACAAAGTAAAAACAATCATATTAAAGACCTCTTTTAAGTAAAGAATGACTCACATATAAATCTAACTGAAGAATGAAATTACTTAAAGAGTAAATCATCATACCTGTCTAGTATTTAGTTTCTTACATTCCTCTTAATCCATGTGATCAATGTAGTTTGCTGGCTAAACTGCATATTGACCTATTGGGCAATCAGCAAATTAAGAAAAAGCAAAAAAAAAAAAAAAATCAACAAGAAAACCTTCATCAGCTGCCTGTGCTGAAGAGCCTCTATTATCTGTTTTTTGGCAATAGCACTGTTCCATGCAATAATGTGAAAACAACACATTTCATCTGAAAAGAGATTGTCACATTTGAAAAATATTTTCATGGTGTAGGACATCAGTCCCATTAATCGTACTGAAACACAAGCAAGAAAAAGGAGTGCCTCACATCACCAAGAAATTGCTATGCAGTAGTTTTGGCACATGCCAAAGTAACACCAACATAACTGAAAAGCTCTTTTTTGGTGAAATGCTAAAAAGAGACCATTAAGGAATGAAGAATTTGACAGGCCTTGTATAAATGATTAAAACCGTCTGTAGGATGAAAATGAAATATATGTAGCCTGAATTTTTCAAAGTTGTCTGCGAGACTTTAGAGGGAGCTAGGTATCCAGCCTTTATAGGAAGCTTTGAAAATTCTACTCTTTGTGTTTCCCAGGTATTTTTTTTTTAAGAGAGGGAGAAATAACTCTTACTGTGTTTTGTACTTTTGATACAAAATAGAGATAAGGTAGCTTTCGTGTACAAATGTGATAACTCCCATGGAGTTAACTGCAGCAGGGGAAAGAGACTGTTGATATCTGCTTTATGAGATAGAACATATCCAGTGTAAAGGGAAAATGTAAAATGTGATGATATGCTTCTTCAACAGGAAACAATGCTGTGTGCTACTGCTAATTTTATCACAATACAAATAAAAGCACTTCTATTTCCTATGTGCTGTGGAAGTGTTTTCAAGCAATGCATTGTTTTGAAATATAATAGATAAAGCATAAAAGAAAACATAGAAAATTACTACTGAATCCATTTCAGTGAAAGGATAGCTTTGGACAGCAGTTACGTGGACTGAACAAAGCCAGATTCTTTATATCCCAATCTTTTTCACATTTGTTGTTTCATTTATTAATATCAGTCAAGTCAGTCTTAAGATTGTTTCTGCTGTATGTCAAAGAACAAAGCCAATTTATCAGTTGTATTCTCACCCATTACATGCAAATCAAGTAACTAACTTGATCCCATCCAACTGCATCTTATCTAATTATCAGTTAAGCCTGGCAATCAACATTGCAGACTCAGATTCCTTAGGAAGCAGAGAAGAATATCACCTGCCAAAATGATTTAGAGTATAAAGGAAAAAAATTCTAAATTCTTGAGGAAAAGTTGTGTGCCAGGCAGAGAGTACCTGGCATAAGCCATGTTGTTTCAGCAAATGATCTCAAATCTGGGTAGAAGTACAGAAGAAAGACTGTAAGCACAAGGAAAGCGTTGGGCTTCTACCATCTCCAGGCAGTACCTTAGAATTCTTGGAAGATTCTGGATAAACCTAAGGCATCTTAATCTTCCTGAAACTGACATTACAACCATCACTCAGTTCTGTCAATATCTAATCCTTTTCTGAAATGCTGTATAAACTATAATTTTTCCATCATCCTGTATGAGGCTCATTATTTTAACACTCAAATTTTCCCAACTAGCTGTGCGTCCTGCAGAAAGCCTTGCAGATTTAAGTGCTGGTAAAGAATTTTTTAAAGCTATTTGATAACTGTTGGCAAGACCTGTGACCCCATAGAGAGGGCAATCAACACTGGAACTGGTTTGCAGGCAGGACTTGTAAGAATGCTATAGGGAACCCACATTGCAGCAGCCTATTCCTGATGGACTCCTGTGCAAGGGGCTCAGGGTGGAGCAGTTAGTGAAAAACTGCAGTCTGTGGGAAAGACCCACGCTAAGATCATGGAGGAGTGTCTCCTTTTGGGGGATACACCACACTGGAGAAGAAAAAGAGCTTGAGGAATCCTCCCACTGATAAGGAATAAGCAACAGAGATAATGTGTGATGAGCTAGAGCTAACTTCCATTGCTCACCTTACTTTGCCACTCAGAGAAAAGAGGGAGAGAAATTGGGAGCTCAGTTAAGCCTGGAAAGGTGTTTTCAAGATTCGTGTTATTTTCTTATTGTCTTACTCTAATTTTACTGACAATTAACGAAACAAATACCCCAAAGCAGAGTTTATTTTGCCTGTGATAGTAATTGATGAATGATCTCTGCCATTCCTTATCTTGACCCATGAGCCTTTGATTGTATTTTCTCCTGTGTCCTGTTCACGAGTGGAATATTACAGCAGCTTGGTGGACACATGGCATTCAGCCAAGGCCAACCTACTCTAAGTGGATCGATTCTGAACACACTTTTTACAAAAGTGTGGCTATTAGCAACAGTAACACTAAAGATCCAGCTGTACCACCGCCATCGGTTTACCCAGCAGTGACAAATAAACTGCTTCAATAAATGTCTTCAAAGTACAAGGCTCATAAAAGCATAACAGAAAGAACTGGAACTGTGAATTAATAAAATGGAATAATAAACTTCTGTCACATCAACTCTTCTGTGTAAGCAGGTCATGTCGCTACCTTTCATTTAATGTTTAGTTATCATATTCAAAAGAATTTATTGACAATTATGTCTGTTTACCAAGAGTGTGTTTTTTAACCTCCAATTATATGGAGTCTATAGAAGTAGTGTGTTCTTCTAAGCTGCAGAATCACAAAGCACTCACCTTAAGAAGCACATTTTTTAAGGAGTGTGACCAGAAAATTATTCTTTTTTATTACTGAAATTTAGTTCTCTGTCCACACCACAGATTTATATCATTTGAGCATATTGAAACGCTATCTTAAGCTGTAACAAATCCATGAATAAGGTTCATGCTCACATACTGAAGAGAAAAATCTCTAATGACAAAAAAGCAGAGATATTAAGTAAATTGGGTATGAGGCTACTGCCATGTGCTGAACAATAAAGAAAAATAGATAATTAAAGAAAAACTTTTCTTTTGAAGTCCAAGAATAATAAAATTTAAAAAAAAGATAGAACTGAACTATTTAATATATAATACTGCATAGTATATTTAATAGATTTAGTTAACATAATTTATTTGTAATTAATTATTTTTTAAATTTGTATTTAAATCATATATGTAACCTTAGTTAATTATATCACACAAGTATACACTTAGTGATCTCACTTAACCTACCAATACAAACATAAAAAGAGCATGAATATAAAAAAATATTTCAGAAGTACCAGCTCAAATAAAACACCTTCCTCATACTGCAATGCCCTTTTCTGGTTTTTGCCAGTGAGACATTAGGTTTGTACTTTTTTATGCCAGTTGTGTGTTTACTACAGAAACAATTTAATAATATCTTTTTTATAAAGAAGGGTAATCTCATGGTAATTTTTAGATGTCTTCAACATCACGGCTGGATCCTTATTACAATGCATGGGGCATAAATATATGCTCTTTGCTCTTGTAGTTCTCTTTTTCAACTATTTTCAGTACTGCTTGTATATGCAGGTGTCCAATGGCCTTTGCTAGGAAAGAGGCAGAAGTTTGAATGCAACTTCTTTTTTTTTTTTNTTTTTTTTAATTTATCAGTGCAAAATATCCCTTATCATGTTATTACCATTTTTTTCCTGGTCGAATACTATTTAAATTTTTCCATGGGTTAATGTCAGCTTTTCTTGTGACTAGGAGCACAGAACAGGTCTATGAAGAATTGTTTGGTTATTATTTGAGTTCCAATCACACTTTACTCAACTGAATCTTTAGTCAGACAGCTTGCCAAGAGTGCCACTGCACCGACTTGCTTACATTAGTTGATAACAGTAAACTAATACTACCTTGCCTCAGAACAGTTGTGCAGCCCTCTAGATTGATTCTACCTCTTGTCAAGTTTGTGTTTTCATTGACCAGAGTATTTTCAAAAGCACATTTTCATACCAGCAAATAGTGTCTCACATGCATTTGGTCCAGTTTGGGACCATGATGTTCTAAACAGAACCATTCCGTTCATGAGAAAACACAGAAGGAAAAGACATTGTACTTAGAACTGACATATTTGAACTTTGGAACTGGTTTAAAGGTACCAATTTATCACTTTGTTATGATGCATGAATAGCTTTATAAACAGATTAGTGACTACAGATGCAAATAAATCGATTTGCATGTAATCCTTGCAAATGAAAATTTTCCTATCACACTGACTAGCTATGCAGATGTTGAAAGATTAGTCTCCTAAATGAATGCATAAACCAATGGGTTTTTGTTTCAATTAAATGTTGTAATAATTTATTACTAACTGCCAAATAATAAGAAATCAGCAGAATTTATAAATGCATTAACTAAATAGAAAACAGATGGTATTATTTATTGGAGGGCCACAGTTATCTCTTGGGTTTACAAAGCTCCTGTGAATGCTTTGCAGACTTTTTTCATCTTATTTTAAGTTTTGTTCAGCTTCTGGGAAATATTTCCATATAAAAATAAAGAAATTATAAAAGCCTGTAACATACCAACAATCAACCACACTGATACATAAAATAGGCAATTATTAATTATCAAGGTACTCAATGTTTATAAGAATTAAATGCAAACAATTATTTGGGGAAATCTACATAAGAAAACACCCTCAACTGATAAGGTGCTCTTTTCTGAAATTTGGAAATTATTAAGCTAATTTTTTTTCAAGACTCAAACTTTTTTTCAGGACAGAGAATTTTTCATATATTGAACTGACAAACACACACATACACATGAATCTACCCCAGGACTGAATCCTTTAATGAACCAAGATAGGATCAGTTTAGTCTATTTTCATAAGACCTGGTGTAATGGTCCACCACCAGTTCTCCAAAATCCAAACTTTTTGCATCTAACCACTTCCCACTAAATATAAGGGGAGTCTTCCCTCTCTTGCTGTCGTCCATTTGCCTGAATAGATTTAACTTTCTTCCTAGTAGCTGGTATAGTGCTGCATTTTTGATTTTGGATGAGAATAAAGTTGATAAAGCACTGATGTTTGAGTTGCTGACAAATAGTGCTTACTATAAGACAAGGACGTTCCAGCTACTCACACCAGTCCTGCACTAAAGAGACTGGGAGAACACAAAAATCTGGGAGGAGACATGACTGGAACAGAGGATTCCAACAGACCACAGGGATATTCCACAGCTCATAGTGCCATGCTTAGCATCTAAACTATGGGAAAAGCTGGTGGGGGGCTGCTGAGGAGCTGGCTGGCATCCATCAGTGTGGGTGGTGAGCAGCTGCAGTATGCATCCTTTGTTTTGATTATTATTGTTACTATTCTTCTTGTTATTATTATTTTTATTGCTCCTATTATTGCAATTGTTACTATTTACCCTTCCTTTTCTGTCCTATTAAACTGCCTTAATCTCAGCCCACAATTTTTTATTTTTGGGGTTTTTTTACAATTCTGTTCCCCATCCCACTGGGAGCAAAGGGGTAATGAATGGGCAACTGTGTGGTGTTTAGCTGCCTGCCACTTTAAACTGTGGCACTTCTTTAGTCTCCTCCTTCTTTGTCCAGACAGCAGAATCACACAATTTGTCACACAATTCTTATGAGGAGGAAATGTCACTGCTGTGTAGGCGCCTGAGCAGATTAAAGTAATAATATGTAGCCATTTTTATCTTCTGGGCTCAAAGCATTTTCAAAGCATAAACATTCATACATATTTATATATATGCCAGTCTACATCTATATACAGATATAAAAAAATCTACACAAAACCATTTCTTCAGAATTAGAATAACACTCAGCATTTTGTCAAGACTAAAAAAATATAATTGAAATTTTGTATTAGCTTTAATTTTGCCTTGTCTTACCAGTCAATAGACAGTCATCTTCAGATTCTTTTATGCTTAGGTAATTCTGCTTGATTCCCGAAGGGATTGCTCAAGTTTCCTACTACTTGCAAGGAAGGTTTTCAGACTTTGAAGTTGAACTGAATGCTGACAAGGTGCTCAAAAGACCATATTAGTTATCAAAAGACCGTGTGAGTCAGTTGAGACTTATCTTTTTTATACATGAACAAAACATTTGTTACAGGATACTCTGTGAGGAAAAGCTGTTGTGTATGCTCACATACAGGAAGGTACCTCTTTATATTGGTTTGCATATGGGTTTGTTCAAACGTTGATTTTTATCTTTTATTTCTGTTACTCTCACTTTGTTTTGTACAAAATCTTTTTTATAAGAGCAGCAATACTGAAAAGACCTAGAACAGCAGTAAATTCATTAAGGATTTTATTAAGTCAGCTAGTCATCAGGTACAATTCATCAACTGCACACACCTTTCTGCTCTATTTTTGCTAAATGCATCTTCTTTGGAATTTAAATTATGACGAAAAAGTGGCTGACTAATCTGAATTTCCCAATTTATTCATGTTCAATAAAAAGCTGTTCATCAGCTTAAACTCAGCTATGAGTTCAAATCAAATTTAAACCACCTGGGAGTAAACAAAATTGCTCTTCTTCCCTAGCACGTCAGCTATGGATAAAAATAACAAGCATATTTCCTAGGAGGTGAAGATTCAAAAACTCTGTTTCTACCAACAGATTTTACTTAAATGATTTAACAATTAGAAAGAAGTACCCTGGGTGCATTTTAGATTAAATATTTTGATCCATGATTAAAGAAAACAGAAAGAAAAAATGCATGTAGAATCCTATTTGGAGATTACAAAATGGGTTTGCTTTTCACTAAAGTCAGTATTAACTAAATATTCATTGCACACAAGTTTTATACATGCTGTCACATTTGCTTGACTATCTTCCAGTATCTTCCTCATCCTCTCTCTCTTCTATCTTCCTTTCCTTTACAGAGCATGTACAAAGCTTTAAGTGGAAGAACAAGATTATTGGAAAAGCTGCACATGAGATGTGAGGCCTTGGCTATAAAATATACAATTTAAAATATTTTTCAGCTAGCTACCTATCTAATTAAATACTATTTTGCCTGAGTTCTGTTTAATTTTGACAGGACAGTTCTGTTCAAAACTCTTGCAAAAGGCCTCTGGGATTGGGAAGGCCAATTGTCAGGACCATTTTAGGCAGTTAATTCGCTTATTCATCAAGACACCTCTGATGCAGTGCAGCACTTTACACTGGACTCTAAGAAATTGTTATGTGTGAAAGAGGCAGGAGGTGCTCACTCACTGCAGGAGCTGCTGTTAAGCTCAGACCATTATTCTTGGGACTTGCCTGAGCTATATCGAAGGTGTGCCTGTGCTCTGTCAGTCTGAATTGACACAGACAGCTGAACTATTTTGAGGCTTGACATTGGATTTACTCTGTCTCTGTAGAACTGATTGGCACCAAATAGTCACCAGTCCTGCTTTGCTCTGTGTTTGGATGTTGCAGAACTCTACCCTTGACCTTACAGGTATTGTCCTTCTGCCACTACTTGCTCCCGCCTTACCTTCACTTCTTAGCCACCATTCTTACTGCTCATAAATTATAGATTGCTAAATTACAAGTAATGCATTTTTGGGTACAGTATCATGACTATGAGATTTTGTTTTTACATGGAATGCACATGTGTTTACATGGAATGTGATGAGAACAATCCCATCTCGTCTGTTGTAAATAATTGGTTTTGTGTGTCTTGGGTGTAATGAAGTCCACATCTGAGCTGCTTGCTAGCGCATTCAAAGCTGCTGAATGTGAATTACAGGAGGCTCTCCTATGTGACCACACTCCTTCATCCCTGACAAGGATGTTATACAACATCCTTTGTTTTTATCTGGAAGGCTGTCTCTGCCTCAGAGTTGGAATTTTTCTTTGCTGCGTAGTCATATTCTTATAACAATACAAAAGATGTTGCTATCTAGAAGCAAAAGGTGAGCCAAAATTTAGCCTCTGTCTCCTTGAGTGAGGACTCAAGAAAGAAATAGGATGTACCACTAAGCCAGTTATATGAAAGGCGGTATCACATGAAGAAGGCTCCACTTATTTTTTACCTTTTATAAAATCTTTCGGCTTGAAAATTCTTTTAGCAAAGATGAAATCTGCTATGCTAGAGATGTGAAGCTGTATTTCTGATGGAGTTCATAATATTCCAGCTCTGAAGGATTCTAAAGATCTCAAATCAATAATCACTAAATGTTAAGGGACATTGACTCTTATAGTGGAAAAAATACAACGCAAGGAAGAGAAAGAGAAGAGGAAAATTCAGTGACCCATCATTTACTTATCAGATAAATGGAAGAGATAGGATCAGAATTCATGTGATACTAACTATGGTAAGTCAAGAATTTAGATAATTTTTTTTTTTAAATCCAGAAATCATCAGTGTCAATAAAAGCATTATTAGAAGAAGGAGTTTTGAAGTTAGTAAATTGAAAAAAACTTTTGCAGTTTCACAGTGTTACTGTTGTCAAAGCCAACTACCCACTGAGGACATGAGACAGTCTCGTCATTAATGCCCCGGTTGCTTTTGCTCCAGGTGGGAGTAACATATAATAGATAGATTTAACCAATTAAAAATGTAATGCCAAATGACATAACAACACTTATTCAAATTGGTAGTGAGTGTTTCAACTTGAGTAAATAGGAAGATCTTTGAAGAGAATCAAATAGCAGTTTATCAAAATCAAGTATTAAAAAGATGCATGGTATTAACAATATGTCTGCATATATATATGTGTGTATATATATATATATATATATATGAAGTTTCATTTTAATGATTGAACATGGAAGAATTTTTAGCATCTGATTTCTGCTGCACCATTTATTCTCCTTATTTACTTTGGTGTTTTTATGACAAATTTAAATAGAGACCTAAATATTTATTAAGGTCTGTAAATTATCCTGCTTGTTATTCTAAAAGAAACCAATTCTTTATGATGTTTGACTGTTCTAAGCCCAGAAATCAATAAAACAGAATTATGAAATTTTTTTTTTCAGCTGAAGAACAACTATTATTTTGCAGATAACTGCAGGAACATCTAGCGCCTCTGTGGCTATTCAGTAGTTTTACATAATTTTGAAGTTAAACCTGCTTACTTCTAGACCTGACATAAATGCCAATTGAGTCAGCAATTGAGTCTTAGCTCTCTCCTGAATTATTGAGATTATGATACTATATGAATTTAATAATGAAACATAATTTTAATAGACAGCACTTACTCTATTGAGATCAACTTTCTTCCCAGAGAAACCAAACTAAAGATCAGCTATTTCTTATTCTCTTCAAGAAACAAGCAGCAAAAAGATAACAAATGTGGGAACTCTTACAGAGAGGTCGAGTAATTCACTAGGAGTTATGATTTGTTTCCTATTAGATTTATTCTCTAATAGAAAGGAGTTTTGCTGCAGTGGCTTTTGAAGGATAATGTTAACAGACAGCCAGTAGTATTCAATCTATTTGATCAAATGTGACCATGGCTGGATCTTGAAACTGCTTTTGCTTTGATTAAATGATTAAAAGTAATCTGAATCTGGTGAGCAATGTCCTCATGTTGAATTTATCTTCAATTAAGTTTCCACAGTACATTTGTTTTGATTAGTAACAAGAGTTTGAGTAATAGTTAATGAAGTTGTCCTCGTAGTTATCTTCTGTTTTTTATACATATTGGAAATTGTTTTATAAGTGGCCCACATGCACTATGCATTAATTCAAAGAATTTCTTAATGGCTCCCCCTTTTGCCCTGTTCTTTAATATTTTGTGGAAATATACAACCATTTGAATTTGAGTAACAGTCTGATTTAACTTTTCTTTGAACCCATCTATTAATAAGTGGCTTGAGTGAACCATTGGTCTGCACAGGAAATATCTATCCTAAGAACCAGTTCTATCCTCTCTTCAGCTTCAAAGTATATGCCTAAAACTCATCATGTTTATGGTTATGGATTTTATAAATACTGGCTACTTCAGTGGGTGAGCAGCTGTGCTTTCTTTAAAAACCATTATTCTGAAAATACATATATTAATTATTTCAAAACTTAATACTTCAACTTGCATTACCCAAGTAATGCATCATATCTTCAAAATGAGGTGTCACAAAGCAAAAATATCTTGCAATAGAAATGTGGAGATCAGCCATCTTAGAACAGATACATTACATTAAAAACAGAATTCCTTAAAAACGCAGTAGTAAATTTGTCTTGTTCCAACTGTAAATTATTTATCTCTGTGTTTGCTACTTATGTGGATGACTATTCATAAAGAACACCAAATACAATCATATCATTTTTCTCTCCAGTAATAATAAAATTGATTATTGAGGTTTTTGTAAAACCAAGTTAATGCTTTAAGCAAAAATTTGTTTAACCCAACAAATCACATTAATGTTTCTATTTATGTACGTAATGTAAATTAATGAGATATTCTTGCAAAAAAAATACTGCTTTTACTTCTATTATGTCTTTTATTATTCAATTAAAATATGTTTCTGTTTGGGAGACAGGCAAAGGAATGGATGCTTCAGATCCTCAGACACCATAATCTGAACAAGTCAAGGTGATCAGATGTCATTTTGACACATCTCAGAGCAGGTAGGTGCCCTGTATATGCTCCTCTGAAGACGAAAAAGGGGATGTTGATTAAAGTTCTGTTACATGCTACACTGCCAAGATAGATGTGCCTTAATCCCCCTTTCTCCAAAACCTCTGATTTATACTCATGAGAGAGTCAAGAGGATTCTGTCCCTCTTCTGTACGTGAAAAGAAGAAAAATTGGAGAGAATCAAGTGAATGCTGGGAGTTCACAAACAATGCCAGTTAAGAAAACCTCCAAGCATAACCTTTAAAGGAATACATGTTTTTAAACCAGTGGATTTCTTACTAATCCATTTACAGGTAATGTACACTATATGCTTTCTCTACATATTGTGATAGAGGAAAAAAAGAATAAAGACAAAAAGAGTTAAACATGTCAACATATTGTTAAAGAAAATGTTCTTGGGTTTGTTATTATACTTGGAGAAAATTCCTTCCACCCCACATCCAGGGAATAAATAGTATCATTTGCTGGTTCCAAACCCCATCAAGTCAAAATACGATTTTATTTCAGGGAATGTATTAGTGAGAGAGAGTTTTATCTTGCTACCTACTGTCTGTTTTAGTATAGATCTTTGCAAAGGTGGCAGAATGGTGTATGCTGCATAAATTACAGAGTCTGTTATTGGTACTATGACATGTTTTTTCCAGTTACTTCCTGTTGTCTTGGCAGTAAAACTCTATTGTGGCCTACTCATATGCAATTGCATTTGTTTTTCACCTGCAGTGCATTTGATTACTAAGATCTTTTTTAGCATTTTTGGTAGATGAAAATGTAAAATTTTGTCTCAATTTTTTGTTTTGTGTAATTATAAAGAGCAGCATGCAAAACCTTCGTGCTGGAAAAGCAGGAGCTGAAGAATAATAAAAATTACAACTGAAGATCATGTCAATGAATACTTTCATACTAAAAATAAAAATATCTACTTTCAGTGATGTAAATGTTGCAACTTAGAACTGCATAAACTCCCCTAAGCTTCACCAATCTACACCCATGATATATTCAACAGAAAACACCCATACAGCAGATATGCTGTTCATTACACAATCAAAACATACATTTAATTAAATAAAGTGGGCTATTTTGTAACACTGTTCACACAGGAAGATCACTTTATTTATCATTCATCACAGCTTCTGCTGTGATAGATTTTAAATTTAAGAGTGTAATGGTTGTTTACTTCTGCCTCACAGGATGCTTCTCTGTTAACCACAAGGTGTTCTCATACATAAGGATGGTTGATGAGAAGAAAGGACCTCATTCTTTTTCTCTCTCATAAATGGGTTTACAAAAACCTTGAAGCCTATGCTACAACATTTATTCTTCTTTCATTGACTCTTCTAAACTATACTTAATAGCTCAAAGCTATGCAGACATGTAAGTAGTAGAAAGTATATTTATGGCTTATTTTTCATCAGATACTTGACTATAGCTTTTTAAAAATAAAGTGCATATCAAAATAAAGCAAAATATGACACTTTAGGTCTAATAGGCTAACAATTCTTAACATGGGTTTATTGTTACCGTTTATTTACAAAAAAAAAACCCAAACATTTATTGACTTTTTATGCTATGATTACAACTATCATTCCCAGCAATAAACCTTCCTACTTTTCTTTGCTTGTTTGCAGCTTCCTTGATACAGTAATAATCTCTTGAGTATGTTCTTTATTGTGCTGTGGGGTGAACTAAACAAAAAATAAAAGAAAAGGATAAGCTTCTTTATCCGATGGTGCCACTTGAAGACATGCTTAATCTGTCTAAGTCAACTAACCTGCCCAGTGGTAACATGATGAACATTTTCTGTTTTCAATTTAGGACAGCAGAACAAAACTCTTGCTGATTCCTTGAATAGCCAAGACAGTGAAACCTAGAAGACTTTAGGAACCACAGCCAGTAAAATCACAGCAAATATCTTCATTCAGAGGTGAAATGGAAATAAATGTACAAATGAAAAAGAAAGAAAACATCTTCCACACAGTAATGTAAAATATAAAAAGCACATCCTTTTTAATAGAATTTTATTATGCCTTTTTATGCTGACTGCTGAATTGGTTCAAAGTACCCATGAAAATAAATTACAAATTGCTTGGGTTTTTTCAACTATTTTATGGAAATTAAACCTTTTGCTAACTGCATTTATACTGGATATTTTCCCATACCAGTAGAATATCACATTCAGCAAATATTTTCTTTGAAGAAAATAAGAAACAGTAATGTTACTTAATGATATACCTTTTACTGTGTAATTGTTGCTATTGTTCTCTTTCCAGGGACTGTAGTTCCAAAGTTTGTTTACATTCCCCCCTAGGAGTAGGCTGCTGCTGAAAAAAAGGTCCTGGTCTATGTTGCTTTCTGTCCTAGTTACTTGTTCCTATTTCTGCCTTAGTTTCTGTACAGTAGGTTTATCTTACTGAAGTGCTCTTTTGTTGTTGTTATTGCCAACAGCAGGGACATAGTAGGGATTTAGAGCATAATAGGAACTTTTTTTTTGTGACTGATTCCGGTGCTAGAACAGACAAAACAGAAACCTGAGAGTTTGCATGAAATTACAATTTATTTATATACATATTTTTATATAAAAAATACATGTATGTATTTTTTATCCAGATTGTTGCACACATGTATTTATAGTAGTGTGCCTGTTCAGCTTCCAATATATTATTTGAGCTTTGCTCAACATCCACCAAATTTTATCTCAAATATAATCCAGCTGTCCAATCTTTTAAATAAAAATCAAACCAGAATGATGAACACATCTAAAGAAAAAGGACTGATATGAAATTCCATCACAAAACCAAAAGCTGAAAGGGATTGGAAGCTTCAAGGTTTCAAAGCTTTAGAAGCTTTGGTGAGGTAATATGATTTTATACATTAACATAAGTCTTAAAAACCCTTCAGTGGGAAAATTTGAAGCTGTAGACAACCTGGGATGTTGAAGACAACTAATTTGAGAGTTAAGGTGTATATAATTAATGTGAAATTAAGGAACACAGTCTGAGATTTACAGTTTTATTTCTCATTCCGGAAAAGCCTTCTTTTTATCTTCTGCTCTTATTTAGCTTCAGTATTCCCTATTCTGCTCAATAAGGAATAACTGAAGATACTCCTGCAATATTCTTCATTAAATTTAAGGCACATAAAAGGTATTGTTTTGCACTTTCACAAGTCAGCTCATACAGAAAAAAAACCCCAAACAACTTATTTCCTTTGTAAATTTTTTCAGTTTATCAACCAAGCCACCCATAATACTTATATTTGATTACCCCACATTTCTGTGTGGAAAAGGTAAATGAATAAATAACAAGATGATATTTAAAGCATTTTCAACATAACAGAAACTTATAGACAGCAATATTATTAAAAAAAAGATTTCTGAATACAAGTATACCAACTTCTGCTTTGTGTCATTCTGTCATCAACATAAAATGCAGCTATTTTCTATTTCTTATGAGAAAAGCTATATCAGACTTAAACATTTTCATACCAATATGACAACCAACAATCTTTGGGAATGGTATAGGAAGATAATAATGAGTAGGCTTGAATGATAGGAATAAGCAAGGATTTTATCCTCTTCACCTTGAAGGCAACAATTAAACCTGAAAGGTTGTCCTGCTGTGTTAACTGGCTTTGGCAAGAGATTAGAAATCATTTAACTACAGCTGTGGACTAGATTAAATTATAGCTGGTCATCCCAACCATGGTTCCCACTTAGTACTATGAGTAGGTAAGAGTTGAAAGAAAATCCTGATCATTCACTAGCACTGTTACTATTAAGGACATACACAGAGAACAGAATAAATGTGGAATTATGTCCTCTAAAGCACCAATTGTTCTGACTAATATGGGCCTGTATCCAGTCTGTAATCCATTTAAGAGGTCTTCTAACTTTCTTTTTCAGGTTAATGCACAACTACTGTTTTCTGGGCTTGAGTCAGCTCAAGTAAGGAAATACCAATAAATCTTTGAAAAATAAAAAGATTTTTTTCTTACATGTGAGAAATATTAATAAGGTAAAGAGAAGAAAAAAGAATAAAACCCCATGAAAAAGAAGTAGAGAGAATGCTTCTGAAGGGAGTAACAGTGTGGTATTTTTAAGAATCTGTATACTTAGAAACCCATCAGCTGTTAAGGAATCTACCAAAGTTAGTTCTTGAAAGAGTGGTTTGTGGGGTTTTTTGGTTTGGTTTTTAGAGTTTTTTGGGGGGGAGTTGTTTGGGGGGTTTTTTTGGTTTGTTTTTTCTTTTCAAGATGGATCAAGTTATCTCAAAATTTCACTTTCTTTTTGCTCTGCTTTCTAACTGACATTCATAAAAAATCAACTACATGGTCAGTTAATGCATTAGTTTATGCTTAATTGTGCAAAATGTCATGATAGTATTTTAATGACAGTTTCTGTGTATTTTATTTGACAAAACCATTTAAATTTTATTATTATGATTCTTCATTTTAATTTACATATAAAAACTGGATTTTGAACTCTCTACTCAAAGTCTACTCAAAGTGGGTAATCACTATTCTTACAGAATATAATATAATAAACAAGAAAGCCACACATACTTAAGACCCTTCCTAAGTTCCATAGTATATGTTCATCCTTTGTGAAGTTTGAATAAAATACCTAAAGAATATCTAAGGAAACACAGAAAATGTCTGATCACACTGGTATAATACTTGTAATTTTGTTTAACAGGAAGTAAACTTTGTGATAGATGAAAATCAAGGTCATTCTTTAACAGAACATTTATCATCTACCAGCTTTTGCTAGTAAAACAGGTTAATGGTAACATACAACAGATTTCTTTATTCTTTTGTAATATTGTTTCTCAAGAAAAACAGATTTTTTGTTTAAAAATGTCTTAGTTCAAAATCACCAAGCAAAATGAAAGCACTAAGAGGAACTACTGAACTGATATATCATTACTTATTCTACAAAAATGTGATAAGATCATCTGTCTTTCAGACAATAAACATTGCCACAAGGTATGCAGAATTGATTTATGAAGAAAATTTGTTTTCTGAGGAAGGTGACAGGTTTAATAAGGGATGAGATTTTAAGAAGACTCTAATTAATGTAATTAAATAATTACCCCTTAACTATCAGCCACGTAAACTAAAACTCAAATTGTCATCCTTCATAAAGGAAGAAAACAAGACAGTACAAGGGAAATAAGAAATGCTAACACAATTTCCTAAAAGGTATTGTGAGGTAGATAAACTCTCAAGTTTATCTACCTGCTCAGAAATGGACACTCCACAGTTTATATGTTCAAAAGGTACACTGCAATTTTCTGTCTCGTGCAACTCATGCCCAGTACTTCTGGACAGCTTGCAATGATGACAAATATTCTGAAGACTTTTCTGGGCTACCTCACAACTCCCTTCCTGACAAGTCCCTATATGAATTTTGATTAGCAGTCAGGGAGTTGTTTCAACAGCAGCAACAAGATACCACGAGTTTTCTCTATATCCATGAAAACTGATGAACACTATTGCAATTAGGCCCAGTTTGGATACAATGTGGATATGAGGCGTGGGTTTCCTGAAGCAAAAAATTGTGTATTACAGCCTGAATGTTATTTCCTCCAAGTCAATACAATAATCATAAGACTATCAGGTAGAGATGTTGTGTCAACACTATTTCCAAATGAATTCTCAGTGGGCCTTGGCCCAAATGATGTTGCTGGAAAGAAGATGGCAGATTAAGATTGAGGAACAGGTGACAAAATATATATATATGTTGACAGTTTTGATGAGATTTTGATGATGTGCACAGAAGCAGATGCAATGTTGTGCAAAACCACTTTGTGAACATGTTTAATAGGAAGCATTTTGGAAATTAATGGAGTCCATTAGGCAAAGCTCTGGTGCTGTGTCCTATAAAAATATGCAGTATTTTTGCAGTTTTGAAGATTTATATTTTGCAATAATAATTCTGAAGTTTTATTTAGAAGAAGTTTTCAAGGTTTTGGGCTTTTGTAACGATAAGAGGGACAGGAGCTCTGTGTATCCAGTACAAAATGTCAGGTTCTCCTGTATCTAAGTCAGAGAGGATAATGAGCTGCATTGTGTGTAATGAAACCAATGAGTTTGAATAAGGACTGAGTTTATCGATGTCTGGCTATTGAAAACCATCTATAATAAACTAAGATTTCTTCTGACCATCTCTGAAATGCAAAGAAACCACTTTTACCAGAAAAATACATACACCAATAGGGACATGATAACTTATGCCTAATCCCTGCTAAAAGATTGCCATGAATTTACAGACCACAGACAAGACCTATACTGCTACAGAGAATCAAGATTCATAGGATTATTTTTGCAATGCCTTCATAAATTATAAAAGAAAAAGAAAGGTGAAAGAAAAGTCCATTCTGTCAAGAAAATAAACCACAGAAATTTAGGACTTCCCAGACAGAAAATAGTTTAATTATAATATTATTTGGAATGCTGAAACCTTCTTTTCTAACAGGATAATGCGCTCTGATTTCTGAGCTATTCAACAAAATAGAACAAAAATAATGTTTCATTATTATTTAACCAGATGCATATTAAGTACTAGTCACACATAAAATCATTCTCCTGCGGAAGACTCTCCAGCACAAATGGTAGGCTGAATTTGTCATGAACTCTAACCTATTTTATGTGCTGTACTGCACACCAGTCTCAGCTGAGACAAAATATGATTTCTTACTTCAACTGGCATTTCTTTTTTTCTGACTATTTGATTAATTTTACAAATAATTTGTCAAGCTTTATTTTCAGTACATTTCATGTGGATTTTGTTGAAGGAAAGTGAGGATTTTTTCCTCCTTTAGGAAAGAACACTAGAGCACTTACTTGACCTTTTGCTCAACAATTGTAGTATATATCTGTTGGAGACAAAGCTACTATTTCCAAGTATAAATTACTCCTCTTTAGCTTACTAGTTCATAGGTCACAAGAATAACACTAAAGGGTTTCCCCTTGAAGTTAGTGGCATTTTGTTTATGATGAAGAAACTTTGCAGTTCAGGTATCTCTCATACTTGGAATACTCACTGTGGTATATGTTACTCATTACAAAATATTTTTAGAAGTATTGTTGTTTCATTGTAGAACACAAAAAACATTATTCCATGGTGTAGTTGTGGGTAGGCAAGCCAGGTTTTCTTACAGTATAGGTAAATGTATTTATTTTAATAATTTATATTAACTTCTTAATAACTTAAATTCTAGAACAGTGGTACACTTAAAGGTCCACATTTCAGAGAAATTGACACAAGAGTGAAATGCCCAGCTCCCTTTTAGAAGGCTACTGACTGTTCTGAGATAAGATAGAATATGGAATCTGCAAGATGCTGAAGCAGTTTAAACAAACCTTCAAAACAGATTGTAACCAATGTCCTTCTTTTCTGTATCTTTTTTTATTTGCAGTTCTGACATATGTAAATATATTCTATATAAACTGGGTTTTTGATAAACTACTTAAGATGTCTTATAGAAAATTATTTCCTAAAAGTGCATATTATACAATGGACAGAGCAGCTACAAGGTGTGAACTAAACTGCCATAAAATGTGTAAAATTAATAAAAAAATAATCCTGCAGAATTAGTATTCTGCAGTCATTGTGATATATTATGCTTCATCTATGCATTAATTAGGGCTGACAATGCCTCTTCATAGGCCAGACTTCAGAGATTTTTTTTAAAGTCTATTAATTTTAAACACAAAGAGTGCAGTGGTTTAAAAGCAGTTAGAAGGGTAGAAAATTTTATCCAGAAGGAATTTCAGTTTCAGTATGACAAATTAGGTCAGCTCTCTTATTGTACAAAAGAGGAAAAGAAGTGCATCTAGTTTAACCAATACCGGATTCCTAGTCTAGGATTTGCACTGGAAAACACAGGGGAAGGAAATTCCACTTTAGTTTATCCTGTTCTATGGATTCTTAGAAATCTGCTTCATGACTGAAAAAGGCTAATATTTCTGCTGATGAGAAACCTATCTTCCAATGTACGGTCATCAAATGAAATCTGACTTGAATCAGACTATGAAGTGATTAATAAGTCATTATTTTCATTTGTAATTTTCAAAAATAAGCATAAGCTTAAATAGGAATTTAGCTGCTAGTGGATTTTTTTTAAAATTTTTTGTTTTGTTTTATTTTGTATTAATGCTGACTAAAATCAGCTTCCCAGTTTTTTATGGATGCAGTTGAATTACCTAGAAAAAAATTGGGGGGCTGTGAAAGATATGTTTTTGTTATTTTCAGAATAAAACAGAATTTATTTTATGTTCACACCTCTTCCAGTTTTGTATGTACTTGTTAATGCAACAATAATTTAATTTATCTCCAATAATTTCCATAGGCTGAAGTTTTTTTCCCCAGGTAAAAAAAACTCCCAGTAGTGAATTCTGCCAAAAGAAAAAGCAAATGTTCTGGTATCACTTTTCTTTCTTCTTTTTACTTATCTTTAATAATCACAAGTCTTCTGGATTGATTGTCTTGCAGACATTTCTACTAAATTCAATAGAAATGCTCACAATTTGTAAACTATTTTGACAGAAGGATTTTTGACTGATTTGCAAAAAACGTAACAGGTTATGCATCACTGAAGTGTGAACTTGTCAGTGTTTATTCAATGTTTTACTACTGAAAATGATGGAAAATACAACTTTTTAATCATGATTTTATTTAGGACTGTAAACTTGCTGGACTCACTTCTATCACTAGATTCTGTTGTAATTGGTGTAAGTTCACAGATGGTCTTTAGTTGAATACAAAACTTGGGAACATTTTGGTAGTCAAAATATTATCTAATCAGCATATCTCATTAGCTAAAACTCTTGTTTTGATAGCTGGCATTCAAACAAAATACATTTTAAACTGATCTTTTAATTGGATTTTAAGTTCATCATTGATTAAACTGGATGGCATAATCTGATCTAACATTTTAATCACACATTATTTCAATTAAATGGAAACTGAAGACGTGGAAACTGTAAAAGTATCAATTAAAGAAGGTGAGGGTGTGGAGGAGGTGGGGGGAAGGGGGAGGGGATCCACAAAACAAGTCACAATTCAGCAGGAGCTAAGGAAAGGCATTTTTTTTTTCCCTAGGAAGATAAGAAATTCTACCTGTGAGAATCAACAACAGATAATGGTTAAAAAAGATATTTAGTAAGTATTTCAGAGTGATCATACCTGTGAGACAGAGAGTTGCAACCACAATACGGCAGCAGATTGAAAAGAGTGAGGAGTTCAAGAGGGAGTTAAGGTTATAGAGGATGAAAGGAACAATGAGTGCTTGAGGACATGGGTTGGAATGAATTCAGTGAGAAACTGATTCCTGAAGGATTAGCATTACAAGCATTGTGGTGAGCTGATAGTGGAGGATACCTTTGGTGTGATAGAGATGTAAGAAATGGCTTCACATGGGACACAGGGCAAATTTAAGGCATGGAGGCTAAAGAACAAACAAAACAGGTATAGACAAATTGTCTTTTGGGCTTTTTTGTTTATTTTTTTTTTTTGGTTCAGTTTTTGTTTTGTTTGTTTGTTTTAAATAATACAACTGTTCTCCAAAGTGACAACATTTCTATTGTCAAACAGCCTGGATAAAGGGTAATTTCCACAGGCTAAAAAGGGGGGAAGCAGTGTTGGCAGCAGAGGGCAGAACACAATACAGGGTCCCCAAGCATACAACCTGAGTCTGAGCAGACTTTGTCCTCTGTGTCCCAGGGGAGCCCAGGAGGCTATATGTGTGACTGTATTTGCATGTTTACACATTTTCCACTAATGGTCTTTCATTCTACCAGTGCATACTGACTTGTTCAAATTGATTCAGAATAAGCTTCTAGGACTCTTGTCTTTAGTGATAACTTAAGGACTAAAGAGCAAGCAACAATTGTTTTCAACATAATAACATCATTCTAACAGCTCAAGAGGCATTTTATTCCTCAAAAACGATGCTGAGTCAGTTGCTGCTGACATAACTTTAAGTTTTCAAAGCTTTAGCAACAAAATTTCAATTTTTTTTTTCTCTGAAATATGAAAGACTCAGCAAGTCACATAAGGACCACAAGGATTCTTCGTGCTGGAATTAAGCACAAAACTAATTGTATGTAATTCTGTACTAAAACAAAAGGAATACATTTCATAGATTGAACTATTGACTTGATTTGCAAAGGAAGAAGGGCAGGGCTTATGAAAATACTGAATTTCTGATAACAACCTAGACTAAGCTAATACTAAGATTAATAAGGTTAAATTATTTTCCCATGATAATGAAAGAAGCCAAATAAATTTTATGTTATTATATATATTGTGTATATGCATGTATACACATAATTATTTGTATTTTATATGTACTTACATCTTTATACATCTAATTGTATAGACATATGCACCTTTATTCATGTATGTGTAGCATTCCTAACAAGTCATACTCATGCTTTCCTCCTCTTCTATTCCTTATCCTCACCTGTCACAGAACTTATCAATAGTCAGGTGTTAAATGAAGATCATTTTAAAAAGCAGTATGACTGGAAATCTGAGAGATCAATACTTGTTATCAAGAGAAAAAATATGGTAACTCAGTATACCTGTCAAGAAGAAGATTTACAACTGGACAGAATTTTTTTAGCATAAAAATATCTTATTTATCAGCTTAGTTAAAGACAGAGAAAATTAAGACTAGTCAATTACTGCAAAAGTTATTTTTGAGCATATAATTTATAGTGTAAATTATAATTTTAAAGTCACATCTGAAATACTTAAGGAGGAGATTAAATGAAATTCCATTTAATTTAAATACTTTTCAAAATCTTCTGAAAAAAGGTCTTTTGGAGTATAATATGAACACAAAGAAATGAGAATAGACTATGCATTATTTTTCTAATAAATTAAAATTAATGAATTTCACTTCCACAAGAAGATCAAAAACTGCTTCCACATGTTTCTATGCATTCTAGCACAGAATATAATATTCAAATCTCAACAAAATTCTATGATTCTTATGTACCAAAGCTGGAAAATTACAGATTTTTTTTTCTTTCAGGAAACCATCAAACTGTCTTTATCAAACTGAATCTTTACTTTCTCAGTTTAAACCAGAATGAGTGTTATTCTAAACCCTTGCCAAAACATTGTAAGAAAGAGATACAAATGCACTTATTACATCTTTTTACCAAAAACAAAGTTCCCCAGAAACACTATTGCAGAAATGGACATGAAAAATGTTTAAAAAGAAGGGGCAAAAGTCCAGCAGTTTTGGGGATCTTTTTCTTGCTCAAGCTAGGAGAGTAATAAAAAAAAGCATAAAGCTGGTTAACCCTGTTAGTGGGTGGTTTTCCTAACTTCAGGGAACTATTTTAATTTGGAAAAAGAAATGGCAAAGTATTCTAAGGCTGAGGAGTTAGAGGTACCAAAGAAGACAAATAGATAGCAGAATATGGAATATGATTGTCTTGTCTAAGACAGACAAATGAAGTGTAACTGCAAAACAAAGGAAGGAGATCACAAAAAAAAAGCCCACAAATCCTGAGGGACTTGAACTCATGTTGGATGAATGAAATTGATTGACTTAGTACAATTCAGTATATAAGATTGCTACAGAATTACATAAAAATTCCAGGTGATGTGTTCCAGAGGAACTGACAGAACACTCAAACAAGAGCCTTTTTTTGTCTTAGTTGAGAGTCTAGTTTTGACCAATAGGTTTTTTGGATATCTTTAGTGGAATTTAATACCTTCTCAAATCTCATTCTGTTTTTCAATCATTAAAAGCTAAATGCTGGCCATAATTGCGTATACCACAAGCTATTACTTTATAGGAATACTTAAGAGAAAGACAAAAGCATTGAATAAATACTATTTCAAATTCATATGGATAGCTTTCTTAACACACCACATTAACTTCCAAATAAAAAATCAAATCCATAGCACTAAAAATAATATGCTCACATAACTTTGTGAACATAACTTGTGTAGGGGTTAATATTGTCTATGGGTTATTATATATACATGGAAATTTTATTAAATTTTTATAAGTAGATGTCTGTAACAAGAAATTTTTACACTGCAAAGTGTTAATTTGACAGGTAGTACACTCAGATTCTTCCAGATTTTTTTGCATTATACATATCCAACTTGCTATGTAGCAGTTCATACTTGTTCAAAAGCCTAAAGGAGGGCAAAAAAGTCCTGCCAGTTTTATTCCCTTCACATTTAAAGAAATCAGCATAAAAATAAAATTAATTCTCACCATTTCTGAAAGAAAAAAAAAATCTTTTAGAGAAATATTCACCTTCTTCCCAAGCACAACAGCTTTCTGTACCAAAGATTATGCAAACTGAACTCAATTGTAATTCTTGCTCTCAGGGGAAGCTGCTTTCTATTTGGCAGCTCTTTGATTTGCGATGCTTTGATTTTGTAGCCTCTTATCTGTTTCATAATTCACACTCTCCTTGCCTTCTTTAGCAGCAAATGTATTTTATCTCAATGGCAGACCACACTGAAAATGAAAATAAAAAAACAAGGGAAAAAAAAAAAGTGTCCTTTATGTTTCCCTTAACTTTTTCTCATAGTGCCTTTATGTCCATTTTTATTTTGGATGGTTAGTACTCAGGCAGTGTCACTCTTTGCTTTTGGCACAACACGGTATTATACAATTTGGCACTTATATTTGTCCCACTCTAGATGATTTTGAACTCTCCATGCTATTTTGGCTTTTTTTCCTGTGGGTATGTAGGCAGCAAGACTGAGTGTTATGTCTTGGAAGATTAGCATGTGTGTTGAAGTTTGGTGAGTATTTTGTGAAACATTCTCAGGTATCAGAAGTGTTGTAAATAAAATACTTCAGTTCCTTTCTCTCTCTCAGTCGTGAACTTTAAAGAATTGCTAACATCCATACCACTTTTTATTGCCTTCGCAACTGAGTCAGAACAAAAAGCCTGCTTGCACCTAAGCAAATGTTTTCAAAATGTTTCCTCATCACAGAGTGAGAACAAACAATACCACTGAATGATTTTGTCCTCGCTGTCATTGAATGAGCTGGGAAATAGGTGATTCTTGCAGAAGTGACAAACTTTTTTAGACAGAGACACAACAGTTTATTGAAGGAGAAAACAGGTGTTTTCTTTTCTCCTCTTTTCGATCCTAATTTCACAATATCCAAACTTAAGAACCAGATGCAAACTTCAATTGTTTTAAATCCAGGAAAGAAATAATTTATGTTTGAGCTCACTGCTCCCCAAAAACTTATCTTGTTATACACATTACGAAAATAATTATTCTAATTTTCCCAAATAAAATGCATTCATATATGGATTGGTTTTTATAAATACTGAAGCAATGATAAATTCCTAGCAATGACACCAGAAGGAGAAATTATGCTGGTGTAGTAATAAAATGGTTCTGCTAACTCATTTATGATATAGGAAAGATCAAGAAATACATGACTTCTTTGGCATTTTGAAACAAATATTCTACTCATTTTGAAACAAATACTCTCTCATATATTCATTGTCACTTCAAACTGATTTTATAAATCTCAGCAAAATTGTATGGAATCTTGTCCTGATATCATTATTCAAACCCAACCAAACAAAAAGCCCGATGGCAAAAAACACATCAAAACCACTACCCATATTTCTAAAGCTCAAGCTTTCAATAATATTAAAAATAGTTTTGCAAACATTAATATGTTTTACTTCCATTTTTAATTAATTAATTACGGATTAATGCTAGGGTGATAAAAATCCAGTAACTAGAGAATTCTTTATATGACAAATTTTGTAATTTCTTCCAGTGGGAAACCATGAGAAACACAATAAAATATCTTTTGCTACTCAAAACTTGGCAACACTTATAAATTCATAATAATGACACACAACCATCAAGGCTGAAGCTGTGCTGGAAAGTACTATGTACACGTGCATGAAAGCTATACAATATGAAATAGGCATTCTTGCAACAAAGCCTTAACAAAATGATTAGAAGTAGTCTGTCACATGTATCTGTGTAGCCACCAGGGTTATATAGAGGTAACAGCATTTTCCTAGAGAAATGTTATATTAACAATATTTTTTTTGCTTGTATCCACCCACCTATTGAGAAGGTAAATGCAGAAATAGAGCAAGTTACTAACCATTAGTTTAAATATAAATTGTATCAGATTTCATGCTTCTCACTGACCAGAAATCAAAATATGCACACATCCTCTGTGCTTCTGAAGAGAAATAAATGTACTTGTAAATGTAACAAATCATGTTAAAATAATTATTCAGATAATATGTTTCATTTTTTAATCTGCTAGAACATCATAAAGTACCTTCCATAACAGTAAAACTTTCTGTTAACACAGATGATATGTTTATATATTTATACCACGAAACCATGCATTTTATTTCTTGAACAGAGCTCTACATTTCAATGTGGGTTTTTTTAATATTCACAGTAATAATTTTTGAAGTGAGAGGAAGCATCTCATCACAGATTGAAAAAAATCAAACTATGCATTTTATTTTGTGTCTTGTGTGAAAACAAGAGCGAACCAGATGCGTATTAATTAATCGTGAGCAAATGACAACAAGGCACAATGATACATTGCACCAGCTGTGAGACTGCACACAGCTTTTCTCTTCCCCCTCGTCAGTCCATTTTCGTATTATCGAGAAAATATTCTAAGTGTCAGAAAAGGTGTTAAAAGATAATCATAGTGAGAAGCAAGAATTCATCACTGCTGAAGCTTCAAAAACTTTTACCTGGTTTACATTGTAATCATGCTTCCAGGTGAGAGAAAAAGAAAGACATTTAAGAAGTTTTACAGCTATTCCAGTTACCTTTCATGAGTCCTCATTTGGAGACAATGAATGACTAAGATATTTATGAAATGGAATCACAAATAGTATGCCACCATGACAAAGTACCTTGTTTTAAGTTTGAAGGGCACATGTACTCTTTACAAAACAGCCATACTGGAAATAAAGATTTTTAGGTTTAGATAAGGTTAAGGTCAAAAATATTAAAATAACACAAAAAACCAAACCCAAAACAAAGCCAAAGCATTTCCATTAGCTAGAGTGGGTTTTGTCTTCCTTTCTCCGTCATTATGAAGTGAATGTATTTTTTGGCCAAATATATTATCATTTTAGGAAATAGTGAAGGTAGTAAGACGGGGACATGACTCAGGTGTTGTCATTAAGGAGAGACAAGAAAAGGAAAAGAAAAAGAAAGCTAATTCCCCCTAAAAAAGGAAGTAGTAAAATAGTAACTGGAAAACAAGCAGGTTTTTTCAGTTACTCTTCAAAATGTTGAAGTTTAGCATATGCAAAACGTTTTGGCAAGTCTAATTTCTTAATTCTACTCACTATAATACTTGAAGAAATCAGAAATGTCAGGACAATACTTGACAAATACAGGAAAAGATATCATCAGATTCAGGTACTTACAGCATGTATTTTTAAGATTATTCCTGCTAACATCTGATTATTTGTGTGATGACAGAATGCTGCATAGAGCTCATTGACACTTTTCCTTCCAGAACCTTTCAGAATTAAATGTTCTTCTTCAGGAAGTTGGCTCTATATAAGCTTTTCCATTAGCTGCAAGCAAAATTACGGCTGCATAGCACAGAAAAACTAGATTGAATTACTTCTAAAAATTCCTTCTGCAATCAATAGCACCACAAAATACCCTAGTAAAAAAACTTTTAATCGAAGTATATAAATAATATCCAAATATGTTTTTTAATATTAACTCATTTAGTACTTAGTTCAGGGCTTAGCTGTTTGGTGTTTTTTTCAGAAACTTTAAAAGGCTCATTAAGCTAATTTTATGTAATTTTATTGGATTTGGACATGTAACCAAATGATCTTGAATTGTGTTTTACATGCACAATAGAATTTGTTTTAACTGCCACCCTCTAAAGACAATAAAGATTCCAATAAAGTAATTATTTGATTAGTAGAGACTCCTAAATGTACTATAAGGTTATTGGTAAGCATTTTTTATTTCTATTTCTTTGTAAGGATGCTGTATGTTTAGTAAAAAAACCTAACATTTTCTTTCTCAGTAAACGGATAATTAACACACCTCAAAATATGCATTTTCAGCTTCTCTAAAACCATATTTGCAAATTAGGATCAAATGGGCCAAACAAGTTTAACAAAAGTGGATTTGGTAAGAAGTAGTCTCTGGACAGTTCTGTTTTCAGCTTGCTTCCTGATACATATCAATTTTGTCTGTGGTAGGCTTAGATTCATTAACCTTGCTTCACTATTGTAACCACACCTGAAATGCCCACTTTCTATGGAAATATTCATTTATACCCTCTGCATATCTTTGAGACTCATTGTTTTAAATTAAACTAGCTGTTGAATTATACAAAATAAGTTAAGAAAATAAGTGCTTGTGCAATCATTCTGTAGGGACATACTGTGGTCAAAATGCCCAGGTCGATGTCACATTAAAGTGACAAAATTCAGTTTTCCCTCCTCTTTTCTGAAAAGCTGTGGCATATTTTTTGAGTGTTTCTACTGTTTTCAATTAAGTCAGGTTCATTTTGCATAAAAAATTATTTAGGTGAACTAGAAAAACTGAGCCATAAGAATATGGCTTCTCAGACTGTGTGGTAAGACATTATTCTTACTTGTAGGTTTAAATCTCCTGATGAAGAGGAAGATCACATTTCTTCTTTATTAAGGAGGAAAGGAGGAGACTAAAATATCCACACAGACACAGGAAAAACATAGAAAAATTTCTGATCCTGTTCCCCTTGGTGAAGAGCACTCAGACCTTATAACTGTGATATCCATGGCTATGAAACTTCAGGGGCCATTGCCTGTCCTCTGAGATGACTCATATTGGATCTGTGGCATTATCTCTGCACAGTGAATTCAGCAGAAAATTCTGAAGATATTACTATTTTATATATGTAGTGATCAGGATTGATACTTGCCTGATATTGGTCAGTCTTGACCATTCCCCTAGCAGCAATTTCTCGGTGCCAGATACACAGTTTTATATATGTATGCATATATATGCACACACACATTTACTTGTAGGCATATATATATATTAAATGCAATGTAAGTAACTGTGCATACTTGTGTACGTATAGGCTCAATTCCAAGAGAGAGAAAATAAATCAATACATTACTTCTATTCAATACATAGTTCAAATAGTTGGGACTTTGAAATATACTGACATAGGTTAGCTGCAAAAAAAATATGGTAATATTTTGGTAATCCCTTCACACATATGGAAACTTTTACCTAACACAGAGCACAGGGTTTCTGACATTTCACTGTGCATTTTTCATTTCTAGTCCATCTTCATCCAAATTTAGTTTTGGCGTTTTCATAGAAAAATTAACAGTTTAAGGACTCAGAGTTAATATTGCAACAAAAACACAGTGGTGACCTCAATCTTCTCTTCCATGCTTTTTCATCTCCAAGGAAGGCTGAAACAAGTGCAATGATTTGAGTAATTTCAAAGCATAGCTCCTTCAGGAATCATAACGTCAGTGGCCAACCTAATAAGGCTGAGCAAAAGAATTATGAAATTAATTATTCTTTGTGCCTTCCGATCCCAATAAACAAGTTGAATCACTTTTTGGTTTTCACCAAAGAGATTGAAGAGATCAGTGATCAAAAAGAAATGTGTTTCTCCAAAGAGGGAAAAGAGTAGCTTTAATTGCTAACAATCAGTGGGTATAAACTTAAAAGTAAGGTCACTCACATGAGAAAATGGACTGATACCCTACATAAGGTAAGTATCGTACATTTCTACTATTATGACAGGAATTATCTTTTCTACTTTTTAAAACAGAAGTTTTCACGAAATTGTATCCATTAGATTGCCAATTTCACATTTTTGGTAGCTTCCTCTTTTCTACTGACAAAGTGTGAATTAATTGGATGACTTGGATCACTAAGGTATACCATCAGTTATGAATGATAAAGCTATTTATCTGCATTGCTCTTTCAGGAACACAATAAAATTATTACTGAAATTTCAAATGAAGCATAACCCTTAAAAGCCTTTTTCTAATAACAGCTCTTCAGAGAACTATTTTGAAAGCCCTTGATAAAATGTTTAGATAGAAAACACTTGCTGAAGAGACATTGATATAAAAGGCAAACCTTTAGAACTTCACATGTTCTAGCACTGCGTGAATTTAGTAAAAAATATTCTTTGGTTTGTGATTGCTTATGCTAGATGGTACAGATAAAGTTTAGCCCCATTAACAAAATATCTTAAAATGTTTGCAACAAATTGCAACAAATAAAAGTAAAAAGGGAAGTAAAGAAATAAAGGGGAAATAATTTAGGATTGTCTCTGCATATTTTGTAAACATAGAAGTTTCTGAAGATTGGCTTCCTCTGGCAGGCACACTACACACACCATGAGAGACAGCATTCTTGCTCCAAATGGAAGTAGCCTAAATTTACAAAACCACAGCAACTAGTTTGAGTGTTAGGTTTTGGGCATTTTGGATTTTTTTCCCTTTTGTTGTTGTTTGGTTTTGTTTGTTTAGTTGGTTTTGGTTTTACCCTAGGAAAGGATGGTATTTGGAAGAGTAATTTCTCTTCCACTCTATTAGGTCAATCAAAGCAAAGCTTTTTGCCATTCTGATTTCTACTGAGCAGGGCAGGGGCTTAATGCAAGACCCTCATGCAAAGACTGCACATCTCATTTTGTGGTCTCTCTGAGAATATTCAGAAAGGTTATCCAGAAGTACAGATAACACACTGTAAGGCTTCTCTCTGCTACTGCAGGGAGACAGACAGGTTTTTCTGGGTGTAATTACCAGAGGAGGAAGCCCAACTGAAAGACTAGTCTCTGTGACAGCTCCCTAAAGTATACATTTTTGTATGTACTCAATCAACATACATCACAATTCCATTTAAATAAATGATCTCCAAGAATCTGAAAGAGTACTGCTAACTGTGTGCATAAATGTAAGTCATTACCTGCTGCATTAGTTTCCTTATTTGCTAAGGACAACCAAATGCATTATTGCATTTCATGTCATAATTTTTTTAATAAATTATTATTTTATATAGCAACAGAAAACATGCCATGATCTCTAATCTTTGAAGGTAGATAAGGTAATAGCTTAGTCTTTGAGGTCTGTTATTTCCCTATGCTTTTTTGTACTCATTTTATCATAAAGAATAAGACTTATTTCAGAAAATGTGTGGAGCAAGCAAGCAGTTATGCTATGGTAAATCTAATAGGTTTTTCATTATTTAAAGAAAAACAAAAATCCTCAAACCCAAACAGCTGAGCTGTAACTTCAGTAATTACACATTTAAAAGTTTTTTTTAAAAGAAGCTCACAAAGTATTTCTTCTAACTCCACAGAACTCACTTTACACATACTGCACCAATCTCTGGGCCAGTTTTATATGTAATAACAAGTAATTATATTTGAAGCAGTGAAATGCATTGGCTAAATGTCATTATTGGAAGGATATGATTCAAATTCTCCAACACTTTCTTTCAAGTCTTCACCCTGTCCTTTATTCTTTTTAGCTCTATGCACTGGCTGACTTTAATTCTCAGTGTTGAAGAATTCCTGAAGATACAAGAAAATAAATGTATATCATATATTATTAAACAAAACAAAGATATTGTCATGTTGCCAGGGTGCTCCTTTTAATGCACACCACATCTCTGCTTATACAGACTTCCTGGATTCAAAACATTCTCTCAGAATATTTGGTATAAGCCAAAAATAGCATTTTAAAGCCCTAATTTTTATCCCTGTCCCTTCTATATTTGAAGCAGATGCTTTAATATTATCTGGTCAATTATACAAATCAGAACTATTCTTACACTCAGCATTGCAATTGAGAAGGTTTGTACAAAGAGTTCAGAATAATTTCTTTTTCACCTGTCAGCATCTTGGCTCATTCACTAGTTAAAATAAACTACCTGTTACTAGTCATCCCTCTACTGGAAAGTGATTGACAGCATCTGCTCTGGAAAGCGCAGGGCAGCAATACAGAATTAAGTAAAGATAGGTATATAGTCATAGAAAAAGTCAGAATAAATATATTTATTAGTTGTATGCAACGTGTTCAATTTCTAGAAATTCAATTCCCAAAGAAGCATGAAGATAGACTGTCTCAGTGAGGTTAATTATTCTTTGAATTTCCTTTACAATGGACATTAGCATTCATTCCGTGTAATAGTGCTGCTCTATGTGCATAAGAAAGCCATTACTACAGACCAAACTGGAATAAATTAAATGACTAGTTATTATATATGGATGTTTAAGTGTAGGAAAAAACTCAACCAACTAACCAACCAACCGAAAAGAAAAAAAACCCCACCCAATTCCAAATACAAAGAATTCCAATACAGGACTCATTTGCAGATCCTAGACTCATATCCATTTGTCCTGATCCAATACTATAGGTCTGGGAAGAGTCCAGCACTACCAGTTAGCTGATACACAGATAAGCTTGGTAAAATATTTTTGCAATTACAGACTTATATCATGACTATAATATAACGTGGTGTCCTGGGGTGACTTTATGATGCTCGTATCCCCAGTTGTCTGTTCTGTTTGTGCTGGATATTAAGCTCTGCTCCTTTCAGACTGGTTCTGAGAGAAAAGCGGGAAGAAGCCGCAGTTTGTTTTCAGACACTGCCCTCGCTGCCCCCCATCCTGCTCATGGACTGTGCTGGCTGCAGCACGGACAGCAGGACACAGCTCCTTTGCTTTTAGCTAGTTTATAGCTAGCTGAGGCAGAGAAGTTCCCCAGACTATGGCTTTTCTTTTTCTTGGAACTGATCAGCCTGCTCTGGACTGAAAACGCAGAAAAACATCAGGACACAGGATGTGGCATTTTCCAAATCAGGAGGGACTGATAAGGGGCTGAGTGAGCCGAGATACACCTCATGACAAAAACTTTCTGAACTCTCTTCAGAACACTGAGAGGTTTTATTGTTTAATATAATTTAATTTTTGTGCTTGTAAATACTTAACTAGTTAAAGAACAGTTTTTCTCCACTTTTTTTCCAAAGAAATCTCTTCCCAAATCAATAAAAGGAGGGGCCAGTTAAATCTGCTTTCTAAAATAGTCCTTTTAAAAGTTTCATCCCAAATTTGCCTTAAACCAAGACATCTGGGAAAAAAATAAAGCCTTGTAGTAAAAAAAAAAGATGTTTGGAAAATGTTAGTTAACTTTGTTAAAACTGATTTAAACTAAAAAGAAATAGAATCAGAATTCTTTAGAATTTTGAAGAAAATATTGCATCATGCTGCAGGTTCTCTTATTTAATTTTCTAATCAGCTGCTGTCCCTGGCAAGACCATGGACCAGATGATCCTAGAAAATTATGCTGAGGCACGTGGAAAGCAAAGAAGTGATTGCCAATAAGACTTCACCACATGCAAACTGTGCCTGAAAAATCAGGTGGCTTTTTATGATGAGTAATGGTGCATAAGGGAAAAGAAACTAATGCCATCTACCTGGACTTGAGCAGTGTTTGACATGTCCATATGACATCATTGTCTCTGGAGTGGAGAAACATGTATTTGATGGATGGACCACTTGCAAGATAAGGAATTGGCTAAATCACTGCATTCAAGGATTTGTGGTCAATGACTCAATGTCCAAGTGGAGAACAGTGATGAGTGGCATTCCTCAGCAACTGGTATTAGAGCCAGTACTTTTTAACATCTTTGGTGCCATGGAGAGTGGGATTGAGTAAACCCTCAGCAAGTCTGTTGACAGCTCTGTGGTGTGGTTGACATACTGGAGGGCAGGGAGACTTTGATGTGTTTGAGAGGTGGGCCCATGCAAACCTCATGAACTGCAATAGAGCAAAGTGAAAAGTGCTGCACTGGAATGGGGGAAATCCCAAGCAAAATACAGGGTTACCTAAGAACAGTCTGAAAGCCATCCTGAGGAGGAGGACTTGGGGGTGTTGGTTGACAACAAGCTCAAATATGAGCTGGCAATGTGCACTTAGAGCCCAGAAAGGCAACCGTGTCCTGGGCTGCATCCAAAGCAGTGCAGCCTGCAGGGTGGGAGAGGGGGTTCTGCATCCAGGTGTGGGACACCCAATACAAGAGAGATGTGGAGCTCTTGGACTCAGTCCAGAGAAGAGTCATAGAGGTGATCAAAGGGCTGGAGCTCCTCTCCTTTGAAGAGGTTGTTCAGCCTGGAGAAGGAAGATTTTGTGGAGATCTTATTGTGGCCTTTTCAGTATTGAAACAGGGTCCACAAGACAGCTGAAGAGGGGCTATTCACAAGGGCCTGTAGTGATAGGTTGAGAGGGAATGCTCTAGACTGAAAGAGAGTAAGTTTGTGTTAGATACTAGAAATTCCATACTTTGAGGGTGGTGAGGCACTGGAACGGGCTGCCTAGAGGAGCTATGGATGCTTCATCCCCAGAAGTGTTCAAGACATGGTTGGATGGGACTTTAGGCAGTTTGATCTAATTGGAGTTGTCCCTCTCCAGAGCAGGGGGCTGGGACTAGACCATTTTTATAATTTCTTCCAACCCAAACTATTCTATGACCTTAAGTTTCCTGAGGAGAAGGACACAAAAAATGCCATCAAGGGTCTTCCATACAGTTTAATTGGGCCTTTGGCATTCTCCAGGTTCTTACAACGCTGATAATCCTCAAGTGGTGGCTATTTCTCAAACAGATTTATACCTTTTTTATAAGTACTTTGATACCATTGATCACTGATATGCTTTTAATCAAACACACAAAGTTTCACATTGATGCACATTTTTTCTCTCTCAGAATAGGATAGTGCAGCTTTAGGCTTTATGATAAAAACTGAACTTAATATGACTTAACATACATATGCTTAATTTTTACATTCTGCAGTTGAATTTATTTTATCAATTGCTTGCAAATTACAAAAATTGAAAAAAAAATAAAATCCTAATCAGATAATGCAGAAATGTAGTATATACATTAAAAAATATAAAAAATAAAATAGAGTATCTCCCTTAGATTCCATCTCTGACAGGCAGTTGTTTTGAGATGAAGAACGGTTAAGAATTCTGTGACTAGAGTTTTAACTTTAGCACAGTTCTACTTGCATTTAGACACAAGTGGTTAAAGAAATCCTACACACCTAGCACACTGGTTTTGAGATTCACTGAAGACAGGAGCCAATAGCTTCAATTACTAAATTTTGAATGAGAAAATGAATTGATTTTTCAAAGTCTTGAGTGCTTAAGGAACTGAAGACATTTTTCAATACAATGCATAAAGACAGAAAGGTGCATTTGCAGATATCTCTGGATGTCAATACATGTTTCCAATTGTGCTGCTCATTTCTTATTCTTGTGACTCAATAATTTTAGGAAATTTTACATCAAATATATATTATGTGGAATTAAAAAAAATAAATGATATGCAAACACTGTATTTTATAGATAATTGAGGAAAATGCAGAAAAGCTCTTTTGACTCATTAGTGTATAGTTATAAAAAGGAAAAATGTTATCTACAAATTTTTATTTTGGAAGACAACTTAAAATACTGCTATTGAAATAGCACTGTATAAATGCAATATTATGTAATGCAATATTTAATTAACACAGATTAAATTTTAAAAAGTAAGGATTTTAATATGACAATATTTATCCCAATGCTCATTTTTTCCTCTTTGACTAGGATAGCATAGCTTTGACCCAATAGGAGAACAACATGGCATAACAGGATCTAGTATATTTACACTGAGCATTTTTACAGTCTGCTATTGAACTAATTCTATCAATTTCCTTATCTAACTTAAATTTTACTTTGATAAATGAAAACTTTGAGTTAATAGTAGTTTTTACTTTAGTTTAAGTCATTGAAGAATTCAGTGAAGTTGAAAAATTTCAATGAAACTTCATTGAGAGAGGGGACTGCTCAATTAACATTTTATAGCACATCTACTATATTATTTTCATAACACTTTTTTGATATTTTCCTTTATTTTTCACGTTAATAAACTTCAATTTTAAGGACTATGATATATTCAATATTTCATCCTATTTTAAAACAAAAGGTCACAAACCTTTTGCCTTAACTGGAATTTATTTTGCTTGGAGTGAAAGACTACCAAATTACAGAGCACATCCCTTTAAACTGTTATTCACAAACCCAGAATTGTTATTTACAGCTGAGATTGAAACTTTTGAGAAATGTCTCATGACTTTCAGTCAATAAAGGTGCAAATTGCTTACCCTAGCAGTACATGAAAAAGAGAAGAAGGGGTTTAATTTTAGTAAGTAAGACTCATTTCAATAAAATTCTTTTAAACTGGCAACAAGGGGTAGCGGAGAACATCTTTCCCTCTATTAAAAAAATAGAAAAAAACAAATAAAAAGCACATTTTTTTAATCTTTAAAAGATATGTTAGTCCAAAAAGCATTTTAAATTTAATTTATTCATATGTTACATTTCAGCAGATTATACTCATCACAGATGAGAAACCTCAGTTCATTTTATTGTTACGGATAAAGCAAGAAAATAATCTCAACAAAACACCACATTAAAAAAGTCTGAGACACTAAACACCAGTCTTCACCAGTCCCTGGAGAAAACATGAAAAGCCTGGAGTCAGGCTGGCATATATTCATTGATAAAGAGTCAGCTACTGAATACTCAAAAACAAGACAAAAACAGATTTATGTGCCCTAAGGAATGCACCCACAAGCCAGCAATGCAGGGCAACTAAATTTTGAACAATTACAAGAGTTGCTTGAGAACTGAAGGATAGCACATCCTGTTATCTTCAACAAGGGAAGGAAGGAGGATTCAGGGAACTACAGGTCTATCTGGCCTTACCTCCCTACCTGGGAAGATGGTAGTGATCCTGGGACCTCTTATGAGACACAAGAGTTTCCTTTAGGTGATCAGCAACAGTAAACCCAGATTCACCAAGGAGAAGTAATCTTGGCATATCTGATAACCTTCTACAGTCAAATGACAAGTTTCCAGATGAGGGAAGAGGAGAAGCTCTTGTCTACCTTGAATTTAGCAAGTCTTCTTGTACCTCCTCCCATAACTTCCTCATAGTAGAGAGGAAGCAGTACAGGCTGGATGAGCAGACAGTGAGATGGGCTGAGAGCTAGCTATGTTAACAGGTCTAAACAACAATATATAGGACAGTAACAAGCACCATACCCCAGGGGTAAGTACTGGTTTTCAATCATGTTCAATATCTTTATTAATTATCTGTATGATAAGGCAAAGTATAGCCTTAAAATGTTTGGTTATAACGCGGAACTGGGAGGAGTGGACAACATGCCAGAGGGCTGTGCAGCCATCCAGACCTCATAGGATTGGAGAAATTATATGATAGCAATCTCATAGAGTTCATGACAGAGAGCAGCACAAAGTTCTGGATCTTAGGAGGAATACTGTCCAGCACAGAGAACCCATGGTGGTCATTATTCTTCTTTGAAATTACTTTACAGGGAAAGCTGTAGGGGATCAGATTTGCACATGGAAACAGCCATGTATCCACAGGACTAAGGCAAATAGAACCTTTCTACAGTGTGGATTAGGTGGGACACTGCCAGCAGGTCAGGAGAGGTGGTCCTTCCATTCTATCAGCACTGGTGAGACCACACCTAGGGTATTCTGTCAACTTTTAATCTCCCCAGTACAAGAGAGACATGTAGCTACTGAGGTGCATCCAACAAAGGGCCATAAAGATGACTTAGGGGCTCAAGAAGCTCTCCTATGCAGGCAGGCTGACAGAACTGGGAATGTTAGGCCTGGAGGAAAGAGGATTTAGGATGATGTCTTTAATTTGTGCAAATATATGGTGTGCCAGAGTAAAGAAATTAGAGCTGGGCTGTTTTCAGTAGCACTCAGTGACACAACAAGAGACAATGGGCACAAACTGAAACACAGCTACTTCCATCTGAACACAGGAGGCACTTTTTTGGCTGTGAAAGTGCCTAAGGTTGCTCAGAAGGGTTGTGAGCTCTTCTTGGAGATACTCAGAAGCTTTTTGGACATGTCATGGCCAACTTTCTGCAGGTGACCCTGCTTTAGAAAGGACGTTGTACAAGGGCCACTCCCAACCTTCAAATATCCATTTCTGTGATTCTCTTGCTTAGTGATTCTGTGAAACTCTATGATTTTAATAATTACAATAAATTGATGAACATTTGTTACATATATGTCGTGTGAACCTTGACTGATTTTCCCATATTGAAATCTGGTATACTGCTAAATGACTAACACAAGGGATACAAATAACATGCTTCAGTATCAGAATATACACTAGTTCTCCCATTTGGTTCGAATACAGAACCTTGGCTACACATAATAATGCACAAGCTAGGTCAGATCCACAGCATCTCACATCTGCTAAAGGGCTTTATGAAATAAATGAGTTTATGCAAGGTTATTTCTCCCTGACATACTATTTTACCTTCTGGCAATACAGTTTTAGCTTCTGGCAATTGCCATTTAGGGACAGACAGTAGCTAAAAGTTAATAAAGCCTTACATGAGGTTATAATTTGGGAGAGATACCTGGTATTTGTTGTTACTTCTATCCAATATTAGTAACTAATATAGTGTATTTAGTAGTGTGTAATTTTATAAGACTGCTTTCTTTTACTTTAAAATATTTGTGTAGGTTTCAGTCTTAACTGTTGAAATCATAAGTCATTAATGGTAACTGACAAGCAAGGGGTGTCTAAAGATAGTTTCCTGAGAATCAGGGAAATAAGTTTCAAATAGAAGCAATTGTCAATTTTTCAGCAAAATGGCTTATTTGGTCCGTTATAGCAAGAATAAGGGATACTAATTTATTTTGCTAGTATTATGCAAGGTCCAATATCTCATAACATCACTTAAACTCTGAGACAGGGAGAAAAGCAAATTATACATTTCATATTTATGGAAACTCTTTCACACTTGAGGCTGAGTTGACCAATATTCTCCAAGTATCAGCCAGATGTAAAAAAAAAAAAAAAGGAAGAAACCCACACCAATACAAAAATCCCGTACAATCCTTCGAAAAAGACTCTTTGCATTAAACATACTTATACCTGGCCCAAAAATTCTTCAGATAACAAGCAAAGCACAATATGCAATATAAGATTTTTTTTTCCAAAATGTTAACAATACAAAATATTTTATCAGTTCTTTGAGAAGTACTATGATGCGTAAAATAAAGGTTTTTGTCAGGTAGGGGACAAATGCAGTGTCTTCCAGGCTCTCTAGGTGAGAATACATTTTTGAAGGAGAAATGTTCAGTGATTATTTCTTAAAAATTGTTTTCTTTTTGGATTCTATCCAGGATTTATACTGAATCACTTGTCCACTGCACAAAAGAACGGTGGAAGTTTACTATTAATAGAGCATTAAGGGCTTTAACTTTGAATTCATCTCAATTCTTATGCAACCTTCAGAAAACATTTCTGCACAGCTGTTTAATACAGAACTGTAAATTTTCTAGAATTTGTTTAACTACTGTTTGCAGAAACTTACTTTCAATTTACTTTTTGGATCAAGATTAGGTCTAGTGAGGAGTGAAGTGAATACTAATTTTTTATATCCCAGCAATTACAATAGCAAAAAGGAACTATATTTTAAGAGCCTCAGCAGATTTCTTAACATAGCGTACATGATCAAGCAATTCCCATGAACAACTTGAAAGTCATATTATACAAAGGCCCCAGTGCCTTTTTCAAATTAAAAAAAAATCAATCTTGCACTATTTCTTTTAAGATCATTAAAAATTATTCATTATGTTACATATCCATTCCTATACTTACCACATACCTCACAAACCTGTTAGGCCTGTCCTGACCACTGATAAGCACGTCGCTTTGAAGAAATGGGCATAAATTTATCTTTACGGCAAAATTTTCACTTTAGCAGACTACCTTAAAAGATTGCTTATTTTAATTAATTCAAGTCTTTTCCATATAGATAATATAGGACTGTTTAGAATGAAAGTCAGAACTGTGTAACTATACCCCCAAAAACCACATGTACAGATAATAGTTTCTATAAAAATAATAGTCACATATTTTTACTTGGATTTATTAACAGTAATAATTATTTCCTATTACAAACTTTGTCTTTAGGAAAGAGTGACAACAAAGACAGTTAGAAAGCAGATACTCATTTATGCAATGCAGTGATTATACATTCTAATAAGAAAAGTCTTTCATCACAGAAACTCTAGTGAAGAATTACTGTGCTGTAATTCTGACTCTATTTTAAACAAATTAATTTTATGTTACTTACTACATGGTTAAAGGTAGACTATTTTGACTTTCAGAAGTATTATTTATGGATTGTGTTTAATCTCTTTGACTTCAATAGACAGTGGATTACATCAGATCCATTTAGATAAACATTTATTTCAAGGTTGGTGGTCATATGCTCTCATAAATATGTAAAAAAGCACATACATTATAAAAAAAAATTCATGGAGAATCTGCAAGGAAAGCCTTCAGATGAATTTCAGAAACTGTACTATTTCTTCAGGATATAATAATAAAGCACACAAAATATCAGAGAATCTTTAGCAATTTAAGAATGCTAAGGAAGTTGTCCTGGATCATTTCACTGATGTCTCCCATGTTAAAATCTAGAAAATAATAAACACAAAAAATCAATGAACCAACAGCACAAAAAAAACCCAAAAAAAACAAAAAAA
>VWYE01013979.1:376239-395583 GCA_013398995.1 Alaudala cheleensis | reverse complement strand
GAAAGAAAGAAAGAAAGAAAGAAAGAAAGAAAGAAAGAAAGAAAGAAAGAAAGAAAGAAAGAAAGAAAGAAAGAAAGAAAGAAAGAAAGAAAGAAAGAAAGAAAGAAAGAAAGAAAGAAAGAAAGAAAGAAAGAAAGAAAGAAAGAAAGAATTATGCATGGTAGGAAAAGGAAGTAAATTAAGAATTTATACTTCAATGGAAGATATGGTGAGTATTGTAACAATAGTCCAAATAAAATCTTTCACTCAGATATTCATTAGTGCTTGATGATATTCTCCAAAACTAATAACATGGAAAAGCCTACAAACAGAGTAATGAAATAAAATGAGCTTAAAAATGGATTATTTAAACTTTCAGTGTTTGGAGTAAGATTAAGAGCAAAATAATTTTCCCTTCTAAAGCTAAACACTAAAACTAATATGCTTTGGTTTTTTAATAACCTCTTTCAACTACAAGTCTTGACGTATCTCAGAAAGATATATGTTAAATATAAAAGTAGTCAATAGACTAATCTTTTGTGAAAAACAGCAGAATGTTGTGCACTGCACTATTTTATCAGAAATCATTGCTGTTTAGCTCATTCCATTAGCTGAGCTTGCTAATTCAGGGACTAATATTGGTGCTTTTAAACAACAAAATAATCAGTGTGGAAGCTCAGATACTTAAAGTGCCATTGGTCACACACCTACTGGTAATATTAGATGAGAGATCCAAAAGTTGTAATATCGAGGTAAATTCCTACCTGAGTAGAACTACAAAATTTGCAATAATTGCTATTTGTCTAATTCAGTAAATAAAGATTGGAATATTGTATAATATTCTAGTTAAATATACAGATCTTACCTCTCTAGGGAGGGAAAAAAGTAAACACATATAAAGGGATGAAAATCTGCAAAACAATTAAATGCCTCTAACTCTCCTGAGCAGGCATTCTTTATTTTTATTGCTCATTAATATTTCCAATTAATTTATTTTTTCCTTAAAGAAAACTGAAACCCATATACTCAAGGTCTAATGGAATGTAAGAGGGAAAATAAACATTTTTTGCTTTCACTTAAGGTTTTACCAAATGGCTTTAATTTTCTTATTCCTGGTGCCTACTCTTGATGCAGGAGCACAGACCAACACAAGTTTACTAGCACAAAATTCTCCCTTATTTACATGCTTAGACAATGCAGTTTGTCAGCACTTTAACGATGCTTTATAGAGGTAATCCACTTTGGAGAAAGGATGACAGGATTAGGAGTACAGGTATTGGACAAACAATTCCGTATTATTAATCCTGTCTTTTTGTCACAATTTTGACATCCTTATTTTAGTGGAGCAACCTGTGGATCTGCAATGAATTTTTCTGTGCTGCTCACTGCTTCTGTTTGAAGATAAGAAAAAAAATCATAACAAGCATAAAGATTATTAAATTTTTGATTCTCATAGGGAAAATTATGGAGATTAGGGACATATAAATTTAAGAATGTTTAAGTATCCATCTTTTCAAACATGTAATTAATAAATTGCTTAGTAATGAAGCAATTCACTGGGTTTTAGTCAAAATTTATTTTCTATGAAATGCTTATCTGTTTCTTGTTTTAAAAAAATTCTTTGTCTCTTATTCACCCCTATACTAAGACACAAACAGAGAAAATTTCAAGTCAAGCTTGAAATCATTAAGCTGTCACACCTTAATGATTTAGCACCCACTGCCTCCTAGGCTAAGTTGGGGCTTCCTAGCTTATAAAAAAATTTGGAATAGTGAGAATGCATTTTTGTATAGCTTGCCAGAAAATTTTGAGAAAAAAATTATGGAGGGTTGCTGGGAATTAAAAAGGCAGTGAAACTAGTATTGTCTCCTCTAAAAAAATAAACCTCAAAACGAAGATGTCAACACATTCCAGCTTTTGTAATGTATATGTCTGAATATAATGGAAATGAGTAGACTCTCACCTCAATATATGGCTCTAAAGCTACAGAAATTAAATTTGTGTGGTGTATTTTCTCCTACTCCACCCTGGGAATCGCTATTAACATTAATTGTAACTGTAAGTTACAATTACCCTAACAGAGTAAGAGACCCCCTGCTGCAGATAATAAAATGTTCATGCACAAGGGGGAGGAGAAGGAAATCCTTATAATAACGTTAGGAGCTACTCATTACAAATTGGAAATTACAGACCAGATGTTTTTAATCAATTTTTCCACACTGGGTGTAAACTCAAAACAGCAGTACATTCATAGTGGCAAGGATGCAGATTATAAGAAGTTATCACTTATTTTTCAAGCAATGGATGCCCTTTCAGAAAAAGAATGCAACCTCCATTAGTTAGACAGGTGCCTTAATTCCATCTAATTCTTCCAGGTTTTTTTTNGAGAGTAGGGCAGGTTTTTTTTAGCAGCTTTTCTCCACCTCCTCTTCCCTAACACAGAAGAGAAAGGGAACTAAAGCCCTCCTACGTATTGGTTGCTTAGTTTTTCTATTTTGTTTCTGCCTTTCTGTTCCTCTGTGTCATAAGCTTCAATTTCAGAACTTCAGCCAACATCTAATGTCTTACATGTTTTTTTTATCCCCCTATTTTCTTATCAAACATAGACAGACACATATGTGAATGAGGAGGTTGAATTAACTGCCTCTGTTTTCTTAGCCACAACAAAGGGTGGGGTACATGACAAGGATGATCCTGTACTTGACTTTTGACCTAGTAAACATTCCCTTTTTGTCTTCTACAGAAGGAAGTATTCACTTTCCTCTCATTCAATGACTGCAATGACTACTCTGGGAATCAATCTTGCATAAGTGTTTCTTTCCAAAACCCAGGCTTGGATTGAGCGTAATGATATAGAACAATGCAAATTGCTTTGTGCTGACAGAAACTAAAAAAGCATTTTGTCCCTTCAAAGGATCAAAGTATATTATTGTATATAGTTGTAGTGAAACAGGCCTTGCATCAAAAGCTGAGGAGAAGCAGCATTGTGATGCTTTCTAGACATATGGCTTGTCTCTGAAATTTCAGCTTGTTCCTACCCTGATCCAATGTCTCCCCAAGAATGTCATCAGACTAAAGGAAAACCAATGGTTTTTTTGTAAACACTTATAAACCCCCAAGTGTCCATGACATGTAATCCAAAATGTCTTGAGCTGACCCCCACCTGCTAATGCTTGTGCTATATTCACAGGGTATTATATCAAGGGCTAGCATAGCAGAGCTCATATCTTTTGGTAAAGTTTCAGGATAAAATAGAATTACTGTATAAGTATTCACACTTCTTTCTACACAGCAGCAATCAGTCTTTGCAAATAAAGATGAGTTTGTATGAGTTACTACCTTTGGTCCAGATATTGTAGAGGCCAACATCAAAGAGACATTACTCTTCCCTATACTAAATCTTTGCTAATTATAAATAATTGCTCCTCTATAAAAGAATAAGCAAACCAATTTGCCACGATTTGTGTAGGAATATGCTAATGCAATGCATAGAAAGTGCATGGAGTTCACTATTTCCTCTTTGCTAAAATATTATGGATGTTAATGGAGTTGTTATTCCAGATAACTATCAAGTCTAATTATTCCTCAAAAACTCAAAGTTACTTTTCAACTATTTTCTGGAAATAGTATCTGGTCTGTAAAATTAAATATACACATCGGGTTTTTTAATTTATATTAATTACTTGTACTTAAATCTTAATAATTCTTACATCCTCTTAATTTTTAAAATAACCCTTCTGTCCCATTTTAACACGTCTTTTACAACATTTAGATGTTCTGTATCCACTACAGTCTTTGGACTTCTACACATGACCTCCCTATTCTGGGAAAGAGGAAGATTTAGTTTTAAAAATTACCTACCTGTGAGTTTCATGTACAATCATTGTCTAACCTCCAGGTTAAATAATAATTTTTCATGGTTCTATCATATCTTTAGTAAATTAACTCCTCTCCAAAATTTTCGCATACATATGTTGTTCCATGAGTTGAAGCATCTTTCTTGCTCTTTCTCAATCTGAGACCCTTTCTGTTATACTCTATTTTCTTGGAATTCTGTGCAGCTCTTCAGGTGCAAGTCATGTGAATGTTTATACAGAAGTATAATAAAGTGGGGGTGTTTTAAAAATTTTTGGGGGGTTGCTTTTCTTTCCTTTCTGTTCTTTTCAACTTTACACTCTATAAAGCTAACTAACAATTTTCATCTGTGTGAAGACAAAGACCATAAACATGTATAAGAAAGCTTAACTGTACCTCTGCATATGGGGGAGATATTCTATTCCTCTCCTTCTCTGTATGGCAAAATACACAAGAAGAAAGGAAAATTTCCCAAGAATTTAGCATCTTTTATTCCCTGTTCATTGAATCATATCTTGCTGAGTAAGGATGGAATCACCTCTGATTTTGCAGTACAGTTCACAAAATGTAAATTCTAATCTGCCATGCTATCAGTGCAGACAAAAGGCTGATTAAAAATTCATATTAAATGTTATATCTTTGGACTTCCAGAGTGATGAAAGGTTTATTTGAGATAGTCTGTAGTACTGAATATTTCACTTGAAAGGTGAAAGAGTGCACTCTGGAGTCTTTGCCATCTAGAAAAAAGCATCTAGAAACTAAAAGTGTACTTACACAAAATTGTCACACAGTTCCTGAGCATGATATGTAAAAAGAAAGGGAAATACTACATAAATCTTCAGCAATAATGAACTAGAAACAACCTATTTTGGTACTCAAAACTTCCTATACTGTTTATCTTTATCCTAATATGCTATAGGGAAAAAATATGATTGCCGCAAAATACAATAACTTTACATTTTTATTGAATTCAATCTAATCTGAAGCACATGAAAACTAAAAACCTGCTGATAATGACTCAAAGAATAAAATGTGAATACTAGCTGAAAATACTGAAAATATGCATTTGGGATATATATTGAATATTCACTTACAGTTCGGTTTATCTGTTTTAAATCTACAATTAAATATATGAGATTCTTTGAAAAAAAAAATCCAAAGGAAAAAAATTCTGAGGGACAGTGAACAAATTCAGAGACTCAGTGTCTCATATAATTTAGTAGATAAAATGCTGTGAAATTCATATACTGGTTGACATTTTCTTAAAAGAATGTTGCCATCACAGGCCCAGATTTTATCTCTGTGGTTTAAAACAGGTTGAGTTGCTTTTCCCACCAGAAAAACATGTAAAGATAGAGCTATTTTATGGAGGAGATTTTTTCCTAAATTTTGCACTAGAAAGCATATTTGTTATATGACTAAAAATCATTGATCACACATACCTTAAAAAGGCAAAATTTAGTGAATTGCACTTGTATTTTTCCAGTAAAATCTAAAATGAGTGGAATAATACATAGTGAATTATGTAGCTCTGTCTCTTCCTGTTTTACTTGGCTATCATCCACCATTTTATCAGAGTGACTGTCAAAACCCTCTTGCTTTTAAAAGATATTGTTTGCCTGTAAATGGAAAAGACCACGTGTTTTTAAAGTGTTACTCAGGGTATGAGCAAAAAAATTTATCAAAAGACTATTCAAAATACATACAGTTAATTTGCATTAATAGGAATAAAGTGTATTTTGGATGCAAGCATGCTGCAAGTTTCAATCCTTTTTCATCAGTGTGTAGAAAAATAAAATAATTTTTAAAATAGTTTTTATTTTGGTCCTCCAATTCATTGTAGAGATAAAGGAATGGTTAATTGGAAATATTTATATTATATATAATATCAATATTTATTATTTAAATCAAAAATCCTAAAACTTAATTTCTTAATCCGTAAGATGCTCCCTCATGTAATTGATCTCTGAAAGCATAAAATTTTTTCTCTAATCATGTGTGGATATGTAAAGACTCTGACAGAGAGTGGTTGCTTGCAGAATGTCTGTAACTAAGCTCCTTGAGAAAAGATAAAATTCATTAAAATTCTAAGAAAAGAAAACAACATATTGGAAATGGTATTTTTGTATTATTCTAGAATTTTAATAAAAAAAATTGTGGTCCAGGAAAACTAAAATTTCCATCAGTTCAAATAAATAAAAAAAAAATCACTGATCCCAACTTACTAGGTTTACAAATAACAAACTTTTTTCCCTGTCCCTAAAGGTGTATACAAAAGTTTTAATAGGAACCATATAGGATAAAACAGAACTCTTGGCCTGATATCCCACAGTAAGTATTTAATTATAGAAGATAAGTCTACTTTAAAATTATTATTAGAAAATTACACAGTCTGTACACACAAAACATAATCTCATTTACATTAAATTCCTATCTAGATTTTTTTCATCTGACCAAACAATTTGTGCAGAAAGTTCCTTATATTGCTGTATCATGCTAGATGTTTAGAAGTTATATTAAAGCAGTGAAAATGTTGAGCATGACTGTATCAATATCAAAGAAATTTATAACTCTGTATGAAGGATGTGCTGCATTATATCTACTTTTTTTCTAGACTTTTAGAGACAAATGTTTTCATCCCTGCACCTCAGTCTTTTAAATTCCTTTTATATTCAGAGAAACCCTAAAGTACAATTTTCTGAGCATATTCTACACATCTGTATGTCAAGTGAAATAATTTTACTCTTCTAAAACCTAATAGGAAAGCATCAAATTAAATTAGATCATTCAGAACACATATTTTGGGGAAAAAATTAAGAATGGTTGTATCAGGACAGTGATTTACACGTGGGAAGCAGATCTGTAATCACCCTTCTGAAAGAGTTCTAACAGTTTGGCCTATTCTATATAGATTATATTTGAAAACAAATAGTGATCTAGCAAAATGCATAGATCTTCCAAAATTACTGATGCCTTCACAAAAAAAACCAAATACAAAATAATTTCCAACAACTTATCCTCAACCTTCCTCCGCAGATGTTCTCTAAGAAAAATAGTTTTTTCCATTCAGAAAAGAATCAAGTTAAAACATTCATTTCCTTGTCAAATACCTCTATGCAGCAACACCAGCTGATCTTGGCATGCTCATTTGGCTCAGCATAAAAACAATGCAAAAGCATCAGAGAGGTTGAGTCATGAGGAAGAATCAGTCTTCATCAGCCCAAAGGTTTTTCCATTGACTGGTAAGCTGCCCTCCTGCTTTCAGCTTTGTCTATTTACTAAATAGAAATTCTAGAAGTTGTTTTCAAAAATTATTTTTACCAAGGCTTTCCTACTTGAATGCTGGGTGTCACCTGAAGGTATTACAGCAATTAAATAAAATGTTTAAGAAATACAACTTTGCCAAGTAACAAGCTAGAGTGATAGAAGTATGACCTCAACATAACTTCATTTTCTACTTCACGTTATGTTAAAATTGGATAAATACCATAGCTACAAGTTTTACTAAATAAATATAGCACAAATCAGTAATGCTTAGAACAGAAGCAGAATTTATGAAATGTGGTAAAATAAATGAATGCATGTAAGGCCATATTGAAATACATAAGCTTTTATGAAACAAGTGATGAAGACTACATTAAGAAACCTAGAAGATTTGTTCATGATCACTAGGCAATAAAAGAATAGAGTCAAGATAAGGAAATTCTGATTAACTGGTTATTAAAAAAAAAATGCATGGATTTTCTTTGATCAATCTATTTGGTATTTGGCTGCTCTGAGTGAGTATATTTCCAAGTTCTGACTTGAATTAAAATGAAAAAATAGTTTTGCCTGAAATTTATTTTCAGACAATCTGCTATTAGAATTTACTCTTCTTGTAGACAGATCTTGTTTCAGGATAACTTAAATCTAAGTTGAGAAGAGAAAAAAAAAAAAAAAAGAAAAAGGAAACAAGAAAAATTTTCTGCAGAATTAAAAGTAAAAAAACCCCACAAACAAACAAAAAATTGTCATGTGTCTTCTGCTCTTTCAACCTGAGACAAGTTGTTTCACCCGATAATTCCTTATTCTAGATCAGATATGAAAAAGAAAATATTTTATATATGATTAAGATAGTGTGTTACTTGCAGTGATCTAAAGATCATGTAAAACTCAGAATAAGTACAGTAGCTAAAACTGGACTGAACTTTTAAAAATAAAACTGTACACTCATCACCTGCCACTATGCTATTATTCTGCCCCTACTAATTCTACTAAAATGCCTACATTAAATAACAGAGCAAGTAGGGTCTTCATGCCACACACAAAAAACATCCTACACTTTTTGCTGCAGGTTAAGCTAAGTATTCCATCATAAAAGAGCAAAGGAGGAAGAGAACCCAATTGCTCACAGATTGTATTTCATAGATGAGGTCAGACAAAAGTCAACTACTTGCTGACATTGGTACAATTGCCAAATCAAGTGCTCTTTTTCAAAAGTCAAGCATTTTTTCAGCTTTTTAGGAAGAGGTGTTAAGATGCAATGATATAACTAACAAACAGTAACGTGAACATGCTCAGTTTTCATTCTGGCACTAATGTTGATCTTGTTATTATATTCCATAAAATATGTAAGGGATAATCCTTCTGTAATAATCACCTTACAGATGCTGTGATAGTGTAATGCCACTCAGTACAGAGTGAATCACATCACCAGAAGCCTGTACCTCCTGCAAAATTAGAAGGCTGCCTGACTGCCAAACATTGTTGCAGGTGCACTGCCTAGCACAGGGGTTGCTTTAATGCCTCAGCAATGCACAAAGATAAAAATGTTTTGTGAAAAACGGTCTACCTACCCTGAAGATAGATACATGGTATAGGTACAGAAACAACAGGATCTCCATATTACAAAACACAAAAACTGCTTTCTGAGATTCTGTCGAAAGTGTTTTGTTTATTTTTACCTATTTGCAACATATACAACTGTGTCAAAGGGACCTCTCAGCATCTCAATGCTAAAATTTTGACATTTGAGATAGATGCTTGGTATCAGAAATACAACCACATGATAGCATATAATTTGATGTAAAAAAAAAAAAAAAAAAAACAAAAAAAAAAACAACCCAAAAAAGCAAAAAAAAACCCCTGAAGTTTGCAACAATCTTCTCTCAATAGCTTCTTAATATTTACCTTCATATTGCACTGTGTCAGACTACTGTTCCCTCCCACAGTTACATGCCCTGTATTTCTATTTTTCTTTTACCTTTGCATATATGTCTAACTCGTTGTTTTCCCACAGGGTTATATTAGCCAAACATGAAACTGGGTCAGCTTAAAATAATTCTGTGTGGTGCTGTAGGGGTGGAGATTGTTTGACTTTTTTCACATAAGCAATATTATGTTTCTTACTGAAGCATATAATAAACTGCTGGTATTTGTGTGCAGTTCAACTCTTCAAAGCACTCAGTCTTGTGGTATGAACCACCACCAAAGTCAGGCAGAATGGTGGGTAGAACAGAAATTAAATTTGGTGCATGCATCTAATGTCATTTGTGGCAATGATCTAAACTGCTGATATTCTGTAACAGTTGATTTTTCCAGTTTGTTGCAATCACCACTGCTAAACTGTTAACCAGCACCCTACCCAGAGTACTTTCACTTAGCAATTGTAGAGACATCAAATTTAATCTGGTATTTATGACACAAATTTTAAAGATACTACCAATGACATACTACTGGCAACTGGAAAACCATATAAACAAGAATTGAAATGGAAAATATTGTAGCTGGTAATCTCTGTGATATAATGATGCAGTTTTATATGCTTGACCCCATCTAACTAACATCTAACTAACCTATACATTAGTAGCTCTGGATTACTATTGACTGTCTGAATATTTGTAATCAACTAACACTGTTCCAATCAGTACTTTAGGATATCTTTGGCTAAACTATTAATGAGGGGAATTGCACTTAAACATTGTTAGTGGCTACTATGAATTGTGTTCTAGTTGTTTTTTCATGTATTTCAATAATTATGTAGAATCAAATTGCCCAAATAGAACACACAGAATTAAAAATATTGTAGATTATTTAAAATAACTGAAATTACAGAAAAGATTAAAATAACGATTACTTTAATTGAGGTGTTCTTAAAATTTATTTTTAACTGCAAAAAATGCAATTCCCATCATGAAGGAAAAAAATAAATATGTATAGAAAATATGTCTGTTTCCTCCCTCTGAAATGATCTGTACCTCACCAGAAAAAGAAACAAAATAGGGTTTCTGGTGAAAGTATAACCAGACTACTTATCTTCTTTATGTATACAGGTTTTTTAACTGGAACCACCATGAGTGAAGAGTCAGTCATTGTATAAATTGCAGAGTATCTGAAATTTAAGTTTAGTTATTAGAAGGAAAAGCTTTTTAGAAACTTCTTAGTATAATTCTTAAGTTCAACAGAAGTGGTAAAAGGTGGTAGAGTGGTAAAATATGTTCAAATAATTCTCACAGAAATCATCCTTAAGGCTAATCACTTTTTATATGACTAAGACATTTGTAAGCCATCTGTTAAGTGCAGAAGTAATAGCCTGCTTTTCCAGTTTGTAGCAGCACTAACTCTTAAGATCTTAAATACAAAAAGCTGGGGAAATCTCCCAAAATATTAAAACTAAATAAACTGCATAAAAGATGAGTGCTTGTAACATAGCAGTATCCCTTGTGATATACTAGCCACAGTTTTAGTAGAAAACCTTCCATTCCATCATCTGCTGAACAAAATGGATAAATGAAAAATGGAATCTATAATACCCTGACTTTGACAGTTAAGACACATACAGTTCATAAGATGAGCCCAGCAGGAATAGTATACCTCTAAATATTTTCACAGAAATTTCGGGAATAAGAATAAAGAATCTGAACTAAGTTTAGCAAACAAATTATGTTCTCACTGAAAGAAACAACAGGAAGTTAAATTGTGATTGAGTCCTTTGGGCATGCGAAACTAGGTTGGAGAGTGGTAAGCAAAAACAACCCTTCCACTGCTAACTTTCACATTTCTCTCTCTTAGGCAGAAAAACCCCAAACCAAAACCAAGCAAAAAACTGACTGTCTTAGCATGTACATTTCAATTTTCACAGTCCCACAGGCTTTGACTGGAAATACAGACCCTTATAGTGACTCTGAGGAAATGGATTTAAGTGGCTCTTCCATTGTTGCATATGCTTTCATCTTTAGAACAAGGACAAAAGTGATCTGATGTAAGTACATAATACATATATCATCCTAATAATTATTCCATGACTGCACAGTGTGAGTGCATCACAGCTGTGCTATTGATTAGCCACAATTGGTTAAATTTTTCAGTCTAGAATAGATTAAAAAAAATAATGCCTTCATTTTATGCAATAGAAAAGCATGTCCTTAGACTAAGTGGGGCACCTATGATGGCATAAAATCAGTCAAAAGAAAAAGCAGTATAAAGCAAAGCAAAGCACTTCATGCTATTATGATAGCTGAAATCGCACAGTTCTTTGTATCACAGCTTGCACGATAATATTATTCTCCCTTTTGAGATCTCAAATTCAGGGATGCACTTACCTGACTGCATGAGAAGACTGGAAGTGTTTTCCTCCGATATGTTTCCAATTATCTGCTTGAATTTCAAGACTTCTGCAGTAAAGTGTCTAGCTTTTTCTGCCTCTCTTTCTCCAGCAGAATAATAGGAAGAAAAGTCAAGAGATCTGGATCCTGTTAAGTGTCATAACCTTTATGCAGGTTCTTTTAGAACTTGGCTGCTAAGCATCATTTTCAGGAGCAAAAATATGCACTGTTATCCAAATGAATTAGCTCTGTTGTGCTAGTTCTCACTTGGTTGTAGTGCAACCAGATGACAAGGTTTCAAATGTGTTAACTTGTGTGATAAAAAGTGTTGAAAAGAGTTTCAGTCCCAAATGAACTAACAAAACAACTCTTGTTTTTGCCAATATTTAGCCAAAAGGATGGACTTTAACAATAGAAAATTTTCCATATGAATCTGAACAAGAACTCACAGTTCAAGTGCATACATGTACACTATCCCAGGATCATTTTCTGCAGGATTTCATAATGAAATCTGTCAAATTATTCACACATTTCTCAGTTACAAAACACTGGTGAAGATTCTAGCACTCACTAATATATGCTCACATATATAGGTTATAAAGGCTTATTTTTGCAAGCTAAGCTCCCACTTTTCATCTTTTACAAAAATAAATAAGCATATCCCAGGGTTAGTTCATAAAGTGATGAGTGAAATACAATATGTAATGAAGGAGAGACTTACAATGTTGGAAATATCATAAACTGAAGTCATAAATCCTTGTAATGCCTGTACATGCAAGATCTCAGCATCCATAAACAATCACAGAATCAGTATTAAAGTATGCTCAGAGAAAATATAACTAGGTAAAACCTAAGCCAGTCATATTGAAAGGTGAAACAATGACAAATAAATTTCTAACCTGATCTGCTTTGTTTCAGAAAAAAGAGTTTTGACCCTTCTCAAGGGAAAAGAAATCTACTAGTTATTGTTTTTAACAACATATTTAGGAGGCTGGTGATCTCATCCTCCATAATTCAGTTAATAGCTCAGAGTTGTTTGCAAAAGAAAAAAGACTAGTAGCCAAAGTTGCAAATACACATTAAGATTTAGTAAAAAAGCCCCCTCTGAAAGAAATAAATGAGGGCTTTATTCTCAAATACCCTTTCCATATTGTTACTCAGGTCAAAAGACTGCCTGAACGCATGATAGAAGAAGTGGCTCATGGCTTACTATTCATGGTATCCCCACTCACTAGACAATTTAGGTACTAATTTTTACTATTAAATTTTGAACAATCAGTTTGGATAAAGAGAAATAAATAAAGTGTGCACATTTTTTGGAGTAAATTGTTGGAAAAGTCCTTAAACAAAGGAATGATCGCCAGTGGCCAGGCTTGCATTATATATCTATAATAAAGGATTTAAGGAAACCTGATTTTGTGTTTGTTTATTTCCTAACAAGCTGCATCCATTACTATCTCCATCTTAGAACCATGCCATAACACTATCTGGAACTCAATTCTACGTCTGTCACAAATGGATCGTGTCATGGTGCTCTCTTGCCCAGATGTACCACTGTGCTTGGAGACCATCAGAGAAATTTCTGGAAGATCCAGCATTAGAGGTCTTTCACGGGCTTACTCCATGTTATCATAGGAACCTCTTGTAAGTTAACTCTGGAGGAATATCAGTTTCTGCTGTATTTGGTTGAAATCAGCATAGCTTGAAAATCACTGGGAGACAGGGAGATTGGGACTAAAGCATAAATGTATAAGATTGTTTTGTTCAAGTAATGATAAGGAAATCTTTAATGCTAGCAAAGTAATTGCTCTCCATGGTGAAATACCTCTCATTCTATAAGGTCAGCTATGGCTATTAAACTACCTAAGCAGTGCCATTACAGTAATTAAGTGCTGAACATGCAAGACAACTGTCCCTTGAACACGGTCTGTTTTCCATCTCAAAGAGATCAGATATATATAAAGAATAATAAAATAAGCCAGTCCTTTATTGGAACACATAACTTCCACAAATCTTTTCTTCCTGTCATCACCACAGTCATCTGATGCAAATAATATAAAATTAAACTTTATTTCATGTCACTATTACTAAATTTAATGGGTTTATCTTTAATTAGGCAGATAAATGAGCCTTTTCCCCTTTTTTATGGTACTGGCCACAGGAAGACAAATACATTCATCTAAACCAAAAATAATTGTCTGAGATATCTTTCGGAGATAAAAATAGATTGTGGTGCATTACATTTCCATTAAAGACAGAATGGGAACAATGTGATATATTTTAAGTTCTGAAACATCTGTAGCTAAGCTTAACTTGTGAGTTGTAACTGAGGAAAATACAACTCCTGAGGTTGTTTTGCCAAGCAGAATTTCAAGGATATTAAAGGAATCTTGATATAAAATACTTAGATTTCTTTTATTTTGCCAATAACTCTAGGAGGAAATACAGCATAGGTGGGGCAACTTATTTCCTTCTGTTGTAATATACGAAAATGGAAAAAAGAAATTTACTTATATGAGACACCATCTATTGTTCTATCTTAACTTCACTGAGAAACATATATCATTTACCTTAAATTGTCTGTGTAGTGTTCATATGCTTAAAACTAAAATAGCTTACTTTTTCATAAATACATGATAAATTTTCCCATTTCAAGGAAATAAATGAAAAAAAATTAAAGGGGGCTGAAGATTCTTTTCCCAATGCTTAAGTCCAGTGGAACCTGCTGCTTCTGTGCATTTAGACTAAGTTTTTAGCAGAAAATTCCCAATTCAGCTACTGAATGATACCAGGAGTGATATTTTTTTCACTGATTTTATGAAGCAGTACAAACCAGCTATAGAATAAGTAAGAATTAGGCCAACCTCTATTTATAGGCAGTTTTCTTTGTGAAGCTGCTTTTTACCCTTCTAGCAGCTCTTTCACACCATTCCAATTTCAGCTAAACAGCTAAAATATCTGTGATTTTTTTTCTTCAGGTTTATATATTTTATTCCTGTGACATTTGCAAGAATTAATTGCTGATGACATCCTTCTCATCTCTTAGAATAATAAAACTATCAAGAAAAAGTCTTTGAACTTACAGTCACCATATTGTTAGCAAGAAGAGGAGTGAACAGACTTGCTCTCAGCATTAGTTAATGAAATTTCCTTTTGTCTATAGCTGTATCTTTGAAAAACAGACAACTGTTTTTCATATGACAGCTGCATAGCCATAGTTGCTAACAACTCCATTTCAAAAAGACTGCACATACCAATCTCTGTGAAAGTTACCTTTGTTATGTAGACTAAACAGACTAAACAATAGACTATTGTAAAAATGCTCCCAAACCAGACTTATATTCCTTTTCAACAGAAATAAATATCACTTTATTTCAATATCTTGGTAAAATAAAAAAAGAAGAAAATAAACATCCAACGTTCATCAAACTTGATACATAATTGATATCAATTTGGTAAGCATATATCAAAAAGAAAAAGAGGGAAAGAAATGAAGTTGAAAAAATCTGCTGCAGAAAGTCTGCAACAAGTTTTTACAGACGGAATACAAGAAGTTCTCTCTAGAGTTTACATCTGTTTTAGATGAAATTTCAGCCATAAGTGATGTGTCCAGAACTACAAATCAATGAAGAATGCAACCTGCAAATTTTAATGAGGGTAATGTAAAGGAGTTCTGCATCTAGGTTTCTTCAAGAGATCATGACACCTTATGCCTGTTTTCTCCTCAGGTTGCTGAGTTCCTTTATAAAAATTTGTAGATAGAAATATTCATGCTACAAATGTGGTCCTGTGTTTTGACAGTGCTGAGGTATTAATTTGGCAGACAAAAGACCAAAAGTATAAATTTTAGAAAATCAGTAAAACGTGCAAAAAAAATTCCCAAAAGCAAGCAGTATATGCATTAATATGAATGTTCCCTCTACATTTGAAAAGATCTCATGGTCAAAGTAAGATGTTTAGGTAAATGCAAACAGTGAAATATTATAATTGCTCTATACAAACTCTCTAAAAAAAATCTTTATATGTCATTTTTACTGCCTTGGCTATTAGAAGTCTTTAGAATGTAAGATAGGAAAACCCGCTGGATTACAAAAGGGCGAAACAGAGAAAGGGAATTTTGTCAAAATAAACAGAACAGTTGTTGGAAATTACAATTAATTTTCCAGTCAGAGAGAGAAAAAAAAAAAGGAAATATTAAGAAATTAGTGGAAAAAGAATGCTGGCAAATTAGGCAAAGAAATCAACTTTTTATTCCAATGATCGAGTCTCTCTTAATTATCAATTGCATGCTTATGTATGCAATTTTAGAACCTAATGTAAAGCTCATACAGTCCTTGAGGACAGCAGTTACATTGCTTCAGTATGTGCAATTTGACCATTCCTTAAACACTGAAAATTTTTTTAAAAACTTGATGATATAGGCTTATGCCTTAGAGCATCTTAATGTATAATGAGGAACATTTACATGTCACTGACAAAAGATATGTATGGTAAAAGTGCTTAAATCAGCAGCACATGTAATATCAGCCACTGCTATGCAAGATCTTGAAGCATGTATGTCCTCATTTACAGGCTTTCATGAAAATTCTTGCATCATTAATTCTATATAAAATTAAAAACTCATCTTCAGATACTTGAATACTTCAAAACTTTGCATGCCAATGAATAGACCTCTAGAAGTTAAAAAAAAAAATCAGTATCAAAACATTTACCCTGTTACTCTGTTTCTCAAAAAGACAAAACAATTTCTTCAACATTTCATTGAAGATAGATGCCTACAAACATTTTTGGGACTAATTACTAATAAAGTCCTGTACCCAGACACTCAAGAAATCAAGGTGGTATATGAGAAGAAATGTTTTCCAGATGCCTTGAAAAAACTCTCAGACTTTATTTTACTTCCATGATATTTCTTTTGGACAAAACTCATGGATCCTCTCATCCCAAATCAGGTATGCCAGTGTCTGTCTTGGCATACAGTTTACTCCTGTAGATCAGATTATAGCTTTTAAAGGATCAAATGCTCTCAGATGTCACAGATAAACATTTATTCAAAACACATTTTCAGTACATACCAATAAAGGCAGAGTGATTTGAAATTTAGAAGAACAACACTGCTCCAGCTATCATACTCTAGTGGTGCAGACTGCAACATAGCTATAACATCAGAAAATAATTCTCTTTCAGGTTTTCAGTACTCTAAATCACATGAAATGTCAAAGATGCATTTATCCCTGCTTTCACCCTGTACTTCATTCCTGCCACTGCAGGCAGTGAACTTCAACAACCTCTTGCCCTAAGAACTAGACAGAGAGTTCCTTTAAAGAGACTGGAAATCCATGGACAAGAGTCTGTAAATAGAATAACCAGAGATATTCCTCTAACAGTGTTAATGAAATCCTGTTGTGGAACTACAAAGTGTATGGACTGCAAATATCAGGCACTATCTGAGAAGTATCTCCTTTTGCTATAGTCACACATAGAGGTTGGTCAGATAAAGAGATGGGTCAGACATAAGCTTTATTGCATTTATAAGACAAAAAATGTATCTAAAAATGTCAAACTAAGTATTTTATTCTGGTGATATCTCTTCCACTACTAAATGATTCAGAGCAGATGGTAAGTAACATTGGAATCCACTCATACATAGAAAGAATAAATCCAGGAGGGAGAGCATGAGGAAGGGAAGAATATGTAAGAGTGCACTTGTGAAAGTAGAGACATACTTGTTTCTCTTCTCTTCAGGGTGAGACCTGACAGATCCAACTTATTGCCTCTGTTGACCATTTTGCCTTGCATATGTTTCTGATTGTGTCTTTCCATGTTTTTGTAATCATGGCCTGCCTTCCATGGCAGTTGTTATGGGATCTAACAAAATAGGTTTGATCTGTTACATTTAATTTTTTGGTTTGGACTAGAAGAGTCCTATGGAATGTCTTACTTTGCTCACAGTTTCAGCTAGGTGAAGTCATTTCCATTATCCCCAAATTTAGCACTGTCCCATGAGACTATAAACGCCATTGTTATGGCAGCTTATGGCTAGAGTTCAATACAGATGAAAGAATAAAAAGGTCAGCAAAAGGTCTTCGAAGATAATCTGGGTTTGCCCTTACCCCCTTCTCCTCCCTGATTTACAGAGGAAAAGAAATATTCTGGAATGAAGGACTAAGCCAAAAGCTTTTACAGAAAATTGCAAGTCTTTATAACTGTGATGATCTCTAGTAAGTGAATAAGTGAAATTTCTGTCTCCGTTTAAAAGTCAGCTTTGGGTTAGAAAGCAGCATATATAACAAACACCCACGTATGTCCAGATCTTACTGTGGGATGTGAGCTTTAGGCACTGATATTTAACAGAGCCACATTCCAAAGTTGCAGATAATTTCCATATGCTATTTTTGTTTGCTGACCTTTCATCTTTCTTTTTTTCGTTTTTCATTCCTTTTTTTTCCATTTTTTCCCCCTTTACTTCCTAACTGCATTGAGACAACCAGCAAATAGTTTTCCTCAGTTTTATATAATGGAAAGTACTGCAATAAAATAATTGGTAATACATTTCACATTTAATGCTCCTCCAACTACTTTAACATAAATTGCACAAAATAATTTTATGTGTGCCATAAGAATGGCATTTGAATAAAATAATTTTGCAGGAAATCCATTTTTCCTCTGAATTTCACAGCTTAGCTTGCCAACTTCAAATACCAGAAAATACAGAAAAGAGAAATGGATTTTTATTTAATTAAATTTTCTATTAGGGAAAAATACTTTTTTTTCTCGCCTGAAGTTTTTATATTCAGACATAACTAATGAATACTCACAAAGTAAAAAAATCTTATAAACATTTAATTTCTTTAGGATCCAATAGAACAATGCTGATTTAATTTACTGAGGTCACATGGACACAATTAAATCCATTTGTTCAAATCAATGCCAGCAGTTTTGTCAAAGTTAATGAATGACACCATTTGTGACATTTTATACGAATTACATGTCATAGCTCAGTTACCCTAGACTGCAGCTAGAAAGTAGGACACTGAGAAAAAATAGCATTAAAGGGGGAGTAGAGAGATGAAATTTCTTAAAGAATGTTTCATTTAGCGTGTACTTCTCTTTCCTTACAATAGTTGAAGGGTAAATCTGATGTAATCCCAACTGTATTTTAGACTTCACAAATAGACAAAATTTAGTTTCAGCTACTCAAAAGCCATACATATGCAACAAGCTTGGCTTTTTATATTTTCATTGTACTGTCCTTTCATGACATTGTGCATTAAAATGACTGCAGCTGTCACAGGAAAACCAAGCTCCCTTAAATCTTGAAAAACCTGTTCAGCAATAGATAAAAATGGCAGTGAAATTTCAAGGAAGTTCACACAGAGAAATAACAAAGTTTATTTTCTTTTAAGATGCTTAATGGGCTAAATCTTTTAATTAGGAAAAATGGTGTTTGAATATCTTGCCCTATATCTTCATACAGTGAGCATTTTGTTCTGTGGTCAGAATAAAAAATAGGAAAATTTATTCTATGCTTACATCCTCTTTCAATATAGATTTCTTCTCTACACTTCATTGTCAAGCTTTTTATCAAGTGTAGCATCACATTAATCAAATAAAGATATTCCCACATCTTCAATGAGTAGATTTTCCCACTTCTAACAGGTTTTGTAAACAGAAAAATATTGCCAATATTGAGCCCAAATTTTTCATTTAGAATGCTGAATCACATTACTCATATAAAACGTAAGTAATTGCAAGACAATTAATACTGTCACTCTTTAGTCACCCCTCTTTGAAATGCTTGAAAAATTTTGTGGCCTTTCTTTCAGAAGTCTTCCACCTAAATAACAATAATTCTCAATCTTACCAGAAATTATTTTTCCCTTTTCCCTAATGCTCTTTCACTACATTAATTTCCTCTTTTTTTTTT
>VWYE01013979.1:360838-376232 GCA_013398995.1 Alaudala cheleensis | reverse complement strand
ATTTTCTCTTTTTTTTTTTTTTTTTTTTGACACAATTCTACATTGCTGCAGATAAAAATTAATTAAAAAAAACAACACCATCTTTTAGGGTCCTCGTTGGATTTGAGAAAGAGTTCATTATGTTGTTTTCCACACTTCTTCTCATTTTACCCTTTTCCCCACTTAGTCTAGCAGCATAATTTTAAAAGTGTAGTAGTGGAACCTGTCTCAAACCATCCACATAGCTTTCTATACATAGACCTCCCTAAGAGTATTAGTCAATTTGTAGCTTCTAAGGTGTTTTGAAATATATTTTCCTAGTCATTAAATAAAAAAAATCCAGAAATATAGAGATGGTGTCTTTATTCATTCCTACATCACTTTTTTTTTTTTGTTCACCCTTGCAATTGTTTCATTTCCCTTTATATGACATAAATTATTCCTGGTTAAGTATTTCTTATTAATTTGTCTTAGTCTTTGACAAAATGACTGAGACAAACATAAAACTAGATAAACAGAGTTCATTAAAAAAATGAACTCTGTAGAGATAACTGACTTTCCTTCTTTGCACAGGAAAACAAAGAACAAACCTAAATCTGCAGTTTTCACATATTGAGAAATAACTACAGTTCTGCAAAATCTACACTGAAAAATCAGAACATGCATTGTTGTAAAGACTTTATTTATTTCAGAAATCTTCATGCTGGAACTGCTAATAAGAAAGTCCATAAGGCAATAGAAAGAAGTTAGAAAAGTAGGTGTTCTGCTTCTTACACAAAAAATTCCAGCTGAGTTTCTTCTGCAGTAATGTAAGAAGTTCAGAGAAGAGGAAACTCATAAATTAAAACTAGCAAATGCATGAAGATTTTTAACTGTATGGATGTGCTTGTGGGATAACAAAAACACTTTTGTATGTGACAGAGGGAAATCATAGGGATTAATGACTTAATCTTCCATCTGTAGCTATCTGCAGATGAAAGAAAGTTGCCTGATAACCAATCATAAACACTTCCCTACCCCACCAAATCACACTGTCAAATTGACAACACCTTAGAATAAAGTCTCTTTTCAAGAAATCAATAAAAGCACCCAACCCCAAAAAGCCCTTTAACCCACAGCAAAAGTTCAGAACACAAAAAAACCCCAACAAAAACCAAAACAAACAAACAAACAAAAAAAAAAAACTCAAGGAAAAAAAAATCCAACTCAAAGAAACTTAGAGAACTGATGTAAAAGCAAATGTATGACAAGGATCTAATGTAAAAGCAATCAGAGTTACCATTTTATAGTTACATTTTTCTTTTTCCTAAGTATAGTTAGCTTTGTTATATCTGGCCTTAATGTGGATAATGGGACCATGACTACATTTCTGTACTTTTATTCTCTCCTTTCATCAACCTCAAACCTAACAACAAAAATCTTTAATGCTTGACTGAAAATACAAGAATGCCAAGGGGTAAAATTACATGTTAATGATACATTAATACTAGTATAACTTTTCAGGAACACACAATCTCTAGAAGGCTTTTAAATCTCTCTTCTACCTCATTTCGCACACAGTACTAGATTTCACACTTTTCCAAATGCTACTTATGGTTGGGAGGATTTTCTGTCCTCATGGAAAGCATCACATTTTCTTAATATTTTCCATTGCATCTTCTACCCTTATGGTTAAGCATGGCATAAGGATAGAAGATGCAGTGGAAAATATTTAAGAAAAATAAATCTTTCTCAGGTAACAAAATATGTTAAAACCAAAATTGGATGGTGTCATATTTTTCCTGTATTATCTACCCAGATAACAGTCACTTCAACCCTTGTATTCTTCCACTTTTTATATAATTTTCTTTGTAAACATGGAATTATTTGCAAATGGCAACATTTTTAAAATTATTAAACCTGAGCTCCCAAATATTACAAGATCTAAGGAGAAAAATATATAATAAGGAAGCATATTCATCTCTTGAGAGGAGTTTCTTAAAAATATCGCAAAACTAGATATCCCCAAAAAAAAAAAAAAGAAGATGGTGAACAAGTTTCATTCCAACACTACTCTTCGAGTTTTATAACTCTAATAGCACTCATGACCCTTTGTGATCTATCACATTCTTTGCAATTCAATAGCTTTTTTATTTCATTTTAAATTCGTAGCACTTCAGAGATGTTCTATCACAAGTGGTAGGTATGATAGAGTGTACACTAAGATTAAAATCAGATTTTGCCTTATGAATTGTACAATTGATTACTTTGAAACTCACAAAGGTTTGTGGTGAAGCACATATTACTTAGCAAAGAAATTTATTTGCCATGTACATTTTGGTGAAGCCTAACAAAAGAACAGACAGTGTGTTTGCAGAATTACTTTGTATTATGTAGTTGTTGAGAAATAATGTAAAAACCCCATCTAGCTCTGCAAATGAATTAAAATTGCATGCAAGTTCAAATTATACTTTAGTCTAGAATAATATTTTTTTTTTTTAACTGCAAAACTGTATGGGGTTTTTCAGCTTTACTGTCTGAGGTTTTTAGTAAAGTGTCAAAGTAAATCAGGAATGAATCTTCAACTAATGTCTCCCTCATGAATAATACAAGAATTGAAATTAAAACTTGCTATGTGTCAGTATATTAATAAACAGGTGGACATACATACAATATGATTTGTCAGTTTTGGAAGTTCCCTAGGGAAGTGAGATTAGCAGCATCTAAGCAGGGGGAATAAGAAACCATAGACAAAGAAAGCTGGATTAAAATCTACAGAAAGAGTAAATAAGCCTCCAAAGCAGCTGCTTCTTGTGTTACTTCAGTTCCCAGCAATAAATATTGTCATGGACAACTGCATGGTCCATCAGTGAAGATGACTACTAGACTGGCAGTGAAAAATTTCATCTGGTCCTTCAGTCCCCTGTGTTCAGCATACTGTGTTCCCTCACTGTCTAGCTCAACACCCTAGTAAGAAGTATCCTGTTGGAAAACTCTGCTGTGAAGCCAATTTTACTCTTGACAATAAGAATTATGAACACTACTATGCTGCTCAGGGGAAGGTACAGAGGGGCAAAGGGGTCAAAACTGAGAATGATTAACAGGAGTTACCTAGTAAAAGTGAAAAAAACCCCACACATTGAAGAAACATAAAGACGTGTAAATGAATTCAGCAATGAGATTAAACAAAAAGAGTTTAAAAATAATTAAAATTTATCTTGAATGATATTCCAAACACACTGTCTTGGTATGTCCAAGTCCAAGGCAGATCTTTTACTTCTGGTATGGAAGGAATATTTTTGATTATTCCGTGGAAATTCTTCTGTGAATCATATTAGTGACACCTTAACAGTAACAGCATCAGTTATTGAGACAGTGTCCCTGACTCCTCTAGACTTAATTCAACAGAATTTCTTTTACTTTATTTTTCTTTCTAACATCCATTGTCCTAGAAATCAGTGGCTTTGGGATGCAGCATATCTGACTACATAATCATCCATCTTTATGAACTAATTACATGATCCAAATTACTGAGAGCATCTTTTGATTTATTGTACAAACATGCAGAACCCAATCTGTTAATTTTCATTATCATACATGAATTAATGCCACAGAATTAGTCCAGGGATTTTTTTCTTAAGACAGGTCTGAATATAAATGGAAAAGACACTTCATAATGGCCTTGTGAGTACTGCAAGGTAAAGATGACCATGGAAGATAATGAATAATATTTCCTGGCACCAATAATTCAATCTCCTGAGAACTTATACTTTCTTTGAAAGTAAATATCTGATTTACTGTCAGACAGTCACAATATTTGCAAATTTCATTTTTAACTCCACTCCTTTCCAGCACACCACAGATCTCCTTGGACATATCAGGAAGTTAATCATTCTGTTTGATAATCATTCTGTGATAGTTTTATGCAGCTACATGTTTATATGACTGTATTTTTATAAAACCTGACTAGATTCATTGAGAAAACATGCAACATACAAACATAAGGTCAAATAACAACCATTTCAAACAAGCAATGGAGTATGTTCATATTCTGCTGATTGTCTTTAGTATTTCATGGACATATCACATTGTGAAGATTCTTCTTTGTAAATAGTTGCCAAATTCACATTCTTGATATGATAAATATTTAATACCCTTCTAATCCACAACACTTCAAAGTATTTGCTTGAACTTAAGTAACATGTTAAATGCCAATTTAAACTGTCAAAATATATGTTTCCATCATTTCCCCAAATCAATTATCTTTTTAACCCTAATCAATATGTCACCCATGTGGATGCAGAAATGAAATACTGAATTTTTTTTGTCATAAAAAAGTAATCTTAGGACTACTGATGTAATGTATAATTTATTGGTAAAATAACACTACCTAGCAAAAACAATATTTCTATGAATTAACATACAGAGATTCTCTTTAATCTTACCTCCCTTTATGCTGACCAAAATATCTATCAATATTCTCTTTTAATGTCTCTCTGAAAATATTTACTCTGAATACTACAACATATGTGTCATCATGCATGAAAAAATTTGGGTTTAAAATGCTTTCCCTAAACTAATCCATATATCCTTACTCAGATTGTTTGGGGGAAAAAAAAACTATACCAAATGCATCTGGTTTTCAGGTGACATTGTAAAGGGGAGCCAAATTTTGATATGTAAGGAGGAACATTCAAACAGTTTGATGATGAAAAGATTTGCTAGTTTATTACCACATGATCAGCAGTATCATTCATTACAGCTCAATTAACTGGTTAATACTAATTTTCAGGGAAAACGAAGTTTAAATAAATCATGCTCAAAACACCTTTTTGGGGCCCACTGATGCTGTTAAAATAGCTGTATTTTAGATTGAAATCCACTTACAATTTTAGTGAGACAGGAATGGTGCTTATCATATCAGGAAGGAAGGTTGCCTCCCAGATATAAAGGAATCAGATATTTTTGGGGAATGCAGTTAAGTTAAGCTCCTTGGATATTAAGGGTGGAGAAAACAAAATCAGAGAAACAAGCTGCAGTGAAGTAGTACATTTTGCAATCACTATGTATGAAAACCTGAACCAGTAAAGTGTGCTTTGGTCGTACTCAAGCATTCATAAACTAGCATGCCACTCCTGCCAATATGACAGGATATACATCACGTATCTGCAGCACTCCACTGTCTTCAGTTCCATGTACTGATCTTCTAGCCCTGTCCTCCCCTTGTCTCCCATTCCTGCAGACACATTCCTTGCATCTCAGTTATTTATACACCTCTTTAATTGTAAAGCTGTATTTGCCTTTTCCTTCATTAGCTGGGTGAATGAAAAAGGGATAAACAACAAAGATGGTTCCAGACTCTCCTTACAACTTTTACAGACGATTTTCCCTTTTTATCAGGGTAGGTGGGTGGGGTACATTTTACTCTTTAAGGGTACAGTTAGGTAGAAACTTTCAAGTGAGTGGTAATTTCACTGTCCATTCTAAAAGGTACATAAAAGAAAATGCTTGCTGCCATTATTATATGGATTTTAAAGTATGCAATCATTATCAGTTTTCAGCACAACAGCTGAAAATATCTGAACGTGTTAGCATCATAAAAAGTCAAAATTATTGTGGAAAGAATGTTGGGAAGGTTGATTTAAATTCAGTTATGATTTTGTAAGGCAGCAGGGGGGCAAAACTTTATTTCCACCTTTGCTGATGTTATACTGCATACTGCATAATGCAGATGGGAAAGCTTACCAGCTTGCAAGCTTGTTGAGGCACAAATATAGCCTGGAAACAATTTTCTTGAAAGGGTTACAAAGCTTAGCAGAACTGTGAATAAAGTAAGGAAAGAGTGAGTTTGGTAAAGTAGAGTTTGGTAAAGTAGACCTGCAAAGATAATTTGCTCTAAAGTTGAAAAAAACTTTGAATAAGTAATCTCCATGCTGTGTCTAGCTAACTAGCAATGAGAAAGCTGCTGAATGTAAGTACCAATAAAAAGTGCTTCAAATCACATACTTTCCTTCCTGAGGTACACCTCCAACACCTATGCTGTCACTGGAGGGCAGGTAACTTCTGTCACCTTCAGTCTCTCTTTCATGTGTTGTGAAACAGGAATAGAAACATTCTTCTCTAAGGGACACAGGTAATTAGTAGTTTATAAGTATCGTGATATCTTCTAATGGAATGCAGTATGGCAATACAAAGTGCTGCTATAATGGGAATCACATTGCAGTCTTCACTCTTAAGTGCACTTTTGTATCTGTACTTTAGACAATTTTGAAAACTGGTCCATTGTGTCTACTAGTGAACTGCTGTTTATGATTCAAAAAAAAACTGGCAAAGCAAAATCTAACTAGGCTTAATTAGTCACAAAATGCAGTTATGAAACTGCACTCAAATATTTGATGCAACTTTGTCGCAGCTCCCAAGCACTTTATTCAATTCCTGTTCCATTCCTTCCATTCCCTCTGCTCTTCAACAGAGCTTTGTATGTCACAGACACAATCACCAGTTTTACAGTCATATAGAATAATTGATTCTGTGGGAGTAAATATTTGCCATGTACTTTTATGAATCACTATTTCAAGGAAGAGGTGTGTCAATTCTACAACAAAATTTGGTGCCTCATCTTGCCAACAACAATCACATTTGTTTTCTCAGTAAAAGGGAGGGGAGGGGTAAAAAATCTCGGCTGAAAAACCCAAATGAATCCAAATTGTAAAAGTTACATGTGCAACCCACACATAAATATATCATGAGGAGTAATAAACTGTTTTGTTCAAAGTTAGTTATTCTAAAAATGCTTTAACCTAAATAAAGTAAATGATCACTGTGCAATTTAGATACAAGGGCATCTTCATAATTAATTTCTAAAATGCAGATGTAATTAAAAGTTTATGTGTTTTTCTCGTATTGGGAACAGTGTTCTCTATTTAGAGGCTAGCAGGAAATAGTTACTGAAATTTTCAGGTCATAACTATTTAACCACCTGAAACCCCTGCACAGGTGAGCCTCGGAATAATGAAAAATCTTCAGCTGAATTTATGACCGAATTAAAGCCAACATTGTGATTGGAATGATTTATGCCCACACATCACCTGAGCTAATATATAGTTAAGAGCTGTGGACAAGTACTACACTTTACTTATCACTGACTTAGACTGCTTGAAACTGAAGATATAACAGTCATTTTGTACAGCAAGTGGTACTTCCTAGATGATTCAGCCCACCCAGTGCATCAACTCTTCACCAAAATACTAAAATATTTCAGTTTCTGGGATGCAGTGCACTGCATATTGCTGGGTCCATTCCATCCATGTTTCTTCTTAAGATTCAAAATATTTCTGAGACATTCTTCTTTAGATTCAAAATATTTCTGAGACATTATCAAGTTCATCGCACAAATTGTCCCTGAGCCCATTGAAGTAAATAGAAAAAAAACATGATAAAACAGTACTGGCACACCCCTGTGTTGCAAATAATTGTTTCTGTAGACAAGAAATATCTATGTTCATTCAAGATTGCTTAGTTTTGTAGAAGGATTATTCAATAATCTCCTGATGAATTTACCTGACCCATTAAAAAAGACATATAGGAAACATTTGTATCCCTGATTTTGCATTGTTGTTCAATAGGAAACAAAAGATGAGCATTTCTAAATAGGTCTGTTTAGAAGCTGCATCAAAACCTTCATTTTCCACCTAAAAAAAGCAAAAAAACCCCAAAAAAATAAAAAAAAACCCCATAAAAACCTGATTAAAAAACTCCAGCCAACTATGGAAACAACAACAACAAAATTCGTCTTCTTCTGGACACATATTTCTTCATCATTTTATTGTAAAGGTTTGGTTTCAGCTCTTTTATTGCTTCACTCTCATAATTTGGAAATTATTTAATCTTTAAATAATTTATTTTTTCTGTCAAGTGTTTATATTTTTTTCTGTATTTCAGTATTTATTTACAACCTTTTGATTGTACACAATTTATAGCTGGCTTTTGAGTGGAAATGATGGCAAACATTCCAAATAGAATAACAGAAGATTATAGTTAGTGCCTTTTAATATTGCAAGCCTCATGTTTCCTTCAGATGTTTGTAGATGTTCTTCAAATCATAANCTTAAGATTCAAAATATTTCTGAGACATTCTTCTTTAGATTCAAAATATTTCTGAGACATTATCAAGTTCATCGCACAAATTGTCCCTGAGCCCATTGAAGTAAATAGAAAAAAAACATGATAAAACAGTACTGGCACACCCCTGTGTTGCAAATAATTGTTTCTGTAGACAAGAAATATCTATGTTCATTCAAGATTGCTTAGTTTTGTAGAAGGATTATTCAATAATCTCCTGATGAATTTACCTGACCCATTAAAAAAGACATATAGGAAACATTTGTATCCCTGATTTTGCATTGTTGTTCAATAGGAAACAAAAGATGAGCATTTCTAAATAGGTCTGTTTAGAAGCTGCATCAAAACCTTCATTTTCCACCTAAAAAAAGCAAAAAAACCCCAAAAAAATAAAAAAAAACCCCATAAAAACCTGATTAAAAAACTCCAGCCAACTATGGAAACAACAACAACAAAATTCGTCTTCTTCTGGACACATATTTCTTCATCATTTTATTGTAAAGGTTTGGTTTCAGCTCTTTTATTGCTTCACTCTCATAATTTGGAAATTATTTAATCTTTAAATAATTTATTTTTTCTGTCAAGTGTTTATATTTTTTTCTGTATTTCAGTATTTATTTACAACCTTTTGATTGTACACAATTTATAGCTGGCTTTTGAGTGGAAATGATGGCAAACATTCCAAATAGAATAACAGAAGATTATAGTTAGTGCCTTTTAATATTGCAAGCCTCATGTTTCCTTCAGATGTTTGTAGATGTTCTTCAAATCATAAAGAATTTTATGAAGTTCTAAACTAAGGAAATACAGCTTTGAAGAGTTGACTTTTCAAAAGGATATTGAATGCAATCACCACCTGATGTAGTATTTTAACCTTCAGAGTGACTGTAATCATGATCTAGCTTGACAGAAGAACAGGCTCACTTCAGTCTACAACAACATTGTCCAGTTTTGAGGCCCCACCTTGGCTGTTAGGCTCTTACCATAAATTTTTACTCCCATATAAAGCAACCAATAAAAATCACAGAATATTCCTATCAAATTTCATAGCATTCTACATCTAATATATGACATGCATTGATTTAGTGTGTAAAATTAATCTCTGATAAAGCAAAAAAAAAAAAAAAAAGTTCAAATGTATATATGTCAAAAAACCTCAATTTGGAAATATTCCGTTCTGTTTAGCCTAGGAATGGAATTTCAGTTTCAGTGTTTTGCATATTGTATAACAGCTTTTTTAACATATGATCATTTATGGTCCAGGAGCCAGTTTCTGGAACAGAATTAAAGTTCAGATCAGCAAAAACATAACATTTAACATGGGGACACTTAGGGACATGTTGGAGAAGTGGGCTCTGTAGTATTCAGTTAGTGGTTGGACTTAGAGGTCTCAAGAGTCTTGATCAACCGAAATGATTCTAAGAGTCTACACCTCAATTTTCTAACACATCAATGCCATCTTAGTGCATGTCTATATATATGAAATATATATGGATGATTTCTAGAAATGTCTTACTGAAAGTTACGAAGGGTTTATATATTTTTTTTTTTTTACTTTTTGGTAAAGTGTGTTTATTTCCTCAATAAATTATATTCAATTTCTCCTGGAATGTTATGCAAAAGGAAGAAATATGATAAGTTTACCTAATGTAGAGTTTTTTTTCAGAAGCATTCCAAGATTCAAAGATTATTTTAAAAAGAGTTATATGCCTCTAGGGTGGGGTAACATGTGAATGGGATTATTTTTAAAATAGATCATTAGGTCTCACTTGCTTCTGCTTGATTCAACAATATTTACTACTAAAAAATTCCACCTTAACTAGCTCTGGAAACTCTGAAAAATCCTAGCCTCTCTCTGTGCCCTTACTTTATCAGTCACTCTCCCAGCTGTTTTCCCTTCTAGAAAATCCTGCTTTCATTAAGGATCTCAGCTGCAAGCATCCAGATTTGTACTAACAAAAATTGGTAAAGCAATTGCATCCTATTTTGCCAAGGCCTCAAGTCCACAGAGCCACTCTGGTTTAGAGCCAGGTGAGGAAATTCCATGCCCCAAGTACAGTCATTCACACTGCCTAAGACTTCTTTTATAAAAAGAGATTTGATAAAAGGGCCAGACATCTTAACTACGTGAACTGGAATGCACAGTTCATTTCCAAAGGAGAGTGCACAGTTCACAGTGAAAAATAAAACCCACTAGTGTATATATGAAGGCAGTACTTTGTAACACCACCAATACCTGTAAAAATTCCATATTTGAAGTGCATCCATTTCCCAACTCCAATACTGTGAATACTAATTGCATAAAAAATCTAGCTTTCGAAGCAACATTGGAAACAGTGTTAAAGTTCCAAGGACAATAGCCAGAAATAAGGAGTTTTAATTATAAAATCAAAAATTTTTAAAAAGTTACCCAATTCTCATTTATAGAATACCTGCAGAGTTAAAACTTAAATTTGAAAAAAAATAAAGTAATCCAAGGTGAGTGCATTCTACACTATTCCTTCTTCAAAATGTCTCCTTTAAAACATAACATAATGCTTTGAATGCCTCCTCACTTGGGCTTAACTTGAAGATCATGAGCAGCACCAGGTGACTGTCCACCTAAAACCTGCCAACAAAGGCAGGACTGAAATAAAGAATAAAAATTATTCTGTTCTATTTAGTTTGAAAGACTAAAAATAATACAAATTCCTCTCAATACTCTATGCAAACTTGAGAACATAACAGAAATTTGAGAGGAATTCCATGCATAAATGATATTCTGAACTTCCCTGGTAGGAACAGTCATGACAGTCCACATGTAATACTCAAAATTGAGCATTATAAATGAAAGGGAATTATTTGTAAAGCAGATCTTAGTTTAAAAAAAAAATCTACCTTTTATTTCTCAGATTTAATATTTTGCTGATCATCACACAAAAACTTCTGAATTCAGGATTACAAACAAGCTCAAAATTCACTTGTCTGCAATTCAGTTTGAACAAATTGTTGCACATGCTCTAAGAAAATAGTTACATGGCTTTTAACAGATAGGTAAAAATGTCTCCTCATTAGATTTCTGAGCACTGTGCCACTCTAAAGAATATGCACATTATTTCAACTTATTTTATTTTTTTTTCTGAAAATCAACTCTTTCAAGTCAAATCTGTTTTCACTCTTTCCCTTTGGTTGAGCATTACTCTTATAGAGAAGGGCAAACATGGCAACTGATTTTGGAAGTGCTATATACATTTACAGTTTTTTACAGTCATTCCCAGGTTTTCTGCTAATAAAGAGAAATATCTAGTAATAAGATTAAAATATCCTCTGAAAAAAAACATTTTGGAAACAGACAGAAGGAGATCACATATATTTATATCCTGAAATATATGAAAGCCATAATAAACTGCAGATCACCACAATGCCCCTGAAGACTGCATAGTTGATGAGGGCTTTACGCTTTCAAACAACTTTCCCTCACTTTGCACACTGAAACTGACAAAATTCTGGAATTATTCAGTATGTGTAGAGCTAAAACTTCTGGACATTACCTATATTTTAGAAATCTAAGTTTTAAATCTATTTTCTTGGTAAAAAGGCTGTATTATATAAAGGTTAGTGTAATTACAGTTGCACTACTGTATTCTGCACATCACTAAGGAAGAAGAATTATTGTTACAGCACACATACCACATGATCAAATTTTATTTTCTTGTTATCTAATTAAATATTAGTCTATTTGACAGTAATTTAAAAACTAATATCAAAGTCTGTGGACTTTACAGAATTGACAAATGTTGATGTTAGATCAGAAATGCTGGTTTCAGGGAAAAAATCAAGCAAAAGAAAAAAACTACCAAAAAAACACCCAAACAAATCAAACAAAACCTCTTCCAAGCCTCTGAAATCAACCATAAATATAACATAAATTTACAGCCAGTAATAAACTTCTTTGTATACAATGACCTTGGAAAATTAAAAATACTACACCAACAGAGTATAGGTAAATGTCAAAGTTTTTCCAATAATTTCATTGCAAAGAAAACTTTTCTCTTGAGACAATTTTTCCTCTACAAAGTCCTTGCAGTAGAGAAAATTCATAGGATAGCAGGTATTTGTTTATGGGCAAATAATTCTTATCAGAAGGTCTTTGAAACTATGTTTCTACCCTAAGAAGGCTAAAAGTGAACAAATGAACTGGGAACTGCAATGGAAAGCAGCAAGGGAGATGAAAGAAGCACACACATCTATGTTTACTGTTAGCAAATCACATATATGGGCTAGACAAGCCCATTTGAAGATTTATTTTTCTTTTGTGAGAATATTGCCTCGCAGTGAACTTCTAATATTTTGTTTCACAACTTGATATTTTGAAAGTGTGGTGAGTTACACTCTAGTTTCACTGAATCACATTATTGCCTGAGACCAATAAAACCCAACCCAAATCCCGTTAGATTTTAATAGATATCATGTATTACTGAAAGTGCAGCTGAAATGTGTACTACATTTTATGACAGGAATAACTGAAGGATGCTTGCTGATCCCAGTGTCCTTTGGTCAGTTTTCTACTATGCATTTCAAACACTTGAATACAGAGATGCCTTACCAAAACACACTTCTTTTCGTGTCAGAATTTTTTTGCTTAGGTAATTCCTTTACACCTTAAATTATTGCTGAAAGTATTCATCACTGTTTATTAAGTGATCATTAACACCTACATGGATACATAAGATTTTTTCATGACTATAAACCTTATTATCAAAATCCCTGCAGGAATTAATGTCTTTGGCTGGATGGTCACTACAAATGGTGGTACAATTAAGTAGATGCCATCGGTGTAACTTAATTGCCGATATGTCTACGTTCCCATCTACAATTTCCCTGAATACAATACACCTTAATGAGTCTCTCATTATTCCTTGATTGCTTGTCCATTTTCTTGTACAAGTCTCTAGAAATTCTGTTTCCTTGCCCTGATAACAAAAATATGACTTATAATGATAGATTGTTGCAGCAATTAAGCATTTTAGCATTTAGTGTCCTACATTACCAAAGCTATGTTTCAGACTTCATGTATCAGTGGAATGTAACAAATTTCTGCCCTGAATAACACAAAATAAGAGAATGCATTGTTAAATTATGAACCATGAAATAATAATACAGCCACAGTTTTAATATTTGCCTGCTAACTGACTGCAGCTTACTTATCTACCCTCATTTTATACAAGGCAGAAGATTGTACCTCATTTGTTCTATGCCATTCAGTTTAGAATAAGGAGCTTGTTCTGAATTTAGTGTAAGAAAATTGTCAAAAATCCCCAAGGACATGCCCACCCTCTGGGATCTGATAGCGATAGTTCACAGAAGTCTAAAGAGAACATAACAAACAGAATATAATGTTTCCCTGATAGATTCATTGGATCTATTTAACTGTAATTTAATCTGTATCTCATGAGGGATTAAGTGAATTATAAAGAACAGGGGCAGCAACCTCCATTACAGATGAAACTTATTTTTTAAATGCTGCCTTATGCACTGTTTGCTATATTCAGCTGTAAAAACACATCCTCAGAAAGTTAAAATACATTTAACTTAGAAATACTCTGTTTTACATTAGTTTCTTGACATAATAGCAGCTCAGCTTTTCAGCTGGAGTGTACTATATATCCTTTTATGACAACACTAAAAGGTTGTTCTGTTGTTTCCCTGGTAAGTGCTGCATTCAACAGGGGTCCAAAAATACAGTAATGATCTGAAACGTTTTATGTGCTGGTATGCTTTGGTCAGGACAAGGACTGCATTTTGTATGGACTGGGTCAGCTTCAGAAGAGTAGAAGATTGGCCATAGAAAGTTAAAAGTGTTCATATTATGATTTCACTTGTTTTGTGGTATTTTTATAGGACTGGGGAAAGTGAGTGAGAGAAGCCACTCAAAAGTGTTGGTTAGACAAACAGAGGATAAAATAAACTGAAACAATTAAGAAGCATGATCTGATGTATGCCTCACTATGATCATTCATTTGTGAGACAGTGGAAAAAAATGCTAGTTAAATTCAGTCAGTACACACCAAAAAAGATCTGGGAGAAGTTAATGAAAGTGTATATCCAAAATAATGGCTTTTTTGAGGTATAAAATAACACAGGGAGAATTTTAGCTAGTAAGCTCAGAGTTAAGTGATGGCAGACCAAATATATGACAATTTTATTATATTCTCAACTGAATATTGTAGTCCCCACTATTAAACAAAACACAGAAGAATAAAAAGGTAGCAGATGTAATCAAAGGAAGTAAAGAACTTTTGATTAATGAGAGATTCTTTGATATAGTCCTCATACAAAAATTCCTATAGAGGATTCTGCAACTATTCACCTTGAAAAATATGAAATGGAAGGGTGATGTGAAAAAATGTATTTAATTTCTGTGTAGAAAGGAGAGATGATAAGGGAATAATTATTGACTATAGTTTGCTACTCAAGAAAGGAAGGTGTTCAATTAAGATGTGACACAATGTATCAGTACAGCACCAAACCAGAGGAAGGATCTTTACCATACTTCAGGTAATGAAAATGTGGACTTTTTTGCTTGTGTTCATGCAAGGATTAAACAGATGTAGGTGCCACAGCAGTCATTTAATATGATAGCCTAGATGAAACTGATGGTTTACAAAGTCCTCACATTGTCCTGACACAGTGTGTCACTCTATAGCTGTCTCATTTCTTGTACCTTTTAACCTAAGTGTCTTTCATTTGCAACAGTGAAAGATAGGTTTGTCTCATAAAATGTAATTGAGAACTGCTGAGGATTCACCATTTTTGTGTTCAGTACCATTTGACCCTATACAGAACAAAGGAATCTGAACTAGGAAGATAAGAGAATTGGATTAAAGCCTTAGACAAAACTGCCTGCTCAAATAACCTAGAAAATGCAAGAGATGAGTTATTAATCTAAGCTAAATGAGGATTTCAGGATTTTTACACTGGTAAGATTGCTGGGGAAAAAAAAATACATGGTTTCAGGTGTTTCAGATACCCTAAAAGAGACACCTCCTACTGTGACCCAGTCATCTGCAAATGGAACAGAATAACTGCTGCTTCACTGTGCTTTGTGAGACTCTATACGCTTTTTAAGTTTCTTCAAAAGAATTTAGGAAGGTCTAATTTAATAAAAAACAAAACAAAAAAAAAATCAAAAGCAAACAACTGAGTAGCAAATAAGAAAATGACAATGGACCTCTCAGACTGCTTACAGAAGCTCTCCTAAATCTGGTTTTCTTCTCCCTTATCTTCCATTTCTTCTTTGCAGTGAAGAAAAAAGAAAAGAAAAAAAAAAAAAAAA